>OY829915.1:245907280-246322211 GCA_963691935.1 Nephrotoma guestfalica
TTATATACAGCTAGTTTGAACAATGTGACTAGAAAATTATGATATTTTCTTACATAGTTGGTCTACTTGAACAGATAACGTTACATAACGCCAGTAAATGGACATCATTAATTAACTTAGTTGCTGGTTTATTACATGATATTTCTAAGGTTAAAATTTATCTTTGTCGCTGTAGAATAAGAATTGCATCTATAATATTTTAAATATCTACACTATTTTAAAAGGTGTGAACAAATCATTGAAGCTTTCTACAAACAAACAAAATTGCTTACATTTAATGACACATTATACTGTGCTTTACCAATATTAAAAATCTATCTCTAAAACTATAAATAATTGAACATAACAGGATAACGAGACCGTAACGATAATATCCAATATACATGTTCAAAGTTGAATAAAATTTAATTAAAATAAATAAATTGTGCACCAATTAAAAGCACAAACCATAACAAATTAAATCGACATGTAGCTGTTATCATACCACCCCGGTCTCATACACTGTACATCAAATCAATAAATAATTGCCATCTATCATCGAGGCGAAGCTTTAAGTATTGCACCGTAAAACAAAATAAAATAAAAGCTTCTTCACGATCTCACCACACCAGTCGAGTACTAAACACTATCTGTATATGTACTTCGGTGTAATACAATTTATTACAAAAATTGCAATTTTATTTCTGTCGATATGTGTACATATACGACGATGTAATAATTGACAATGTAAAAATTGATATTTAATTGAAAATCAATATGACACAAAAAAAAGCTCGATTCACATAATAATATAATACGTGTACAGACAAGGTGAGGTAAATGTATTAATTTGAGCTTTTTTTTTGTATCGATATGTAAAATTGAATACACACATTTTGTCAAGCGGAATTCAACACACAAAAAGCTTAATAATAATATTAAATTGTTAGGTTAGGTTATCTTGATGTGTAATCCATTGACATTGTGCTTTCATTCTGTATTATGTGTATAGATTAAATTGATTTTGATAGAGGAAATTTATTATAGTTTTCCGTTTTCATTTTTCATATTTGAATAAAATGTCATAACAAGAGAATAGGCGCCGTTATTGTTCGTTTGCTGTAAGCTTTCACCGGTACCCAATTCATCGCGACCATAAAAATTATTTTATTGTTACGTGTTGTAGTTTTGGGGATAATATCATAGTCTGTCGTATGCCAACAAAGTAGCTAAAAAAATATATATGGCATTTGGCTTATACATATCATACAGTCTAAGTACTGAACAACCCTGTTGGAAATTTAAATATTTGATTTTGTTAAATGCAAATACTAAAATGGAAAACTTTAAATGGTGTTCCATTAAAAACGCGAAAGTATATAAAACCGCGAAAAGTATTTTTTTATTACTATTTAACTTAAAACTTTTTAAAAAGTTTTTTATTTTTATTATAATTCTTTGGTTAGGTTTTTAAATAAAGTGTATTGGTGTATACATAATATTAATGAAAAGGAAGTTTAAGGTGAGCTTTTTATTTACTTTGTGTTGGTTTTTCGAGAAAAATTTGTATTTCGTTGAAGAATATTAATTTAAAGTGTATCGAAACTGTATTTTAATGTAATTCATACTATTAATTATTTGTTCGTAAAGAAAACCTTAACTGGTTGCAAAATTGGCACAGCAGCTAAAAGTATGACGTTGCCCTTTTTTAACTTAACCCGTTGCTTACCCGCCCATTGAATTACTGGAGCAACAAAAAATATTTTTTTAAAATCTAACGTACCTTGATTCACTAAACGTATATGATCAAATTTCATCTATATCGGATTGGTAAATTCGGTCATATCTCCAACGGGCCAAAAATAAATCAACAGTAGTTTTTGCTAAAATATATACGTAAGTATAATTAATTCGGTATCAATCGTAAAGAAGTTCTGGTATTTTTACTGCCAGTGTTGATACTGCTGTATCAACAGTTCCCGATGGCCTTGAATCGTTTGATTCAATAAGATGTTCTCGATCAGGTAACTTGCAGAGTTTATTTATCGGCCGTTGAATAAATTTCCCGGAGCTGCCGGTCATGATATAGTTACCACTTTCACTTTCACATCATCACCAAGTCTTTATAACTTTAGCTAAAGGCCAACAAGTTGTTGGTAAGTTTTCTTCAGGCAGAATAACTTCTTTCAGATTGGTCTGTTCGTTGTGCCATTTTTGTCTTCTTTAAAGCGAACGCAAATATTATTTATTCTACCTGGACCAGAAGTGTTTCATTTGTGAAACTAGTTTCCTTCTTTCATTTAGTGATATCTTAACTTTTGTGACATCCATCTCAGGTGTATCAGTGACAACTCAGCGCAAGGAGTAAGCTCCTATCTGCGCCATCAAAGTTGAAAATTTCTGCGCCATCAAAGTTGAAAATTCCTCTATGGTATATATGGCTTTCCCTATGACTCGTTCGTTTCAGATGAACCGTCGGTAATTTTGCTGCAGCTTGCCATATACCTCCCATGTGAGAGGCTTCTCGTGGATTTTAATTTTATTTCTAGTAAAAAAGGAAGAGAACTCATTAGTATTTTGTTCAAAGAAACGAAATAATTCCTTAAAGTCATTCCTCGTTCGTACAAAATTAGTCCCATTATCACTGTAAATGTTATGACATTTTCCGCGTCTGGCGCTAAAATGTTTGAAAGCTCCAGAATAAATGTAACTCGCGCTTCAGGTAAGGTTTCCCATTATCTGATTATACCGCTTTGGCTTGTGGCGAAAACATTTAGTGCATTTCTATATAGAAGTCCTGACCAGAGATTTGCACCTGATTTGTGACCACAAACTAAGCAATATACTACTTTCCAGCCTGGTGATGGAATTGATGTAAATCGAGATTGATTAATTTGGTGAAATATACGATTGTGTTTGACATTGAAAGGAACAATAGACTTTTGCATTCTTCCACTTACTCACCACCTTGCAGCTCTCGAAACAATTTATTTCCTAATCGCGTTCTCGAAATATTTCCATCCATTGGATCCTAACTTTTGATTCTGGCTCAAACATTGTTAACATATCGTAACACTAACGCAAACACTTTGAACACCTTAAGAAAAATATCACATTGGTTCTTCAATATGTTCGTCGTCATTTAACTTTGAAGTGCTTTGGTTGGGCCAATATAACTATTAGCAATTTATTGATGCCTTTTTCACCATAATACGGTTTCTATTGATGAAACATATCTCCAATGACGACGTGATAATTTGGATAAAATTAAATTTCGCTTGATCTGTTTCCTAGGATGTTCCGACAGCCAGTCAATTTGAACAAATGAATCTGTCCACAATAAGTGTTGTGCCGTATTGTCTACACCGCATAGTTAATTAATATTCTACATGTGTAGACAATGTATGTAGAAAGTTAATAAAATGGCGTCGATAATGTAGAGAATGTAGACAATGTCGAAAATTATTATTTCTGTTTGCAATTATCAAAATTTTGTTGTTTCTTGGTAATCCAAACCATTTCAAGATGGAGTTCCTTCTTTCTTCACACTGAAAAATTTGACCCAAAGCTTTTATATGGTAATGAAGCACATTTATGTTTATGCTACGGTTAAAGTGCGAAATCGTGAAATGTGCTATCTTTACAATCTTCAACATGATTACTTCACAATAAAATAATGACCATAATGAATACAAATTCCTCCGACTTTCCGAGTTGTTTCGCATCGACTAGCATCCTTCGATTCAATGTTTAAGCTGGCCGTACGATTCTTCTCGCTTGTAGCTTCCATTTCAGAGACTTCCTCAACGTGTGTAATCCATCTCGAGGAGCTCAATATTTGTTATTTTGTTGGACCAGAAGTACCTCAGTATTCGCTTAAGGCATGTTTTGTGTTGTCCTGGCTTTGTTGATTTGTTTCTTTATAACTTCATCTGTGCCTCCCGTTCTATACTACATTTCATTGGTGTGTTTAGCCTCATCGTCTGGCTTTCCTGATATTTATTTGAGACCAACTTTTTTTTCTAGATCTGAGTAGGTGCATTGGTGAATTCCATTCATTAGACTACTGGTCTGAAGCCTGCTTGTTCCTTTCTTAATTTCGGGTTGAATGTCGGTGAAATTTTATCGAGGATTACCATTGCCAATATCTTTATGGTTATGATGAAGAGGAATATATATCCTGGCAATTTATACATTCTCTTCGGTCACCTTTCTTGAGAATCGTTTGTACAAATAACATTTTTTTTTGATTATTGCACACACATTGGTTGATGTAGTACGCACATATTTTGATCCAGCGGATTTGCTTCTGAATTCTTAGTATCCGACTCGAGGGTGTTGACAGCCGTTTCGATATAGGTTTCTTAGATTAGTTTCCACTGTTGATCTACACTGGAAGCTGCTTCTTCAATGGTTGCGCAGAATGTGTCTCGGTACCCGGAATCTTTTAATATCTCAGTGTTTAGTTTTTCCGATTTGTCTTGATGCGTTTTGCCTTGATGCGACTTTAATTTTGAATTATGATATTTTACATGTAGGTGGTCGCTGAAGGACCGAGAATGGAGGCCGAGAATATCGTTTCTATTTTTACGTTTCTGTTGGAGTTTTTTTGATGTTTAAATTTTCGGATCGTGTCCGTGTACGATACCCATGTATCGGATATTTGCCGGGTTGCATTATTTATTCTTGTATTGGTTTTTGTAATCATTTTGAATACGGTCCAATGAATGATTGGTTCATTGAATTCTAGCCAGCCCAGTGAAGCCAAAAAGCTACTCATTTAGATATACTGCCTGGCGAGGGGGGTGAGGTTTCGTTCTGCTTCTTTATTCATGTTTGTTCTAAAATGTTCCCAAGCGGTCACCCAACCTTGTAAAATAACCAAAACAATAGTTGCTTGGAGTTGGTGATGAAGCTGTTGTTGCTTTATCTCAAGTGAAAAAGGACCAGGAAACGCAAGCGTTGATTAATAATCAATTGGATAATCGCCGGGGCAAAGGTAATCCTGAGCTAACTTGAGCAAAATGGATATCGCTTACATTAAAAAACCTTCACCTGTAATCTTATTCAACAAAAGATCATTATCGCAGCTAATTTTGATCAAAATACAACCAAAAACAGTAAACAATCAACAAAACTCATTTACGCTATAAGGTTTGTAGTAACCCCAACTACGTTGCTCAAAAACGGCCGTTAAAATAAGAAACGAAGTAGTTGTTTCGAAAACGTTCATGACGTCACATTTGGCACAGCGAAACCATAGCCGAATTTAGTCTCGTTAATCGCTTATGGTTGTATCAATATGGAAGACATTGATTGACATTGATCGACTAAGACACGTAGACAATTCGGAATTACGTGTGGGCACACAACACTGTCCCCAACACGAAATTTTCTACGCTCATGCGTAAACGAACTCTTAGCAGTTGCGAAATGAATGCTAAATTAGATAAGATTTTTGAAATTCAAGAAAATAAAAATGAGAACAATTCAGTAGCCGCGCCCGATATACTCACGTCATTTCCCTTTTCCTTTAAGAAAAGTCGATCAGGTCGATATGCTAGAATCAAAGTTATTAGAAGAAAACTTCAAAAAGGATCTTGTAAGCATCTAATTTAATATTTAATATACATAACGCAAAGACTTTATTTTAATTTTTAGATCAATGAACTTAAACGAATGGACGGAATGCCTGGGAATTTAGATGGAAAAAAGGTTTCGTATAAATTAATCGATTGGCTTATTGATAGAAAATTGTTAACCGAATATATTTACCTGGACAGCATTATCTAAAAATATGAACATGAATTTTTAGCTTTGAAACAAATTGTTGGCATGATATGCCAATTTGTTACCAAATTGTTACCAGTGTAGACTGTAGATTTAATATGGTAACAATTTTTAAGGTTAATATTTTAAAGTATAGCGAGAGCCGCTCGCACCAATTAGAGAATCAGTCACGTCAAATGACAAAGGTTATAGACATTACTGCTTACAGAATCAATGCCAGTGATGAAATTTTCAATAAAATCGGCAAGAATCTCATTAGCCACATTTAAGAAATGCAAATACACGTTACTAGAGCAAATCGTAATAGCACACGCAAGGTTTAAAAAATGATAATACACATCTTCAGGTAAAAGTCTTTCAATACCACAGGGCCGACGTACAATAGAAACGTACGAAATTTGAGCCCGTTGCATCTTTCGAGTAAACTAGATACTTCTTCTATGTGTCTTGCAGACCACTTAGTACGAAAGTTAAAGCTGACATGAGTCCACCCTATAAGACACCGTTTTGTAACTCCAAGATCTATTAAGTGTAATGAATCGGCAATGGGGAATTGTTTTATAAGGTCTATAGGCAACTGCTCTAGAGGTAACGTTTCCTTATTATGGTCTGCATCGATTCTTCTACGAAACGAGTCATCTGGCCGCATAGGCAAATAAATTCGAAAAAAACTCATATGTCGTCCGTCGTTGTAATATTCCCCAATTGCAATACACTTCCATGATAATGATTGCAAGAAACTGTGATGATGATGATGATATTAATAAAATTTAATTAAAATGCGAATAATCTTTAAGTAGATTGGTTAAATTTTTATTCTACCTTTCACAAACGATCGCGCAGGTGTGTCACAAACAAAGCAATTAACTTTAATGCCAACCACTGAATTGCCTATTCTCATTCCAGCGATAAGTAACTCCTTCAATTCATTTACAAATGGAGTCAAGAATATTTGAGCGTTGTGCGATTTGGTTTGTCCACAGTTAACACCAATTACCATTGGTGAAATATCCGGTAAATTATGTTTCCGTACAAGTTGCAAACAATTTTTTAAGCCATTATGCCAGTATTCAACAATACCCATTAGAATAGTACTAACACGTCTGGGTGTTTTCAAAAGTGTCCTGCTGTCCATTGGCAAATTTTTTATCCCATTACATGTCAGCAGATTCAAAAGTTCATTAGCTATATTATGTGAAATATTATATTTTAGTGTTCAATTTCTCGTATTTTCATTGTATTGCGATTCATCGTCCGGATTTGTAATCGACGCCTTCAATAAGTTTCTCGTACCCAAATTTCTTCTTCCCTCCGAAAAAATGACTTATCTACACTATTTTCGACACTAACAAGTCCACAAATCCGAAATACGCATAGACGCACGACACTGACTAAGACACGTAGCGCAGGGTTAGAACAATTGTATAACAACCACATTACACCAGCTAAACTAGTGGACACAGTTGGGCACAAACAGCATTACAAATAGTTGATCTAACATGGATCGTCAGTTGACCACAATGAAACCGCAAATTTCTGGGACAGTCAGTCTGGATCCGAAATGTACATTAAAAAGCGGGCATTTTTATCTCACAACTTTCGACGAAAAATCCCATATAGGATTATTTCTTGTTTTGCTTCATCAATAAAGATTCAGAGCGAGCTAGAAGATTCATTCCAGCTGGCTTCAGACAAAATTAATTTTGAAACGGCCATTTGTCAGCAAAAATTCAAGAAAACAGCTTGTTTAAAATCATAGAACTCTCTTAATGTCGGGCACTATAATCATCATTACGTCGTGACTTACACAATGGTGGCCAATGGATTGGCCGTAATTTTGATATATCTCTGTAGTCGCAAGAAAAATCGACGGTTTTCATCCGAAAGTCTGCCAAACACAAAATTTGAAAAAATCTGAAAATACAAATAACATGTAGCCCGAACCCGATTTTTTTTGGTTGTTGTCTTAGATAAGTGTAGTCATCCCGGAAAAGTGTAAATAATAAGAAAAATGTAGCCTCATCCCTAAAGAAAATTGAGAAATGAAAACTTAAAGCAATTTTCAAAAAAAAAAATTAATTTGTAAAATAATTTTTCGAAAGCCCAAGAAAACAAAAACATGGATTATACTGTCATAAAGCGGCATAAACGACAAGATAAACCAAATTACTAACTACGATGTAGAAAATACCCTACGTACATATCAGGTGGAAATAACCATTTTTTGAATTTGTTTATCTAACCGAAAAGCGATTTTTAGTGTAGCTACCAGGCCCACATTAAATTCTGTACGGAAATACCTAGAGATTAGCAACCCAATGGCATTTACGACCAGATTGGACAGTGTACTAACTAAGATGTATAAACCACTGTAAGATCATATCAGGTGGAAATAACCTTTTTTATTTGTTTAATCGAAAATCGAGATTTTGTGTAGTTATAATGGGCCTACATTAAATTCTGTACGGAAATTCCTAGAGATTAGCAACCCAATGGCATATACGACCAGATAGGCCAATGTACTAACAAAGATGTTGAAGCTACTTTATGTCCATATCAGGTGCAAAAAACCTTTTTTATTTGTTTATTTAATCGAAAAACGATTTTTAGTGTAGCTACCAGGCCCACATTAAATTCTGTACAGAAATAACTAGAGATTAGCCACCCAATAGCATATACGACCAGATAGGCCAATGCACTACTAATATGTAGAAACTACTCTGTGTCCATATCAGGTGGAAATAACCTTTTATATTAATTTATTTAATCAAAAAGCGAGATTTTGTGTAGTAACCGTGGGCCAACATTAAATTCTGTACTGAAATACCTAGAGATTAAGCCACCTAATGGCGTATACGACCAGGTAGGCCAATGCACTAATTAAGACGTTGAAACTACTCTATGTCCATGTCAGGTGGAAATAACCCTTTTTATTTGTTTATTTAATCGGAAAGCAAGTTTTTGTGTAAGGACCATGGGCCCACATTAAATTCTGTACTGAAATACCTAGAGATTAGCAACCCAATGGCATATACGACCAGAGTACTAACTAAGATGTATAAACCACCCTAGTTCCATATCAGGTCTAAATCACCTTTCTTTTTTTTATTTGTTTATCTAACCGAGAAGCGAGATTTTGTGTAGATACCATGGGATTACATTAAATTCTGTACTAAATTAGCTAGAGATGTAGCCACCCAATGGCGTATACGACCAGATAGGCCAATGCACTAACTAAGATGTAGAAACTACTCCGTGTCCATATCAGGTGGAAATAACCTTTTAGCGAGATTTTGTGTAAGGACCATGGGCTCACATTAAATTCTGTATTGAAATACCTAGAGATTAGCAACCCAATGACATATACGACCAGATAAGCTAATTTACTAAGATGTATAAACCACCCTAGATCCATATCAGGTGGAAATAACCTTGTTTATTTGTTTATTTAATCGAAAAGTGAGTTTTTGTATAGTTACCATGGTCCTACATTAAATTCTGTACTGAAATACCTAGAGAGACAGCCACCCAATGGCGTATATAACCAGTTAGGCCAGTGCACTAACTAAGTTGCAGAAACTACCCTAGTTCCATGTCAGGTGGAAATAACATTTTTTCTTTGTTTATTTAATCTAAAGTTTTTGTGTAAGGACCATGGGCCCACATTAAATTCTGTACTGAAGTACCTAGAGATACAGCCACTCAATGACATATACGACCAGATAGGCTAATGTACTAAGATGTATAAATCACCCTAGATCCATATCAGATGGAAATAACCTTTTTTATTTGTTTATTTAATCGAAAAGCCAAATTTTGTGTAGTTACCATGGGCCCACATTAAATTCTGTACTGAAATACCTAGAGATACCGAAACCCAATGGCGTATACGACCAGATAGACCTTCTTTCGGGATGAGGCTACATTTTTTAATTATTTACACCTTTTCTGGATGACTACATTTATCTTTGACAACAACAAAAAAAATTCTGGTTCGGGCTAACTTCAGCGACTTTACAAAAAGCTAAAATATTCAACAAAAATCTGCCTTAAAATCTCTTTAGAGCAGTGCCCTAAACTAACGTGCGAACGTTAGGCACAAATTTGAAATAATTCTGAAAATCATCAAAATAAAATGTTCCATGTCTGCCGTTGATATATCAGCAAAAGAAATGATAAGTTAGTACTATGTGAGAGACCAGTTTGCTGTCATCCTTTTACCATTCCTTCGTTTTTAAAAATCAACTTGAATTTTTTCGCTTATGAGTTATTCAATTCCCTGTTTCACTTATCGATAACTAACTTTAGATTAAGTTTCAAGAAATGTCAATTTAAATGTACATACTCTATACTAACTTGGAGGAGCAACATGCGCTTCATAAAAAAAAATCCCAAAGGAAAGCTGCTTACATTTTTATAACAAGTTAATTTATTCGTCTCCATACTTAATACCTAATATTCATAGACACACATGTACAATATATGTATAATGCATATACTCAAGACTTGAAAAATTGCTTATTACAGATAAAAAGCTTACATTTTTTATAACGTCGGGTTGTTGTTGTTGATAAGCTTTAAAAAAAACTCTAAGGTCAAGTGTATGTGTATGGTGTATGTTCAACGGAAAAACTTTGCTATACTTTTATATTACATACCATGAGCATGTGTGGGGGTACTATTATCTGGTAGCAAACAGCGCCAAAAACATTAAAAAAAGAAAATTCCTAGACAGCCGTTGTATTTTTTCAGATTTTCCATTTTTTCGCGCACAAGAAACTTTTCTTATGCTCCTTTAACAGAAACAACGCAACTATGGAGCAAAAGCAAACTTTTCCTGTTTTTTATTATATTTTTTTTTTAATAGATCTCACAGGAGCTTAAAGATGTTAAATATTTTTTTTTTGTTTGCCCCGTTTAGTTATTACTGGTTCAACTTATTTTACTCGTATTGAGTGTGTGTGTGTGTGTGTTATGTGATTACTTTGTGTGCTTTTACATCATTTTGTTATATGTTGTGTGTATTTTGCTATGCCAACGTGTTAAGCTTTTAGAACAAAAAAACATCAGGTACATGTTACTAGAGTTTTGGTGTATTTTCAATGTGATAAGAACGCGAAGCACATTCGTTTGCACATAGTTGTGAGTTATTTGGGAAAAACTTTTACAAAACTTTGTTGTTTAATATTCGTGATTACATTGTTGTATTTGTAGAAATTTTCTCTAAGTATCGCTACCTACTGAGTTTATGTCGAGAGATATGTATATGACGTCTTCAGGAAATGTTTGCTCAATTTAGGGCGATTAAAAACAGATGGTCATAGTGTTATTCTATGGTTTATGTACAAAATTCTGAAGAGGGTTGGGCGAAACCACGCATTTTGATTATTATTGTTTGGGCAGCTATTTGCCTCTAAAATTCCTACACAAACATATTTTTTTTCGATCAAACATTAAGTTTGGTGATGGTGACGACGATTATGATGATGATGATTGTAATGTTTAAGAAATAATGTTGTAAATTTAACATATTTTCAGCTCAGTTTTTTTTTTTTGCGTTGGTTAATGGTCTGAAAAGAAAATGAAAATCTTGCGAACAACATTTCCAAAAATAAAAAAAAGCTTTCGAAATACACGTATACAACAATGAAAATCGGAAATTAGTGTTATATACATACTTAAATTTATGGGTGTGCAATTGATATGAAAAATGAGATAAATTATTGTGAATGCGTGTGTGTTTACCTCGCTATATTATTCCCGGAAAATGTAATGAAGGTCATGGACATATATTTTCATGATTAAAGGTTATTATTTAAGACATTTTGATCTATAAACATGTATAACACCTACAAATTGGATAGAAGTAACAATACAATTACAATTTGGCACTTTTTACTTTATGAGTTTAAGTTACTCGTGTATACAATGCAAACAAGGAGTTTATGTATTTATGCCGGGTCTGTTCTATGATGCATTCTTGGCATAAGTGGTTGACTCGAGGGTGATTGACTCGGTGGTTGACTCGTGTGATATAACTTGGTGTCCATTGACTGATACGAAAGTACATTTGAATTTCTTGTTGAAAGGGAAGGTGATTTCCCTTGTGTTCCAAGTGTTCAATCTTCTCTGGTTTATCGGCGCAGACAAGTGGCGTAACATATTCCCAAAGAAAATAATCTAATGGAATTAGATCACCAAGGCCAGTTAACAGGACCATTTGAGTAACTTAACCCTTGTGTCAACACGACATACCCGGGTATGTTTTTGAATTTTTAAACGGTAAAATCGACCTAACACAGAGTACCTTGCAGACTGAACTCTTCAGTAGCTGCCTAATTATAGAAAATATGCAATTCAAAAAATAAAATAATTTTATATTGCCAATTGGGACGTCCTGGGACTTAATATACATTATTACATCTTTTAATCAACACGAAAATACCCGGGTATGTTCATGTTTAAAAATTCGTTCGTGCATAAAAATGTAATATTATTGAACTGCTACAATTGTAAAATTTTGATGAATTTCAAATAAGACAACAAATAAAATGGAAAACCACCTAAATAGTAAAAAGGAAAGCAATATAATGAATGCAGGTATATACAAACTAAAATGTAATAATTGCGAGGCGCTCTACATCGGACAAACTTGCCGGAGTTTTATTACACGATTTAAAGAACACGCAAAAGATGTGGGAAAACCCCAGTTCAAAGACGCAGAACATCTGACTCATCAACAGCACACTTGCACAGGATATGATAGCAATTTAGAAATCCTGCACAGAATGAAAAAAGGAGAAGAAATTAATAGAATTTACCAAGATAGGAACAACCCACAACTATTGAAAGATAGGATGCGGTACAACGAAATTTACGAATATACAAAGGGAAAATTTGCGAATCAAAATTAGAATAGCTGACGAAGCGAGTATTTTTTGTGTATACAGTATCGAGAATAGAAAGAGCAACACCAATATTTTTGAGATAAAATTGTACTAATTGCCCCTTGTCATTATCGTAGGAGGCTGATTTATTTTTTGGGTATAAATACAATCGTTATTTAATTTTTTTAGTTAGTTTGAGATAAATATTCGCACGAGAAAGTTATTAAAATTATAATTTGTTCAAAATGGCCAAATACATACAACTAACTATGGCTCAGAAAATTCGGATTCTGGCATTGTCTGGAACACCTAAAATGTCATCGAGGCAAATGCTGTTGAGATTGGATGCAATTACTCGACTGTGAGCCGTTTTAAAAAAAAAATTCATTCCACCGATGAATTGGAACGCAAAATGGGAACAGGTCTAAAAAGGAAGACAACTGCACGAGAAGATTCCAAAATTATCAGAATGTCAACAGCCAATCGATTTAAAAGTGTTGTGGATATTCGGACTGAATTCAACGCAGAAACCGGCAAAGAAATCGGGGTTCATACGATTCGTAACCGCCTCCGAGAAAAAGGATATATGACCAGGCCCCCGACAAAAAACCATTTCTTAGAAAAAAAATGAAAAAAAAGTGGTTAGAATGGGCTCGAAATCACGCTGGTTGGAGTATACAGCAGTGGCGAACAGTTATATTCTCCGATGAGAGTAAATTTAACCTGTTTGGATCGGATGGAATCCAGTACGTCAGGCGCAAATCCGGCGAATGACTGAGCGATCAGTGCTTGAAAAATACAGTGAAGCATCCAGCTGGCCAAATGATTTGGGGATGTTTTTACTACCATGGAATTGGAGAAATTGTCTTTATTAAAGGAACTGTCAATGCAGAAGTCTACAGAAAAATCTTAATGGACCATTTGTTCCGAAACAAATGTTCAAAAAAACAGTTAATTATTATTGTTTCTCTTCAGGTTAAAGATTTTCTGTTGAAAAATGGAATTCCTACTCTAGATTGGCCTGGAAACTCACCGGATTTGAATCCCATTGAAAACCTTTGGCACGTAATGGGAATGAAAATCAATAAAAGGATGCCGTCATCATCCAAAAAACTCAATTTAATCATCGAAGAAGTGTGGTATAAAGAACTGCCCCTCGAGTACCAGCAACATTTAATTGACTCCATGCCAACAAGGATTGCAGCTGTTATTGCCAACAAAGGCGGGGCAACTAAATATTAAATATGCTTTTTATTACTTCGTAAGACGCCTGTTTACCATAAAAATCAAAAAAACTACAATAAAAAGTGGCTCAACATTTATTACCTGTTCTTGAAACTGAAATTTAATTTTACCTGAAAAATGCTAAAAAATTATAATGACTTTAAAAACAATTCTTTTTTTAAACGCGCGTCTTACTGGCAAAATACATCTTTTTGTGTAATTTTATGGGTG
The DNA here is from genome assembly GCA_963691935.1 of Nephrotoma guestfalica. Classification (NCBI taxonomy): domain Eukaryota; kingdom Metazoa; phylum Arthropoda; class Insecta; order Diptera; family Tipulidae; genus Nephrotoma; species Nephrotoma guestfalica. Next base: position 245,921,392 of record OY829915.1, read on the forward strand.
TTGCACTTTCTATTCTCGGTACTGTATGTGTATTGAATTTACATTTGCTGTTATAATTTCGGAAATTTATCTGAGTGGGAAATTATATTTGTGGATTTATTGTGATTTGAACAAATAAAGGAATTTTAGATTTAGCAGTTATGGCTAATCAAGGACGTCAAGTTTGCCGAATGCGACACATGACGAACGAAGCAAGATAAGATTATCTCAGGCAGTTGATTGACGAAGTTTCAGTTGAAAGTGACATAGAGCAAACTGTAAATGATTTTGCTGAATCTGATGATGACACAAGCGTTGTTGCCGCCAATCGTGATGCTTCAGATGCGGAGTTAGAATCACATCCACCCGAAATTGATTTAGAGAGTGAATCAAATGACGAGGAACTTGGAAATATGAACGTAGTCCACCTAGTGCCTGCTACGTGACGGTACAGAGTGGAGAAGAGAAATACCTACTTCTAAACGTGCTCTCTCACATAATGTTATAAGAAGCAGCACGGTGGACCACGTAGATCAACAATCGCACCGTGCTTCAAACATTTAAGTGTTTTCTCACAACTGAAATGTGTAACATCATAATAAGGGAAACAAATCGCAAAGCACAGAGCAGCTATGAAACGTGGAATAAAGTTTGAGAACCTATAGATGAAGAACACTTGTATGCATTCCTTGAAATACTTTTAACTGCAGGCGTATCTAGATCGAAATACGAATACACTACTGATCTGTGAAAAGCATTTTCAAATCCTTTATAGAGGACCAACATGGGTCTTCGTAGATGTTGGTGTATATACAGTTCATTCGCTTTGACAATGAAAATACCCGCGTAGCTCGCTTGGAGAAAGATAAAGCAGCACCAATTTGAGATTTATTCGTAATGCTAACCGCTCACCTTCGTAAATATTTTATACCATACGATTCAATAACGATCGACGAGCAATTATATCCATACTGAGACAGGACTAAATTTACCCAGTATGATCCTTCAAAACCCGCCAAATATGGCATAAAAGTCTGGTGGATATGTGATGCAAAAGCTGTCTACCCCTTACAGGCTGAACTATATACTGATAAAGTATGAGTCGCGAGAGGTTAATTAAGGTGAAAAAGTGGTAACTAAGTTGATGGAACTTTATAAATATAAACAGTGGTCGTACACTTAGAATCGATAACTTTTTTACGTTTTCACCGGTGGCACAACGTCTCAAGACAACGTGATGTACTAACTACAGAATTTGGCTTCCATGAAAACGTGACAATGTGTTCTTACATACCTAAAAAAACAAAGCTATGATTCTCTTATCTACGCTTCAATATGGCAAAAATGGAAATGGTGTCAAAAATAAGCCTGATATAATAAATTATTATAATGCAACGAAAGGAGCAGTGGATGTTGGATGTCGCTGCATTAGCTACAGTTATAATTTGTTCTATTAACAACCCTGAGTTGTTAAAACCAACTTTTTTAGCGTCGTGTTGATGCAAAGGTTAATTGTATCCCGCGCTGTGTTGCATGTGGCTCCATCCTGTTGGAACCACATATCAGCAAGATTGATGCTAGCCAATTAGGGTACACAAACTGTAACATTTCGCCCATCATCGATTTTGAAGAAATATGGGCCAATGATTTCGCCGGTCCATAAAACGCACCAAACAGTGATTTTCTCTGGATCTAATGGTGTTTCGGCAAAGGCTTGTGGATTATCTTAACTCCAAATCCGACAATTATGTTTATTAACGTACCCATTCAGCCAAAAGTGAGCTTCATCGCTGAACAAAATTTTGGTTAGAAAATCAACATCAATATCAATTTGTGCTTCAGTCGATTGACCGAATTGGCGGCGTGTGCGATGATCGGATGGCTTTAATTGCTGCATAAGTTTTATTTTGTAAGCACGTTCACCAAGATCCTCAGATAAAATCTTCCATAACGTGGATGGACGCATTTCCAGTTGCTGAGAACGACGTCGAATTTTATAGTCCAAGTATGTCCAAAAAATTCGATAAAGAAATTTATTTTTCAACGTTAAAATTTATTGCGATTGTTGATCGTAAAACAATCAACGCAGGTTAAGATGTATATGAATCCATTAGATGGTGGATGTGGCCCAACAATATCTAAATGGATGTGCGATCAAACCGACCTGGAAGAATTACGAAATTCCCATAAGGTGATTTGGTGTGATCTTGCACTTTACATTTTTGGCAGGATAAACGAGATTTCGCTCATTGCCCATGCTCGTACACTTGGATGTGAAATATTATGCAGAGTCAAAATTTGTATGTAAAACAAATTAAGTCACGCATTTGACCGCAGCCATAAAATAAAATTAATAATTGAATTCGGCTAGTGCTTGCTTGTACTTGATTCAGACCGAACGAAAATTTAAATTATTCGTCGATAATTTTACGTATTTTTTACGATTTATAGCTTTTCTAAAAGCAAATATAGATAGAATAGCTTAATCTATTCTTGAAATTATATATATATATTGCCATAGAACAAGTTTTACGTTAAAACGATTGCACAACGAAATGTTGAAAAAAAATCTAATTTCTCTCTAACTTTCAATTCTAACAATATTCAGAATATATTCTTTCAGTCCAACGCCCCTCTAACATTTCGATGTTCCTCTTGTAAAACGATTTATCTGTGCCTTTACAATAAGCTTCAGTTTCGGAAATCACTTCTTCATTGAAGCCAAATCTCTTTCGCTGGAGCTTTTATGAGGCCCGCAAACAAGTAATAATCGCTGATGGATGCGCAAGCAATTCAAGAGTGAAAGATAAATTTGTCACATGGACAAATGTTCGTGTAAAATATGACCAACACGTTGGTCAGCACCTGTTCGTCAGTACCTTGTAAACTAATGGTCGGAATGTAATGCAATTTTAACACATATCGTTTAAAGCCATCTATGTGTCAGACCGAGAACTTTTCAGGCGATGTAGTACGTTGGTTAAGTTTCGTTGAATTGTGGTTTTCGGAGCATTATTTTTGCTGTGAAACGACAGTTTACCGAAAACATTTCTAATCGACTCGATTTCTATGTTGACAGATTGTAATGAAAGCAAAACGAAGCCACTGCCAGGAGACTTAATTTCTAAAGGAAGCTAAAAGTTTTTTTGACTCGTTCGGATAGAGCTGCAGAATTACCTATTTCAATTTTAATACTGTCACAAAATTGAGAACTCGCTAAATCCTTTTGCCCGACACTCTTCAATGTCGTGAAAATGTCAATTGGAATTTTATTCACGCGATCCAATCAGATGTTTCTAAAAAATTTCAAACTTTTCAAAATACTTGCAAAAAACGAAACCTTCTATGGAAGCTGTTACTTCCAATAAATAGATTTCGTTCAAACTAACTAACTAACTGGAATCTTTAATTTTTTAAAAATCAATCAATAGCCCAGACCTATAGAAAACCAACAAAATTTGGAAAACCAACAAAAACGCGAAATAGCAAATGGAAACTAAAAATAATAATTAACGTGAAAGCCACTTTATTATACTTTGAGAGCAGCTGCATATTAAATGCGCCTTCTTCAATGGATTAAAGCGTTCAATTTCAGCAGGTAATGGTAATAGAAAACCCGGACACTCCGCATCTATATAATTATGGCGTATTTTCTCAAAATTTTAAAGCTTGGATCTATTGCACTATGTAGATGGCTATTGGCCGAAATTTCCATCATTCGCTCCATAGAATTTTCATTTTTGAACCTTTTACATGTCCCAAAATCTCCATTTCCAGTTTAGGACATGTGTCATATTTTTTTCTAAATTTAAAATAACAAAGTCTGCAGCATTCGAGGATTTACAATTTCCGACCATTTCATTCTAATTAAGAAATTAAAAGGGGCAAAATGGGCCACCCTGATAATTCGACATATGTATTTAATCGAAATTGGACTGCGTTTATCGATTGCACTATGGAGGTGGTTCCAGGATTCGCCCCTCAAAATTTCCAATTTCTATTTTGCCCCACAGAATTTCCATAGCTTCACTTACGGAGTTTCTCATGGTAGGTTAGCGTTGAACAACGTGTGCAAATTATCAAATTTTATTTTCAAAATCAGTGATCTGTCCGAGAAACATTCCGCGCATTACTTGATTATTATCCTCGCCACAACCATCCTACCGAATCGACTATGCGACGATCAAATTTCAGCGAACCGGTTCGTAACAAACACCCGTACACCTGAATGCAAGGTCTGCTGAAAACTTCGTCGCTGCAGTGCAGGAGAGTCAAGTACTTGGCCTTTCTGTTACTTCAACTGGTCGAATTTGTCGGGTGTTCGCTGATTTGGCCCTGGAGCAGTTGGAAGTTGACTCAAATTTCGCCAAAAAGATCATCTTTAGCTATGAGGCCTATTTTTGGGTGAATGGATATGTGAACAAGTAAAATATTTAGCCTTGGATGCGTTCCGAGAAAGTGACCGTTTGGTGTGGATGTTGGTTTGGCGGAATCATCGGTCTGTACTTCTTCGAAAACGAAATTTAAATTGCCATAACCAGCAACGGCAGGCGCTGCAGATTGATATGATAAGCAAATTCTCGTTGCCTAAATTGGATGATATGGATGCCGACGACATGTGATTTCTATAGAATGGCGCTACGTACCACACAGTGCATGTCTCGATGAACGTTCTGCACTTCTTATGATAACGTCAGTGTTAACGTATATTCCGTTCTTTAATGTAGCGGGCCGCTAGTTTAAGTAAAATTAACACTCGACGATTAGCAATATAATGCCAATCAGATTAAAAAAAACTTACAAACAAATGGTTGCAACAAGGAAAAATAGTAAAGCAGCATGTTTCAACCATTTATTGAAGTTTTATTAAAATATTTATTTATTGAGTTGGAACCCGAACTCACATCCAAAGTTTTATTTTATCGTCTGGTCAATAACTTTATAATATTGTACTTTTTGTTCGTCCTGTACTAAATCGAACTCGTACCACTAATTGATCAGCCAAGTCAAACAAATTACGTTTAACATTAAGTCGCACTCTTCGATCTACTACAGCACACAAAACGATGTTGAACAACATCATAGTCCTCAGCTTTATCAAAACATGTTATCACAAAGTCATGTATACAATACACGATAAGCATTGAGTTCAATGTGAGTGTGTATACACATTTTCGAACACAAGATATCGAATCGAACAAATTATATTTTATTTTTATGTTTCCATTTCGGAATCGACACAAAAAAAACCGAAAATTTATCTGCAAAATAACAATTTTCATTCTATATACTGTTCCAATATTTTTTAAGTGTAGTTTCTTCGATAGAAGGAAAAACTTAAAATATCATCACAAAAAGCTCCATCGTCGAACGAAAACAAATGTTCAATTTTCACGAATTTTTCCGTCATCTTATATACATATTACGTATACATACATAAATTCAATGTTGGTGATTGTATAATATCATGAAAACACTATCAACAACAACAACAAAATCGTTCGATTTTCATCGTAATTTTCAATCGATTTTGATTATTTATTATGGCAAAAAAAAATTAAATTACTTCATCTCATCTCAGTGGAATTTTCACAGCAAAAAAAAATATTCCAAATGTCTCCAGAAAATATCTGCCATATTTTTTTTGGTATACATTATAATTATACGATGATGTATATTTTTCTATCATCATGATCATCATCGTAACGATGATATGTTGTTGACGATGATGGTTTCAAGGCGTATCGTCGTATAACAACCAGCAGCAGCATAAACACCGAAATGAAACAACAGCACAAAATTATTTATAATCACTTGAGACATGAACGGAGCAACAGCATTGATGAAACGACGTACTTTTGTGTTGCTGTATCAAGCCAAATTGTACATAGAGTTATGGTTTTCGAGAGATTTGTTTATGTTACACAAAATTATGAACTAGACAGGTGGATTTGTAATGTTGTGGAAAGTCCTAGTGAATTTGTAACGATTAATCATATTTTTTAAATTTTCCAATGCCGTTGCATACGCCGCATGTAAAATATTCAAACCGAATAATTGATTCTAAAGCTCTGAATATACATACACACATGCATATATTCCAATTTGTATTTAACATGTCATCCGGAACATAGTTTTTACTGTACCACGAACATCGAGCATGTAGGGTGTATATGATTAAGTGGAATTATACGTTTTGGTGTAACAATTTTGTTTCGCTAGTAGTATCGCATGGCTGCGGATTAATTTACTCGTATACAAATATTTTTTTGTAACATATCGCAAAAACACTGTACCAGTACATTATACATAGACATATATGCTCCATTCATCGTCTTAAAAAACATAAAACCTAAATAATAAAATACAATAGCATACGAAATTCCACACTAAACGATTGAGAGTGTGACGAAACGAAATGTACAAAAAAAAGTTTTGATACCCTCCCCCGGAACCTTTATAAACACACCGAAAGCTCTACAATGGCAAGGAATGTTTAAAATATGTAAATTATGCAGAAAAAAAATGTTCATTTTCCTTGTTCTAAAGTGAAAACGTTCTCGAAATTGTAACAGAATTCGAGCACGCGAGAGATACGACATAAATACATCTAGAAAGAAGATGCACGAAGAAAATGAGAAAAACACAACAAAAAAAAAAACAGATGACACAATGAAAAATGGTTAAACATTAAGTCATGTTTTGATACATCGAATTACAATACGGTTATGTAAAATATATACAGCTCTGAGAGGAATGCGATGCGATCATAAAAAAATTACAAAGAACAAGTTTTGAAGTAAAATTTGAATTTGGTTCTGTTCTAGAAAAGAAAATTATGTAAATTTTTCATGAAAATGGAATATAATTTTAATGGTTATGTTAATTGACTAACTTTTATGTCTGTATATGTTGGAAGATGTAATATACAAAATATTTGTGTATTCTAAAGCTTGTTTTTTGTGTCAAGCTCAAAATGTTTTAGAACGCGTGGAAATTTAAAGAGCTTTTTACAATTCGAGTATAAGGAACGCTACCTAGTGGAAATTTAAACAAAACACGTGTATTTTGACATGCATTTTGGAAGCCTCGAAATGAAACTCATACAAACAAATACTTCACAGCTCTGTCTACAGCGAACAAAGGTGAATTGAGATGTTGTCTGGCCGCAAATGTTTAATACTATCAAATTTACCTATAATTTATTTTCCCCCTAAAACCTTCTTGGTTCCAAAATGAGAAATACGAGAGCAGAGTCAGAAGTCTGGTAAAAATGAAACAAGGAATAATATTTTCGGCCACAAACAAATTTATTTTTCAACGTAGTCGCCGTTTAGCTCGATACACTTAGTTCAACGTTTTTCCAATTTTTCGGTCTCTTACGAATAATACGCATTGACTGTTCTCCTCTTTTGGAGGTAATCGATGTGGATTATGCAACGTGCATTCCAAAAAACTGTGGCCATGACCTTGTTGGCCGGTAAAACCGCCTAGGTCTTCTTAAGCGCAGATTCGCCAGTAGAAATCCACGCTTAGACTCTTCTTTGGTCTCCGGTGTATAGTGATGGATCCATGTTTCATCCACAGTTATGACACAACGCAAAAATTCATTTTTATTTCGCCTGAAGATCGCCAAACCTGCCTCTGAACTTGTCACACGTGTGCGTTTTTGGTCGATTGTAAGCAACCGCGCCACCCAACGCGCGGATAGCCTTTTCATATTCAAATGTCCGTGTAACTTATTGCGCACACGTTCATCTGAGATGCCTACTATCTCAGCTATCTCGCGCACTTTCACTCTGCGGTCTTGCATTACCGTATCATGGATTTTGTCAACCATTTTGGATGTGGTGACTTCATTTGGGCGTCCTGAACATTCGACATCAGTTGTACTTGTACGTCCACAACGAAAACCACTTGTGAATCATTTTAATCGATGGTGAAGAGTCGCCATAATATTTATCAAGCTTTGTTTTAGTTTGCGTAATGGTTTTTCCAAGCACAAAATAATGTTTAATTAACACACGAAATTCACTTTTTTCCATGTTTGCAAAAAAACAATGGGTTGTTTATTTTCAATGGCTGTCAAAACTGAACTAAATGACAGATCTATCTGAAAATTTTAATTTGGTCTAGTGACAGATGGTATTGACACATGACATCTGGGATTTGCGATTGTGGCGCCCGCTGTTGCAATTTTACCAGACTTCTCACTACACCCTCGTATGTTAAACGTTTTGAACTATTCCCCGACACGTTAAGAACTTTATAAGGTTTACTGAGTATGTCTTCAAACAAAAATCGGCTGAGTAAACCAATGGAACAAATATGAAAATTATTCTTGAAATATAATTTTAATAAAAAATATTATAAAAAACGAAAATATTAAACTGAGTGCCCAGACACAGTCGGATCCACCCGCGTGACAAATACCATGTTCGCTGTGGAGACCCTCGAATGTACCATCGACCCCTTATACAAAATTGCTAAACAGTGGAGACCTTAAAGTAAATGTTCCAGACGTAGACAACTACAGACAACTTACTGTTTCTCTTAACGAGATGGGTAATACATGGTACTCATGCGAGGGCAAACAGTCTATCTAGATCAATAAAAGTTATAGCCAAAATGCTGCTTCCATTCTGCCAGGCAGAGGAAACATATGTATAAGCAGACCTATATCTCAAAAATTTTAAAATTAATGAAGTTACTCAAATTGCGAAGAGATTAGATAAGATATCTCTTCTCTTGTTTATGGTAACATGCAATAAAGAAGAGAATATTTATGAAATTAGATTTATTTTAATTGTCTACATACATTCTCTATGCATGTAAAAAATTTAATATCTACTCGCGATGTAGACAATACGCCACCACACTGATTAAACCAGGAATAAACCGAAATAAACATACTTACGATTAAAAGAGATGAAAGCGGGAGTTCCACAAGGGAGTCTCTTAGGACCAGTACCATATCTTCTAATCACAAGCGATAATATTACGGCAATGAAAACATTTGCCGATGGCACTGCTACCATATCCGTAGGTAACACTATAGAGCAAGCTACCAATAAACTTAAAAATGTGATAGACAGAATTTACGGGGCACATCAAGTTGAACGAATCATACGATGGAAGATGTATGTTAAAAATAAATGTGAACACCTCAGACTCAAATAAAGGAAGAAAATATTATGTCGAAGGAACTCAAAATTGTCAACACGTAATAAACAAAAGGCTTTATATGGAGATGTTAAAGCCCTTATGGGCGTCTGCTATTCCGCTGTGGGGTTGTACTAAACACAGTAACCTGAAACTCACACAAAGATTTGAAATAAAATCCTGAGGAATATTGTTAATGCTTCTTACGTGCGTAATAGCGATCTTCATATAGCTGAAAAGCTCTTGTAGATTGCCATACGTAAAAGAGGTTACAACTAAAAGCAACTGCTGTATCGCTAGGGGCAAATACTTTTTCCATTCCGAAATAATAAAATGGCACGTAGTTTGAAAGGTTCAAGACCCAAGAACAATTTTGGTATCATAACTCTATTTCACAAAATGACCGTTTTGTTTTGAAAAATTTCAATAAACTACATCCCTCAATTCCTTCATCCCTGCCTTAATTTTAATAACCCATTGTACTTAGGCCGATTTTCTTGAAAGTTGTTTATATAAATTAGCATAAGGCATAGTGAACATCTACATATTTTGCTGGCGAATTTTTACTTTCCTTTACGTAGTAAAATGTGTGTGTGTATGCGTATGTGCATCCAGACTTAATGTCTGTGTCCTCACAACAGCCCAAATGGTTTGCCTAAACAGGATAAAATTTCATAAATTACATAAGCTATGTTTTCATAAGTTGGCAATCCCAGTGAATTTTCGCCACCGGAAATGGGAGTTTCCATATTAGCTTTTCCGTTGTTTGCAAATATTTTATAAAGTATATAATTTGCAAGATAAACGATTATGTACTAAAATTCTAAATTATTTTTGCAACAATATCGGGCCAGATAAATTTTCCAAAATTTAAGCGGAATGACGATTTTTGACAACTAATACTTTTTGCAGATTTACCTTTCGCTTACTTATCGCCGAAGCGAAAACAAGGTGGATAAAAAATCTCTGTTTGTATGTGGTTCCATTGAAGCTAAATGACTGTGTGTGTCCTCTCTAGAGCCCAGACGGTTTATATGAAAGCTTTCAAAACAGACCCCCTATTTCGTGCAGAAATTGAGAGACGAAACCACAAATTTGTGTATACGGATACGACGTATAATACACAATTTTGAATATGTGTGTTGTCATTTTTTATACAAGTATGTGTGTTTTTTTAATCACCAAAATTTATAGAACCGGGTGGAACCGGTTCAATTTTTTGGTGCTTGCACTCCTGTTTTGAGACATTTTCCCATGTCATTGTGATGGGGAATTTGACTTTTCAGTTTAAATTTGAACATTTCAGTGTTTCGGGCTTATGGTTAAAGCAAAATCGTTAAAGCAAATGGTTTTTAGCATTTAGTTTTTAATTTAATTTTATTTTTTGAGTGTGAAATGGTGTTTCGCGACGTCCGAATAAATTACACGTGTTCCTAATACAAACACATTTATTCAACACTATTGCGTTCCGGTAATTCTTCTTGCCTATCATTATTTTTGGACCAAAATATGGGCTCAGGTTTTTGTTTTTTGTAAATATTTTGAAAATTATAGCATTCACAAGAAAAACACTTATGCACTAAAAGATTTTAAATTAAATTTTCAACAATATCGGTTCAAATAAGTTTTAAAAATTTGAGCGGAAATTATATTTTTTGTCAAGAAACTGTTTTTAGGCAAAAATTCGGACCTGTACAGCACACGCAGATGATTGATTGGGATAAAACTTCATATTAAAGTTTTTTCCACAAATTAGAATATTCTTGTAAACTTTTCTCGAAATCCGGAAGTGACAGCTCCGGTTATTGCAAAAAAAATGGAAAGTGCATACAAAAGGTTAGCCCCAAACATCCCAAATAGATTGAATCGGAATAATTCAATTCATCTGGGATGGGTCATACTTAAGCTTTTTCCAAAAGTTATACGGTGTTTGCAAATATTTTGAAGATCAATTATGAGAAAATCGATTACGCACAAAATATTCTATATTTAATTTGCAACAGATCAAGTTTTGACAAAAAACTGTTTTTTTTTGGTATAGCAATCATGAAAATGTCGAGATTTTGACTCAATGTCTTTGTCCACTTTACAGCTCAGGCGGATTGACTCATCGGGGTGAAACTTAATACTAAAGCATTTTCCATAAATCGGAAGATCCCAAAGTTTTTGGCGAAATTGATCCAACAAAAGTACCATCCACCATAGGACCATTTCGTGTTCGCCAAATATTTTAAAAAGTAGTGGCGGTACAAATAAGTTTTGAGCGATTTACAAAAGATGGCTTAACTAGCATAAAATCGTGCAACTATACATAACCATCTTGTATCTATATTCATGTAAAAACGTCATCATTTCACTCTAAAAATCAGTATGTATTGTGTCATTTCGCTAAAGTGTAAACAATATATTTATTTGTGCTTTAACCATCTAAACCTTTGTGCCAACAAAACACAATTTGTGGGAAGCGCCGCTTTTTTCTTTTAATTTGAAGACAATTGCAGCTGATGGACATCAGTTGCTATATGAAGCATATGGAGAACATTATCTATCAATAGAACCATGTAAGTATGGTTCCGCCGTTTTAAAAGTGGCGATTTTGACACCAGTGACAAAGAACGCGAAGAGAGACCAGTTAAGTTTGAAAACATTGTCACTGATGTTTCGACAATGAATGCCATTTTTTCACGTGCAAACAACTGCTTCTAAAAAATCGGAAGGTTCTTTTTGCATCGAATCGTAACGTGGGACAAAAAGTGGATCTACTATGACAATCCAAAGCACAAAAAATCTTGGATTAAGCTCGGTCGTACATCAACTTCAACCGTTAAACCGAATATTCATGGCAATAAGCTAATGCTGTGCATCTGGTGGGATCACTTCGGAGCGATCTACTAGTAGCTACTCCAGCCTAACGAAACTATCACTGGAGAACGTTATCAACAACAACTGATGCAATTAAGCAGATCATTGAAGTTTAAACGCCCACCATATGCCAAAAGACATGACAAAGTGATCTTTCAGCACGTCAGCGCTCGGCCACATGTTGCAAGAGTCGTCCAGGAAACTTGAGAGGCGCTTCAATGGCCTGACCGAGCAGTACTTCACTGCTTACGAAGAAGCCATAAATTAGGTCGATTATTGGATCGCCTCAAAACACGAGGAATTTTTTCGACGTGAAATCCGTATGCTGCCTGATAGATGGAACACGTAGCTAACGATTGACAATACTTTGAAAAAAATACATTATACTAATTTCTCTGAATAAAGCTTCGAAGTTATAAAAAAACTCAAAGATTATTTGTACCTCCAATATGTCATAACGATTAAAATAAAAAGATTGTAAATTAAATTTCAAACAAAATTTGATCTGATTATATTAAAATTTTACCGGAAATTACGAATATTGATACAAATTAAATTTAATTAATTTTTTAATTAATTTAATTTCATTCAAATTCGGTATCTGTACAGTCCAGGCGGGTTGACTATTCGAAAAAAACTTCATACTAAAGCTTTTTCATAAAATAGGAGAGCTATGCAAAATGTGGTGGGCATCTGCGTACCAGAAGCGCTAGCTTCCGTAGGAGTATTTACAATTATGAATTTTTTAACAATGTTATTGACGTTGTTGGTTTTATAAAATGTATGCAGGAGTTATGATTCTTGTAAAAATTTTGTTGTGTATTAATCATAAACAGTTTTGATCTCGAGCTCTTGGCTAAATGTATGTGTCCTCTCTACAGTCCAGACGAGTTGATTAATCGGAATTAAACTTCATACTTAAGCATATTCCACAAATTTGATTGTGGATATTATTGGGGCCTATTGATTTTTGACCTAAAACAGTCGACCGAAAGTGGCAGCTTCCATGAGAGCTTTTTAGTTTAAAGTAAATATTTTGAAAAGTATTAAATGATTCAATTTAAGCGGAAATGATTTTTTTTGACAAAAAAACGTCTTTCAGCAAAAATTCGGTCCCTGGGCTATCCAGATGCATTGATTGATCGGGATCAAACTCCTAAGGTTTGTCACAAATAGGGAGATCTCTGTGAATTTTTTTTTAAATCGATTCATCGCAAGCGACAGCTTTTTCGTTTTTCCACTGAAAGTGACAGTTCCAATAAGAGCTTTATCGTTTTTAGCATGCATGTGGAAAAGTACATCAATTACGAGAAAACAGTTATGGCATAACAGATTCTAAATTAATGTTGCAACAATATCGATCCAGATCAGTATTCCAAAATGATAGCGTTAATGATGGTTTTTGTAAGAAAAATGTTTTTAAGTATAAATATTGACCAAATTCAGCAAATACGGATTGATTTAACGATATGCCTCAGTGATATATCCCAGTGATTTTTGACAGAGATCGGTTCATCGGAAGTAGCAGCTTCAATAGGAGCTTTTTTGTTTATGTAAATATTTTGAAAATTACTGCATTAACGAGAAAACCGATTAGAAACTAATAGATTCTAAATTAAATTTGCAACAATATCAGCCCAGATCATTCTTCCAAAATTTAACCGAAAATGACAATTTTTGACAAAATACTTTGTCATATACTCCGCTGAATTGATAATTCGAGATGGATTTTCATACTTATGCTTTTTTCATTTATTGGCAGGTCCCAGTGAATTTTGATCGAAATAGGTCCTCCGGAAATGACACCTTCCTTAGAAGCTTTTTCGATTTTTTGTAAATATTTTGAAAAAAATATTAATTATAAGAAAATCGACTATGAAGAGATTCTAAATGCTACTTTGCAAAAATATCGGAACAGATCAATTTTACCTTTCGCTATATTGCCAAAGCGAAAAAAGGTCGATTAAAAAATCTCTGTTTGTATGTGGTGTCATTAAGACTAAATAACTCTGTTATCTCTACATCCCAGGCGGTTTATATGAAAGCTTTCATAACAGGTTTTTGTTTTTTTGTAAAGATTTTGAAAATTATAGCATTCACAAGAAAAACACTTATGCACTTAAAAGTTTAAAATTTAATTTTCAACAATATCAGTTCAGATGAGTTTTAAAAATTTGAGCGGAAATGACGTTTTATGTGAAGAAACTTTTTTTAGACCAAAATGCGGCCCTGTACAGCACACGCAGATTAATTGATTGGGACAAAACTTCAAACTTAAGCTTTTCCCACAAATTAGGTGTGCTTGTAAATTTTTGCCGAAATTGGTTTCCGGAAGTTACAGCTTCCATAGGAACATTTCCGGTTATTACAAAAAAAATGAAAAGTGCATACAAAAAGTTATCCCAACATCTCAGATGAATTGAATCGGAATGATTCAATTCATCTGGCATGGGTCATATACTTAGCTTTTTCAAAAAAATTTTAGGTTCAAATCGACTACACACATAAAAATTCTATATTTAATTTGCAATACATCAAGTTTTGACAAAAAACTATTTTTTTTGGTATAGCTAGCAATCATGAAAATTTTTAACCTCGAGATTTTGACTCAATGTCTTTGACCACTTTACAGCTCAGACGGATTGACTCATCGGGGTAAAACTTAATACTAAAGCATTTTCCATAAATCAGATGATCCCAAAGTTTTTGGCGGAAATTGATCCAACAAAAGTACCATCCACCATAGGACCTTTTTCGTGTTCGGCAAATATTTTGAAAAGAAGTGGGGGTACAAATAAGTTTTGAGCGATTTACAAAAGATAGCATAACTAGTATTAAATCGTGTAAGTCATCATTTCCCTCTAAAAATCAGTATGTGTCATTTCGCTGAAGTGTAAACAACATATGTGTTGTGCTCTAACCATGTCAACCTTTGTGCCAACGAAACACAATTTGTGGGAAGCGCTGCTTTTTTGCTTTATTTTACAGAAAATTGCAGCTGATGGACATCGGTTGCTATGTGAAGCATATGGAGAACATCATCTATCAATAAAACCATGTGAGTACTGGTTCCGCTGTTCTAAAAAATACGATTTTGACACCAGTTAAAAAAACGCGAACAGGGGGGCCAGGAAAGTGTGAAGACACTGAGTTGGAGGCGGTATTGGATCATAATTCATGCCAAACTCAAGAGAAGCTCGTTGAAACTTTGGGAGTAACTCAACAAGCCCAACCGGAAATTGGGTTCCGTATGAATGCTTTTTTTTCACGTACGAACAACAGCTTCAAAGACAAAATCGGATGGTTCTTTTTGCGTCGAATCGTGACGTGGGACGAAAAGTGGATCCACAATCTTATGAAAGCTTTTATGTAAGGAACTTGATTTATGTGCTTACGAAATTCAACTTATGCACAAATTAAAGCCATCCGACCATCGTATACGCCGCCAATTCGGCCAATAGGCTGAAGCACAAATTGGTAAAGCTTTTACAATTAAGAAATTTTTAACGAGGTTTGACCTTGTTGGTGTAGAAATTAAGTGTGGTGTATTCACATACAATGTACATTTATCGTAAAAGAAAGTCGAGTGTTGACTTGTAATCATAAACAGTTTTGACCTCGAGCATTTGGCTAAATGTATGTGTCCTCTCTACAGTCCAGTTGATTAATCGGAATTAAACTTCATACTTAAGCTTATTCTACAAATTTTGAGATCCTAGTGGTTTTTGACCTAAATCAGTCTACCGAAAGTGACAGCTTAAATATTTTGAAAAGTATATCATTTACGTGGAAAACGATTGTATATTTAAAGATTCTCAATAAAGTTTGCAACAATAACGTTCCAGTTCGGTTTCCAACATTTAAATGGAAATGACGATTTCTTGATAAAAGATCGTGTTTTAACAAAAAATTCGGCCCCTGGGCGATCCAGATGGACTGATTGATCGGAAATGGGGTTCGTCAAATTCGTACCTAACCTTTTCCACAAATAAGGAGATCACTGTGAATTTTGGTCGAAATCGGTTCACCGCAAGTGACAGCTTTTATATAAGCTTTTTCGGTTTTCCACTGGAAGTGACATATCTGATAAGAGCTTTTTCGTTTTTATCCATACATGTTGAAAAGTACATCAATTGCGATAAAAACGGCTATAAACTAACAGAATTAATAAATTCTAATTTAGTTTTTCAACAGTACCGGTTCAGATTAGTTTTCCAAAATTTAAGTGAAAACGGCGCTTTTTTGCCATAAAACAGCTTTGCAGTAAATATTTAGTCTTCGTACAGCACATACGGATTCCAGTGAGATTTACTCAAAATCGGTCTACCGCAAGTAGCAGCACTTATAGGAGATTTTCGTTTTCTGCAAATATTTTGAAAAGTATATAGCATTTACGAAATCGTTTAAAATAAAGATTGTAAGTTAAATTAGTTCAGATCATTTTTTACCTGATGTTACCGGAAATGACGAGTTTAGTTAAAATAAATTATTTTATCAAAATGTTTGTCCTTGGTCTGTAGAGGCCAGGCGGATTAACTATTTGGAATGAAACGTCATACTAAAGGTTTTTTCATGATTTGGGAGATCCATGCGAATGGTGGACATCTTTATGTCAGAAGTAGGAGCTATTTCAATTTTTGCAATGAAGATTAATTTTTAACAAACGATTTTTCATTACAGAAGACAAATTTTATTACAAATCCGTTGGGTTAAATTTTTCACTTTAGAAATTAAGTGTGGAGTATAAAACGGCACTCTGCAATACTTCTTAATTGATTATTTTGCTGACAAAATGTGCAAATTTAGCTTTTCAACAATATTTACTATATTAAAACTATCATTGCCTGAACCAGTTTTGGTGATAATTTTTTTTTCGAAATATACTCTTTCTCGACTCTCTTCAAAACATTCACTTAAGTCCTCAATGGCGACAACACGTAAACTTTTAAAAATGATTGTAGTACGGAAAAGACTTCAATTAATTTAAAAAAAATAAAACAATCTTGCATAACAGCTCGAAGCAATATAATACAGAGTATACCGAAGACAATTTCATATTACATTTTTCCGCAATACTCGGAAAATTATGTACAAAACATTTTTACTCTTTACCATAGCGTACAAAATTATAAGAAAAAGCTCTCATCATAAACAAAACAATTTTGAATTTTAATAAAAAAATAATTTTGAAAAAGCTCATTTTGTCAAAATCATATCGCATTGTCGAGTATAAAACGTTTTCTGCTCCGAAATCATATACGACGTGCGTTAGGTGCAATCCAATTGATTTTAGTTCGAAACTTATCGTTGTTTTCAAATTTTTTGTATTGTATACAAAATATTTTGCCATTCGAACGAAATGATAATAAAAAATCATTTTAAATACAAAAGAATAATAATAATTTAATTTTATATTCTGATCAGTTTCCTTGCTTATTCCGCGCAGTTGTTGTTATTCATGCTCCAGGATATCACAATACAGTCGTACATTATAAATACGGAAAAATCCGGAAACAATAAGAATCAAAATCAAAAGAAAATTGAAAATGATTTTTTATTTATTTTCATTCCATTTTTATTGTTGTTTTTGTTTTTATTTTCCTCTTCCAGCATCTCCAAGTAAAGCATTTTTCCGTGTTTATTTTTCCTGCTTGCTGAAAATAAATTGAATTCAGCAAATGTTTGTGATAACCTTAGCTACTCCGTCGATATATACATTTTCATTTGAGTATTGTTTCTATCGAATTGTATAAGATGTTTTTGTAAAAAATTGGTTGTGCCGCACAGCACACATACACACATGCAGACACACACACTCACATAGCATTACACAAGAAGCGAATTAGAAAAGATTGCTATTTTGTGCAGTGCACCGTGCATCAAAAGCTTTGAAAGACTAGGTAAACAAATATATAAAGTACACAACCAAGGAAATCTTGTTGTTTATTTTATTTCCATCTTAAATGGAAACACAATAAAATACAAATCGTGGTACCGTATATAGTCGTAAGTGGGTTAATAGAATTCTTTCCTCCTTTCATAATACTGGATATGGATGTAAAAACAACACACTTTCGTTCGGTACATACAAAATGTATTGGAGTTCAGTTGATTTTTTGTATTGTTTATTTGATTATCTATTGACAAAGCAGGAAAAGCAGAGCAAAACAAAAATGATTTCCCAGCGCAGCAGAAATATAACGAATTCGAATTCCCTTTTGTTTGAGTTTAGAGTGCCCTGGAATGGAAAAATGCATGAAATGAAAATCACATTCGCTACAAGAATTTCTAATTTTGTGTTCATGTATTTGGTTCACACGCCAAGTATTTTCTTCGATACAAAACTTTATCTATTTAATAAATAATTAAATTAAATTAACTAACACAAATAATGTCTGTACTAATTGTGTTCTAATTTTATATCATTTCAGGTGAGTGCTTAATACATACACACACACACGAACAAAAATAAATTAAATTAATTTTAAAGATAAGTATTTTAACTACTCATTAATCATCTCTGTCATTATATTGTTTGTTATAAATGCAAAAATTACAAATTTCTCGAGAACGACAAAATAAATCTTTTATGACAAATTCAATAAAATATTATAAATATGCAAATTAATCTTGTTCCAATTATCATGATTACATTTTTGTATTAAATATTTGAATATTTATGTGGAAGAGCTTCGATTGGAATTTTCCCAGCAGTTTTTTTTCTCGCTACACAAATATTACGACACTGGAATAATAATAAAAATAAACAATTAAAATGTAAATAGACAAATATTTATTTAAGAAGGAATAGATATAAATTTAATATTTAATTAAAAATGAACATTTTTAGGAGTATTAAATTTTAAAGACAATGGTATTGTACCTTATTTATTTAAAAAAAATATTTTAGCGTCGAAAAGTCGTAAATTTTTATTTATTTATTTAAAGTAGTACCACGTGGTACCATAAAATTGCTATGCCTTTAATAATTGCTATCTATGCTACAGGAATTATTTTTAACTGGATATTCAAACTCTTGTAATGTACTGTCTTGTTTCTCATAAAATTTTTCATTGAGTTAAGATACATTTAGAAATTACTCAACAAATTTATTAGTACGCGCCTCAGAGTGTGACTTATGCAGATTAAAAACTACCTCATAAGAATGAGACAATTTTCAAGTAAGTTTTCTCATTTATTTTAGGTTAGAGTGGCAGCTATCGCACACTTAGGCCAATAGTGGCCCATTGTGCTACCACAAGATCCTATCTCCCCTTTACTCCCATTGAAACCATCCAGAGCTACTTGTGTAACGTAAAAGGCTATCCATACACACCTAAGTACTTATGCCTTCTGTCTGATTGTGCCGGACACGAGCATAGGAAGTGATCTAAAGTCGCTTCCTCCTCTTCGCCCACACAACTTTTACAAAAGTCATTCGTCTGTAGACCCAGCCTTCTCGCCTTTCTCGCACCTCTCATTTGTCGAGGCGACTGCCTTTTTACTGAGCGCCAATTTGGGCGCTGCTATAGGTCTCCCTAGTCCTGCTCTTTCCGGCTACATCTGGAGAGTCGTACCGTACCTAGCTAGTTCATCTGCCCTGCGGTTTCCCGTGACGTCCGAGTGACCAGGGATCTATCATATCTGGATTCTGAAATACCCGCTCATCTCATGAAGAGATGGCCGGCAATCCAGCGCCACCCGTAACTTCTGACAAATCGCCTCTAGTGATCTGACCGCCGAATGACTCCACAGAAATTGCGATATTCCTCACGGATACCACGTTATGCTTCAACCATGTCACGACTTCCCCGATCGCCACCACTACAGCCTGGTACACGCTGTAGTAGTAGTAGTAGTAGTAGGGACACGAACAGATATATTAACATTAAGCTTCTCACAGAAGACTCCGGCTCTAGCTTAGAGCCGTCCGTGAATAGTGTACTGCCTGTTTTCCAGTATTGATCCGTTCCTTCAGGATTCCCTCGAAGAACATATGGTCCGGAAACCTTTATCGAAACACAACGTTGGTTTAATATAATCTAGATTCGCCAGCTCTTCCTTTAGCGATCTAACTATCGTCGAGTGCTCCGCCATAAGACACTTCCACAGAGAGACAACCGAGAGTCTCGGAGCCACATTGGCTGCCATCTGCTTACCAAAATAATTCGATTGGAATGAGGTGGAGCATAACCTCTAAAACACGTGTAGGTGTTCTTTGTGCTTACTGTCCAAGATTATGCCCAAAAATCTCGCTCTGTGAGAAAAAGCCAGTCTAATGCCGTTCATGGTAGAATCTAATCCACATTTACTGGCCCATTTCATAACGATCAGAAGTGCATTCTACATAACATCCGTAATCGTATCCAGATATTTGTTTGAGACAGCTATCGCTACATCATATGCATACGCTACAACCCCAGTACCCTCTCTCTCCAGTTCCAACAGCAATCCATTCATCACTACACTCCAAAGAATGGGGGACATTACACCACCCTAGGAAGTTCCTCTAACCACCCGTCTTCTAATGGTGGACTCCCCCAGTTCCGAGGTAATAATCCTGCTTACCAGCATCTGGTTTACCAACCTACTTATTGGGTAGTCCACCTTCAAAAATGACAATCCTTCCATGATCGCCTCCGTTTTTATATTATTAGAGGCACCCTCAATGTCCAGAAATGCTACCATACAAAACTCTTGCTAGTAAATTGACTTCTCAATCATGCGTACTAGATCGTGCAGAGCTGTGTCCACCGACTTTCCCTTACAGTACGCATGCTGCAACATTGCTCTTGGCTCAATTTTTGTTCGAACAACTACATCTACCAGCCGTTCCAAGGTATTCAACAGAAAGGATGATAGAGTTACAGGTCTTTTGGACAAGCATGTGCGTTCTTTTCCGATTTCGGGTCCTCCTACCATTGTTTAGGAATATAGACCAGTTTCAGACATCCTCCTTTGAATCTCTGCTAGTATAATCCGATCCGGGCTCGACGATTTATAAGGCTTAAAACCATTCAGCACCCACAGGATTCGTTCCATGTCCATGATGCCCTTTATATCTATTGAAGGTGTTTCTCGGTGAGCTCCAGGCTCGTGTCATCAAAGCTTCCCGAAAAATGGGTCTCCATGACTCGTCCGGTTTAATTAAATAACTAGGACTGGCTGGATTCGTAGATAGAATTTTCCTAACGCTAGAAGTCTCAGAGACCTCCTCCACTCTACAACAGAAGAGTCTCAAATACCTCCTTTGTGCCTTCCTCAACTCTTTTTTGTCCTTTCTTAGGTCGTTCGTACAGTAGTCCCAATCCCGAACTTCCCCTGTGTTCTTGGCTTTATGAAAGACTGTCCTACACGCCCTCCGATAGGTTTCCAACTCCGTGGCCCACCATGTCGGTTTTTGCCTGTATATAGGCTTTATCAGGGGGCACGCAGCATTGAATGAAAAATTGTATGCCTTTGTGACAATATCAACCATGCTATCTAATTCTTCTACTGTCGCCGGAAGTCCACGGACCTCCAGTGGCAATAATTCCTCCGACACCTCCCCATATTTGTTCCAGTTTATCCTTCTGGGATTCCTGAAGTCTTTCCGGACAACAGGTTTAACGCTGAGGTTATATGTTAAATATCGGTTATCAGATAATGAGTGCTCCCTCGCCGCTCTCCATCTCTTGATTATATGAAAAATTGTTTCTGACGCAAAGGTCACATCGAAAACTTCCTGTCGATTTTTAACAACAAATGTTGGTTCTCGCCCAATATTGCAAACTAAAAGATTAGTTTTTAATAAGTAATCAAAAAATAACTCACCCCTCTCGGTAATGTTTGTGCTTCCTCAGTTGAGTGATGCGCATTTGCATCAGATTCAAGTATAACACCTACCCTTATTTGAACTGCTTCTCGGATTAGATCGCTTCTTGCGATCCATATAAGTTGAGGCTAGCCATAATTTTTGACAGGCAACCTCAAAGCTCACCGCTGTAACATCTCCGCTACTAAATTGAGGAAGAGGAAAAAGATTCGAATTACTTTTCACTAAAATACACGGTCTGACCTTCTCAGAGTTACTTGAGTATAATAGTTTATAACTCGTCGTTTTCGATTAACACCAAGTCCTCATCTGACTTAGTCAGTTTGAGAACGAGAGCTGCCGAGGCAACTTTCGTGTGATGCAGGCTTATTTGTACAATATTAATCAATGAAGTCTGCCTCACACACCTATTCCTGCACTCCCTGGATTATGATAGTGCCATTAGGATCTTTGCTTTGGACGCTATCCGCTTTTCGTCGAGAGTTCGACAAAATGTCCCTATCTGACTGAAGAGAGAGGAGGTTACCTTTTCTCACCAAACTTCTGCGTCCGGTTCCGCTTGGCGCTCTTTCACGACCCATATTTCTTTTCAAAATTTGCTCGGCTCATCTACACAACAATGACTATGAAAATAAGTTTTCAATAGTTCGTTATGCTCCTCAAGCGAAAACATGATTATTTCGTTACACGGAATATTAGTCTGACGAGCTGTTGAAATTTCAAGCAAATCGTTCAAAAAAGTGTTGCCATAGCCTCTACCTTGTACAAAAGAAGTTGTATTGCAACCGGTTAAGAAATGGCTTAGGTTCATTTAAATTGACAATTTTCCAGAGGTATGTTCAAAATGTATATGAGATTCTCATCAAAGCACATTTTCATAATTTCTTCGATTGTGATGATATATTTCTATTGTGAAACAAGACGCAACGTAGCTGCTAAACCGAAGCTTATCTATACAAATTTCCCAAAATCATGATCCATTGCAGTCATTTCGTCCAAATTTGTTAATCAAAATTGTTCGAGAGTTTTTTTTAACCCGGATGCCATTTGAGAACCCCCTCAATAAATTTTCCCGAATTTAGAACTCATAAAAATCGTTTCATAGTACTCGAAAACCCATCTCACACTGAATGAATTTTCCCAAAATTAGAGCTCATCGCAATTCATTCCTTGCATTGGAAACCTTTACTCCTACAATTTTTATCTAAATAAGTCGAGCCGAAAAAAATTTTAAAATTTCACCAATTCACCAATTTTAATCAAAATCGTGCTAGCCGCAAAAAAATTAAATAAGAAGACCCGGGCCGCATCAGATGATGTCTAAATCGTTTGAAAAAGGCACCAAGCTTAAAATACTAATTAAATAGCGGATGCTACAAATCAATACTTAAAACAAATCAATACTTACTCATAAAAGCGAGAACTTTCCACGACTCGATTAGTACGATCATATAATGTCACCAAAGTGCACCAACATAACATGGTGCAACATTCTGCAATATGATGGAACGCCAGATATTCAATTAGCGAAAAACACAAGACACAACAAGAAACAATATGACACAAATACAAAATCACGAAATATGGCGCAACAATAACAAGTAACATCCCAATACATAATGCAACTTGGTGCAACATCACGCAACATGAACATCCAAAGAAATGGCGTAACACTCCATAACATCACGCAAAATGATGCAACATCATGCAATATGGTGCAACATGGTGAGAAATTACGCAACATTGTGCAATATGATGGCCGATACGAAGGGCTTCTAAATTAATTATCCAGTAGACAGAACTCCTTTTACTTGTTTTCTTGCAATCTAAAACTTTGCTCCTTCAAATTTTACAATGGCTTGACATAGTGCAATATCAAGCATTATTCCAGAACATAATGCAACATGGTGAAACATCACGCAACATGGTACAGTATGATGCAACAACCTACGATACATTATACGGCATGATGCAACATAACACAACATTACGCAACATGATGCACACATGACCAACAATTGATATATGAAACATTATCACACAACATAATTCAAGATGGTGAAACAACACGCAGCATGGTGCAATATTATGAAACATGGTGCAACATCATGAAACATGGTGCTACATCATGCAACTTGATCCAATATGATGAAACGTTACGCAACATGGTAACCTAGGACGGCCCATACGGAAGACTCATAAATGAATTATCCAGAAGTTAGAGCTTGTAATTGTTTCGTTGCATTCGAAAACCTTGTCCCGCCAAATTTTAACAAAACAAACAATCCAAATAAGCCAAATAAAATATAAATAAAGAAGACATCAAACAAAGATGATGCAATAAAATGGAACATCACAAAACATCACTCAACAAGATGCAACATAAGCAACAAGGTACAATATCACGCAACATGGTGCAAAATTGGCAAACATGCTGCAACACCTCACAACATTGTGGAACGTAACGCAACGTCACCCAACATGGTGCAACATCTTTCAACATGTTGCAACATCATGCAACATGCAGTGCAATATTACTAAATGAATTAACTAGAAATCAGAACTCCTTGTATTTGTTTGCACAGGGCTGGTACTCGAAAACCCCCCTTTGAGTTGAGTAGCGATCCATTTATTTAATTCGTACGATTTGATATGAATTTTTCCGCTAATAATTTTCTCAAATTAGTACCAAATCACCTATCAGAGACTCTCGTGCTAGTTTCCGTCTTTTGTGTTATTTCTTATATTCCTCCTCCTGGATTTCTAATATTTTGCGCCTTGATTGTTCTGTTAAGTTCTACCGAGTTTCATCATATACTAAAATCCCTAAAACCCCTCCCATGCTCAATTGCTTTTTTGAGTCCTCAATAATCCGGATAATAATTCGGGTTAACCTCCCAACTTGACCGTTCTCTTTTGGTATTCCCGTCGTAATAGTAAAATGTCCTGCATTAAAAATATTTTTGGAATTCCGAAGAAGTGAACACAGTTCAATATAGGCCCTCTTTTGATTCTATAGTCATACAATGGATACAGCCACACAAATTTCGAAAATCCGTCAAAATCCTTTTCTGCCAATTTTGGAATGTAATACTGCCTTTCTATCAGCTCTTGAGTTTTCCTATACGAGCAAAGTAGCCCTGCTCATGATATATACGTATCACCTCTAATTAAATCACTTCTGATACAACCAACACTAAAGCTCCTTTAAGTAATTTAAACAGAACACTGCTGCACTGCTAGCATGAAAATCGTGTTTAAGCTTTTGTTCTCTGTTTCATATCTTTCACTGTTTATAACATAACTAGGCTGCAACACAGCGCATCGACATGGCGTATACTATGTTCAAGTTTATAATTGAATTCGTGAAGTTAGGCAGCGCCTATCCTGAAATTTTAAGTTCCATAATTTTAATATTTAACCCTAGGTGTTTTTGCTACAGTAGAAAAATGTGTTAAAAATGTTCACGCTAATCGTTTCTTTGTAATTAGATTGCGCAAAGACAAAACTAACAAGCATCAGTATGGAGTTCTGTTGGCAGTTGTTTGCGATTATTACATAAGTTTCTGCGAGCTTTCGGAAATGTTAATCCTAGGAATATCTGAATTTTTGGCGGCATCCTTGGGTTCTGGAAATTTAGTCATTGCAACTTTTCCATCTTTTATTTTTCATCCAAAATATTAGATTCAGCCCATTGTCTTCAGTTATTGTCAATACTTCTAATCATCTTACTTCTAATCAGACTGGCTAACGTATACTAATAATGAAAAAAATGACGACATTGAGTATCATTTTCTAGGTTTTAGACGTTATCTACATTGTCTACGTAATATATTACGACGACCGTGTAAATTACATTGCGTAATTTACCTCGCCCAATTTGGTTACACAAGCCATAATAACTCTATCCAATATTACTAAATTTAACACTTGTTATTCAAGATTTAATCTGTATACGTATCACAAATTTTCGTTCAACAAACATTTTCCCGCCTCGTATGATTTAGACACAAAAAATATCGAATTACATCTTACACACAACCCCAAAATCGGTTCTTCCAAAATTTTGCTTTAAAACGTTACACAAAATCGAAGCGACATTTATCAGTATATCGCGTGCACCGATCAATCCCCCCTCGAGTTGTTTATCAGTGCGTGTGCAAAGAAGTAAATTAATTTAAATAAAATCAATTTTAATTCACTTCATTAATCCTGTGTGTTCTTTATAAATAATGTATTTTTGTAGATAGACCCATTTTGTCAGGATAAAACCTTTTTTGTAGGGGGAGCGATGTTATGTGTTGCTTTTATCGTGTGTCCCTTTTCCCTTAGCTTTGTTTGACGATAGGTTATTTTTATGTACTTTGTTATTGTTGTCCCGAATTACATGGTAAATATGATGTGAATTTTAAATGTCAACCGATCATATGTCCTTATAATATAATTAAATCAAATTTCTTATTAAATTCTTTATAGCTAGAGAATACAACATGTTTCCAAATATAAATTACAATGTTTTATTTTTTTTTGTTTGCTGCTGCTGTGTGCTATCTAAGATTAATTTCATTATCGTATTTTTGTTCGTTTCACCCTTATACAACATTGATTTTATTATCTAGCCCTCTTGGCACTCATTTCATTTTCACGTTTTCCCAGTTGGTTTTTATGTACAGCTACACAGCTATTTTCCGAAATCGTATTATTCTTTGGAAAAAGTATCAAGTTCTTTGTTTTGTGTTGTGTTGTGTTGTGTATAGTCGTACCACTTTGTTGCTCTATGTGTTTGTTATCTTGTATAATTTTTCTTGTATAATTGAAGGCATCTGGTTCACGAAAATTCTTTAAGTTATACTCGTATAAACGAGAAACGATTTCGATATATAAAATAAAGCGAATACCAATTCAATATATTTATATGGCGCTCCACACAATTTTGAGCAACACCAGTCGCATCACAATAAAAACACAGAAACACACACACACACACACAATTCACAGACGAATTTTGACAAATTGGCATTATCTTCTATCCTGCTGTTATATTATTTGTCTGTCTGTACAGCAGAAGCTCTAGCAAGTTTTATTCTATTTGCGTCCCTTTATACCAAAATAAAATCTTTTTACTTTAATTCGTTAATATTGAATTTTTAAACAAAAAATTCGCAGACGGAATAAAATTATTGATTTAATAAAATTCCTTTGTGTACACAACACATTTCGAACATCAAATATTTATTATACGTGTACACAAGACATAAAATAAAATTTGGAAAAAGCTCCTCAAAATAAATTTTCTTTCCACTTTGATTTTGCTTTAGACGCGGTAACGGAAAATTCAACAAAATAAAGATTACACCAACAGTAAGGCGCGCACATACACGAAACACCAATATGACAAAAAGACGGAAATTACGTAATTAAGAAGATTGATATCTTTCACGATATTACCTCTCTCCCCATCCTCTGTGTGTCTATGCGTATACTCACCGCATATAATTTGTGGCGACATTGAATATGGGATGAGACAAAAGGCGGAAAAGTTTTTTTTGCTTTTAATTTTAAACACGGAAAAACAATGAAAAACGAAAATTATAAGAAAATGAGATGAAAAGTTAGTAGAGTAAAATTAAGAAATGGTGGAAAATCCTATTGTGCTATTTATTTAAATCTTAGATGATTTTTATGTTTTGTTCGCAAGCAAATTACGATTATTTTTATGGGAAGGAAATTTAAATTAAGACAAATTCGACGTTTTCGTAATTTTTCCCGTTCCCTCAATGAATGTGCCCACCAACATAAAAAGTTTGTACATCGATTTTACATTTGGGTGGGGTAGTGTTGGATTTAATTATTATATTTTATACAGTCGATGAAGTATTTAAATTTAACTTATTTGTATTTTTGTGTTAAGTATTTAAGCCGAATGTATTTATTTAAACTTATTTTGTAGACAACATTTAACAGTCAAAATTTGCACAAAACTTTTTTTGAACGTTTCAATACATTTTTTTAAATATTATTATTATCCCTGCCATCTGTGCTAGGGCCAAGGCTCTCCCAACATTTTCGCGGTTTGTTTTTTTCCGTCCTTACTTTTACGCCAGTGTCAGCCAATTCGAGGACGTACGGTTAGGAGTCCGATTTTACCACCATCTTCACATAGCATAGCTCCATACCAGCCTATACTGGTATGGAAGATGGGTTTGCCCATGAGTTTTGCACCCCGACCGAGGGTCATAGATGTCCATTCCAACACAGATATTAATATGTTGATGAAAATTCCCTTTGCATCCTGCTCCTATCCAGAGACCTCTTTCACGGTGATTTTGCTGACTAGATCTCAGGGTTTTGGGTCGTGGGAAAGTTCAGGCTTGCATATTCCTGTTCTACACCGTGGAATAGAACACAAAAGCAGATGAAATGAAATTATATGCTGGAGCTAAATTGAATTTACCCAGAATTAAATCGGCCGAAATTTGAGGAACAATGAGGTAAATATAATAATAACTGGGTGTGCCCACCCAGGAACGACCGGATCTCTCCGGATGACAAGTACAATGTCTGCTGACGAGGCCCCCCGAATGACCCATCGACCCCTAGAGGCCGATGGGCAGCCACAACGAAGCAGCATTAGAGAGTAGGAATGTCTCCCCAACAGACAAAGTTTTTATTCACCCGGAGAGTCCTCTAGGTAATCTCCCACATTACTCAGTCCGACAGCCTGAGATTGCCGGAGTGTCACGGGGAGACCATGATGATTTTACGGTCGTCCCTG
Source organism: Nephrotoma guestfalica (assembly GCA_963691935.1). NCBI lineage: Eukaryota > Metazoa > Arthropoda > Insecta > Diptera > Tipulidae > Nephrotoma > Nephrotoma guestfalica. The sequence continues at coordinate 245,949,984 of OY829915.1, forward strand.
AATCGACGACAATATGCTGGGTTCGCCACTCCCGACCCTGTGGATGTCTTGCCAAGGGGATGACGGGGAGTGACAAGTCCAGCCTGAAACTATGGAACCGAAACGAGATGAGACCCCCCTCCATATATATCCGAACAATTTAATAATTAATTTAATCATAAAAAAAACAAAAAATAAGTGACGTGAGGAGGAAAATAACGGAAAAATAAATTGAGGTGGGAGAAATAAAACCTTTATTTCAATAAATTTTTCAAGAAAAACAAAATCAAAGGCGAAAAAGAGAATAAAAACAAAAAATCAAACTAACAGGGTCAATGGTGAACATTCCGAGCTAAAGGGAAAAGAAAAAATAAATCGCACAAAAATGGTCGCTAACTGAATAATTACGTACGAAATAAAACAAAAATAATTTGAGCAAAATGGATGCTGAACGTGAACATTAATACAGCGAAACCAATGTGGTCTATGGATCTCGATTACACCAAAATATATTGAATACACTTGAAAAAAAAATTTAAAATTGAAAAAAATATAAAATTTGGATTGAAGAAAAATAAATAAAATAAAAAACAGAAAAAAATCGGTACCTTTTGACCTCACTGAGGTCGACCTTGGGGTTGCGGCGTCCTGGATTGCTGAAATGGGTTGGGCGTCTTCCCGCCGTTAATAAATTTGGCCTCGCTAGGCTGCCGTAAATATTGGGCGTCTTCCCGCCTTTACTCGAAAATAATATTGGGCGTCACTCAGCCGCGAACCGTAAATATCATTGGGCGTCTTGCTACCGTAAAAAAACCGTGAATATTGTTAGGCGTCTTCCCGCCCTAAACCGTGAATATTTTTGGGCGTCTTCCCGCTGTAAATAAATTTGCCTCGATAGGCTACCCGTTGATTATGTGTGGCATCCGTTGAATAACAAAATTACGGTGTCCGTTTAATACGGTACACGTAATTTTTATGCGGCACCAGTAATTAATGTGGCACCCGTTGTAAAATGTGGTGAGTCTCGGTTGGCGGCCTGTTAATTATGTGCGGCACTCGTTGATATTCGCGGCACTAACCGGTATCGTATAACATCGATGTTCAACTCAAGTATATTAAAAATTAAACTTTTATTTTTGAAATCCAACTTTTTCATTCCAGCTTTCCAAAGCATATTTTTTGTTCGTTGGTGTTTTTTGTTTTGTTTTGATGCGCGTTACTCCCCCACTCCTCATCGCGCCAAAACGAAAACGTACCACCAAAAATACTCTTCTATATTTTTACTGGTCACACATAAGCTCAATGTGTACACATTGGTCTCGCTCTCAAAATTATTCCACGTTTACGCGATACTGTAGACGTGTGCTAATCGCGAACCAGAGTATAAATGCCAATTCACACCCACAAAAAAAACTTATTCTCAATGTCAGAGAACAGCAGAAAAAAGGCACCAATTATTCGATGGCAAAGAAATTCAAAATTCAAAAACATATTTATATAGAAAACAATGTTATGACCCCTCACGGTGTCGTAACAAGATATAGAAACTATCGATAAATGAAGGTTTGAAAGTTCTTATTAAAATTTTGTTTCATAATGTTAATCTGGTCATAACCATGCAACAGCGGAAACTTTATGAATCATTTAATTGTTGGGTGTAGAAGGTGTAGTAAGATGACCGAAATTGTGCGCCCTGTCATGATAAACAACTTGGGGAGCGGTGAATTCGCTCTGCAAATGAGGACTCGCTTTGCTTTCGAACAAATTAATGACGAACGGAAGAGTCGACTTTGCATACTTATTTCAGGACAAACAAGATTTATTTATATTATATTTGCATTTTCAGCACCGGTTGCAGAACCGGGAACCCGGTTCTGAAAAAATGTCTCGGTACTGAATGCTCTACTGCAACACTAATACCCGATGGTCGAACATTTCGCACTACATTTTGACTGCCACTTGTTCTCGTCCAAAACGAGACAAAAAAGGAACTGGTAACGCGAAATTACGGCAAGATGTGGAACAACCTTTTGAGATGAGATTTCTATGATCTATAAGCACGGCTTGGAAGCACTGAACCGCTCTCTAAAATACTTTCGGGAAAATAATAAGATTACGAGGTATTATTGGAATTATTGCGAGTGATGTTTGAAACAAATGAACAATCATCCCCAGAGGAACTATGGCGAACGGGATAAAGGCGTGCATAAAAACTTCTGATTTATGGAAATAAGTGAAAAATTAAATAGGAACAAATATTAGAATAATTATGACGCTTCAGGAATTTCGATTTTTTTTTTAAATTGGAGGACTAAAATTGTAATACGCTTTTCCTGACAATCGGAAGCCTTATTAAAAATGATTATCCAAATCTCAATTCCAACTTTACATCGCTGGCATGGCTGTAGAAAAGGATAATTCAACCTCAAATCAACATAAAAGTCTACGAAATTATTTTTCAGATTCCGAGGATGGGGCCGGCTACCGCTCAATAATTTTAATCGATGAAAAAAATTTGTGATAAAGAAGAATCCATTTAGGCTAATATTGAAGTTTGGAAGTCTCATGATATTGATAATCAACTTGGATCCATCAAAGCTGGTAAACGATTGGTGGCGAAATCATTGAATTTAAGATTTTGTGGAGAAACCACAATTTTGGCAACCATATTTAAAAGGGGAGATGTTTTTATTCCTCGAATACCATTAATTCAGAGTCATTTATTTTTCAATTGCCCGCAGTACCAGTTACCAGTTCGTCTCGATATCAATTCGGATTTCTCTGGCAACGAATGTTTTCTCTTGGTCAATTGTTCGTAGCGAGCAGTGTTCAGAGCAGAAAATCAAGAGAATATTTTATTTTGGGAAATGAGAACCGAACCTAATGGCCCGACTCTGGAAATATAAAAATTCTATTGCTGCAACTTTATAGAAATTGCTTACAAAGAAAAAGTTACAGTGTTCTAAATATTGATATTCACAAACTGTAGACTTTTCGTGGCTGTCCCCAAAATGTAAAATAAAATTTGCTATGTAAATTAATTAAGAAACCAAAAAAAAAGAATATATTGTCCGGTTCTCAAACAAAATATTAGTACAGTTGGTGATATTCGTTTGCATATCTTAAGAATCATATGCTTTCTATGTATATCGCAGACAAACTATTTGTTTCGACTGTACGTGTATGTATTTCATTGTCAACATTTAGGCATATATAAGAAAAGCAAAATCACAGGGGTTGAAATTTGGATTAAATATCACAGGTTATTATTATTTGCTTTTTTGACTGAGGTCCATCATGAATGTATATATTTGGAGCGGTGATTCGTTTTTTTTGTAGTAATATAGGCTACTTCAAGTTGGATGAACGATTTTGTTGTGTGACGAATCGGACCACCGAGTAATTTCCAATAACAGCTTTGTTATATACTGAATTCGTGTAAATGCCAAGCTTTATTTATTAAATTAATTTGATTTATTGTTATGAGCGGTAAACCATTTCATTGCCCCTATTCACCTTAATTAGTACATTTCTATACCCAACATTTGGTAATCATATTTCCTTTATTAATAATTGTTCAACCCACTATATACAAGAAATTAATGTTATTAGATAATCTCTAATGAACCCTAAAATTTAACCTCGTTTCGGCGAAATAATATCCATAATTAATAAACAGAAACAAATGAAGCAAAATTAAGCCTAATCAATGTCAAAAATATAAAAGCACCATAAATTTTAACTATATAACCTCCTAGTTCCAAACCTTTTTATATTTATACACCTTCGCACAACTTTCCATTTTAAATTCTGGTAATTTTTTGCTACAGTAGAATTTATATATCTATACAAATAGATTGTAACTGTATCTGTGCAGAACTTTAAGATAAATCACTTTCGCCTCAATTAAAATTTTTATTATAATATTTTATAGATACCACATAAATCAAATATCATGACAAATCAAAATCAAATTAATTACATAATTCACTTCTATTTATATTCTTCAGTTAAATTTAGTTGGTATTTTAATAATTTTCTTCTACTTTGCATGTTCTTCTTATTGTTTTTATAGATATTCTGCTAAGATTAATTAAAATACTCTAAAACTACATAGCCATAATAATTATTCATCCCTTTTAGTACCTTTTGAGGGATTTATTGTTTTAACGATAAGAAATGATAAACCGAGACCAGAGTGAATGTAAAATTTAAGATATTATTGGGTTTGATTGCTAACACGAATTTCTTTGTTTGTTGCTTATAATCGCAAATTTTCTTTTTGGTTTTCCAAGTAATTAAAACTTTCTAACCATGTTAATCGAATTGTTTATGCACTCTTTAGAATATTCGCTTTCACTGTAATTTTGTTGACCTAGTCTAGACCATTGCGGCTATTTACACATCTTTCACATAAGTGAAAAGTTTTGTGTGTACTTCTTGACACCTTATTTCTTGTTACAATGCCAGACTAGAGCCAAACTCAATTTGATCTGCTTTTGTATCCGTCACGCCAGCCGGAACCATATCAGCCGGAACCAAACAAGTATTACACAAGTAACACAAAGCATTAAGCATCATTGTGAACTATATGCTTTTTTATCCGGAACCTTATAATTCCAGTGGAAGCCTGATAAAGGCAGCTAGAACCATATAACAGCTAAATCAACTATGGAACAAGTAGCACGATGAATTGTGCACCATTAATATGCACTATATAATTGTTCATCCGGAACTTTATAAATCCAGAAACATGCGATTTTTCGGGAAAAAACCTTACAAATTCCGCCGGAACCATACCCTCTACAGCCGAACTAGCTATGGCACAAGTAGCACGATGCATTGTACACCATTGTGTACTATGCGTTTTTTCAGCCGAAACGTTATAATTCCAGCCAGAACTTGATAAATTCAGCCAGAACCATACTACAGACAAAACAACTATTTCACAAGTAGCACGATGCATTGTGCATCATTGTGCACTATACGATTCAGCTTCTATCTAGTAAAGATACAGCCAGATACGGTCATCGAAGTCAAAGAAAATAACTTGGAAGAAAATTGGAAGGGACTAAACAAAAACGGCAACTCACAAAACGTGTTGGAAATAAAAAAACGTAGAAGCAAAACTTCCTTCTTAACAAATGGGCATATCAGTACTGACAAAAGCGGCATAACCACTATCAATACGTATCCGTTTGAAAGTATTTTTGCTATCTTTGACGCATTATGTTTTGATCCGATTTGCTAAAACTAGCTAAATTGCCGGATTTTTAGAAATTTTTTACAATTCCTCGTCAAACATTGGAAAATTGTCTGCCAAGATTTATATCAATCGTAATAAATTACTAAATTAAATTTTTTGTCGAGAATGTTTTATCAAATCAGGCAACTATGGCTCAAACGAACGTATCACTTTCATTGATTGTAAATCATTAATTGGAGCATTTTTCGCATATCTTTGCATTTTTAACGATGATGTTACTTTCAGTGTCAATATGGAAAGAATTTGTGATAAATGTGGAACTAAACTCGAATGAAAGTTGCCATTGCTTTCAACAGTCATGATGTACTGGATTTGAAAAACATTACATAATGTAAATAAAGTATATAATAGTGTAACAACACTGGAGATCGATCCGCCAGATCCACTAGGAAAACAGCAAAAGATTCCTATTAGTGACATAAAGAGATCGCTGTATTTAGGTGATAAATTGTTCAGTTTTGATTGAGTGTAATTGAGTACGATAATTGAAATGAGCATTTCACTGCACATGGACTTTGAACCGGTGTCATATGGAACACTTACGAACTTATTTAATTAACACTTTTAGCGGTACAGGAATTATAATGTGCCCAAATAATTCTAGTTGGAATTTTAGCTAGTTCACAAATCAGCCATATGCTTATTGTTTATTGCTCCTAATGGAACACCGACTTGTATGGTTCCGGCTGACTTTGCGGGTTCTGGTTAGGTTGGCATTGTAGTGCATAACGTTTTTCTCGTTCAGGAAGCCTCATATGTTGCACTATCATCCAAATTACACTTCGACCATTGTGCAAGCGTCAACATTATTTTTGTAAACATTTTATTTCGACTGGATTTTTATGGTTCTGGATGGCATTATATGGTTCGGTTGCAAAATCATATAGTGGACAATGATGCACAATGCATCGTGCTACTTGTGCCATAGCTAGTTTGGCCGTAGAGGGTATTTTCCGGCTGAGTATTTAAGGTTTTTTGTCCGAAAAATCGTACGATTTTGGATTTGTAAGGTTCTGGCTGCAAATTGTGTAGTGCACAATAATGCACAATGAATCGTGCTACTTGTGTCATAGTTGATTTAGCTGTTGTATGGTTCTACATGTATTTATCAGGTTCTGTCTGGAATTATAACGTTTTTATGCAGGAATTTAGTGCACAGTGATGCTCAATACATCGTGGTGCTTGTGCCATACTTGTTTGGTTCCGGCTGAAACGGTTCCGGCTAGCGTGACAAACATCTTCTTTTCTCGGTAATTTTTTCAAACCCGTTCCCTTGGCTACGATTTCGCTAGAAAGGGTAGTAGATAGGGACAATGGAAGCTGTCTTGTTCCAATCCATTCATGCGGTTTTTTAATAAGATGATGAAGTATTTAGCAATCTTTCGTTTTCATCCAAAATGAAAACACCTCCATACGCACTTATAGTGTAGGACTAATTCTGTTGAGTGTCGCTTCTGGATCATCTTCAATCCATCGAATCAAGATTTTTTGTTCTAATATTTCATCGCGTAACCTCTTGAAATGTGAAATTGTGTTTCAACGCCAGGCGGAACCATATCGGCACAAGTATCGCAAACAAACTATGGAACAAGTATCGCAATGCAATGTGTATCATTGTGAACTATATGAATTCTTAGCCGGTGCCATACCAGCCGGAACCATGCCATTTGGAACCAAACCAACTATGGCACAAGTAGCACGATACATTGTGAATCATAATGTTCTATCTAATTTTTTAGCTGGAACCAATATTAAGCCAGCCGGCTTGGTACCAGAATTTTATCAATTATTAGGAGTTTACACAACGAGTATAATGCCAACCATTTATGTGAAACTATCACCTTTCAGCCGAAACCATAACAAAGACATCCGATACTATTACAATATCAGCCGGAACCATATAATGCTAGCCGGACCCATATAAAGCTAACCGGAAATATGCAAGCCACAACTAAACCAACAGGGTACAAGTAACACATTGCACTGTACATTATTGTGCATTAACTGATTTTTCATACGATATCAATATTAAGGCAGCCGGAGCCATTTATGGCCATCCGGGACCAGTATTGTATTAACCGGAACTATTAGGAATTTGCACAATGAACACATTGCACTTAAATGTGTGTGAAACATGCCAGATGTTGATGTGGAATATGCCGAAATTCGAAGCACTTATAAAAAAAATTAATAATAATAATAAAAATAAATAAAAACAAAATTTAATTTAATTTTAGAAATTCCTTCAAAAGTGTTTTGGAAAAATTTGAAATCTGTTGGTTCCTTTCTTTCATCCAACGAAAAACCATCTACGCAATTTTCACCAAGTGAGTTCAATAATTACTTTTCTCATATCAGTGCATGTTCAGCGGGATTACCAACCGTTGATGTTCTAATGAACTCTAGTTCGATGGAAGGTAACTTTAGTTTTAATAACATCGATATCACTGACCTTATGGATGCTTTGGATTCCGTTAAATCAAACGCTGTCGGAGTTGACGAAATACCAATTAAGTTCGTTAAACTTATTTTACCAAAGGTTGATTGCTACTTACTACATATTTTTAATAGCCTAATAACATTTTCTATCTTTCCTGAGAAATGGAAGCAATCAATCATTATTCCCATTCCTAAGAATAAAAATCCCAAATGCTTATCTGATTTTCGCCCTATTAGTCTGCTTCCCGCTTAGTCTAAAGTTTTTGAAAAAATACTGCAATCACAAATATTAACTTACGTCGAATCGGAAAATTTACTATCAAAGTACCAGTCTGCTTACAGACGTCATTTCAGCACTAATAGTGCTTTACTACACATCAATGACGACATCCGCAGGGCCATAGATAAGGGTTATCTTTGTACGCTGGTTCTTCTAGACTTTAGTAAAGCTTTCGATAAAATTGATCATTCAATTTTGGTTAGCAAACTTCGTAACAGTTTTAAGTTCTCAATGTCGGCTGGTCGTTTGGTTTTGTCATATCTATCAAATCGATCACAATTGGTTAGATCTAATTCAGGAATTTCTAGCTCTTGTTATACTAATTGCGGTGTTCCCCAGGGATCGGTATTAGGTCCTTTTCTATTCATGATGTATATAAACGACCTACCTGCTGTTATCACTCAATGCAAATATCACCTTTTCGCTGATGACCTGCAAATTTATAGACTTTGTAGGCCCAACGAGATAACAAATTCTATTGGAACTGTTAATTCCGATATCGAATTGATTACGAAATGGTCTATAGAAAATTATCTTGAACTTAATGGTGGAAAAACCAAATCTATTATTATATCTTCTACAATTCGTGATACGCACTACCTACCTAAAATCAGTGTACTTGGAGAGGAGGTAGATTTCTCTGATTCTGTGAATAATTTAGGCTTAACTTTTGACAAATGCTTATGCTGGAGTTACCACATCGAAACAGTTTGTAATCGAGTAATTTCTTTATTAAGAATGTTATGGGCTACCACGAAGTGCTTTAATACCAATCTTAGACTCCAATTGGTGAAATCTTACATCCTTCCACATTTTTTGTACGGAGATATTGTCTTCTTTGTATTAAAGAAGAAGTACTTTAATGAACTTCGATTGATATTTAATTCTTGTGTGAGATACGTATACGGGCTAAGAAAGTACGACCACATCTCGAATTTTACTAATTCATTACTTGGTTGTTCTCTTGCTGAATTCTATGAGTTTCGAGTTTGTTTATACATTTTCAAGTTCTTAAAGTATAAACACCCCACCTATATTGTTGAGAAATTAGTTTCGTCTTCCAATCGTCATATTCATCTTTTGACTCCGGCTATTAATAAATGTAATCTGATGAATTCATCATTCTTTGTGAGGGGAGTTAGCATGTGGAATTCGTTAAGTAATGACGTCAAGAAATCTAAATGTCCTGCCGTGTTTCGGAAAAAATACTTTTCTTCAGCTTAATAATATCAAAATTCTATTTTTCTTCTTTTGCCAATTTCAAGTTTTGAATCGCTAATATTTCGCTGTACACCTATAGGTTAATTTAATAAATAAAATTTGTAATAGATTAGAATAAAGTAGTTTGCCACTAATGTAATAAGTTCATAAGAACTTCAAACATTTATATTAAAATAAATAAATAAATATAAGTTTTCAGCCAAAACTATAACAAGGTCAGCTGGAACGACTACAATATCACCAGCAATCATACAAAGGCATCCGGCAAAATAATCTATAGAACCAGACCAATTATGGCACAATAAGCAAAATCTATTGACCATTCTATTATTTTTCACTCGGAACCATATAATGCCAGCCGGAAAAATGTAATGCTCTCAAAGTTTTATTAGCTGGAACCATTAGAAACTTTCAAAATGCGCTTAAATGGTTGTGCTATTTGTCCTATAGTTGGCTTGGTTCCGGCTGGCTTCATATGGTTTCGTCTGATATTGTAGTGGTTCCGCTAATATTGTTGTGTTTATGACTAAAACCTGATATGTTGCACAATCATTTAAGTGCATTGTACTCATCGTGAAATCTCTAATGGTTTCGGTTGATAATACTTCGTTCTGGCTGGCTTAATACTGTTTCTGGTTGATAAATCAGATAATGCACAAATCAGATAAATCAGGTAATGCGTTGTGCTACTTGTGCCATAGTTGGTTTGGTTTCGGCTGGATTTATCTGGTTCCGGCTAGCATTGTAGTGGTTCCGGCCGACCTAAGTATGGTTATGGCTAAAAGGTTATATGTTGCACGACAATTTAACTGCATTGTACTCATTGTGGCTGCTCCTGATTATATCTATCGATAAATGGATTCGGCTGGCTTCATATTGGTCTCAGCTGATAAGTCGGATAGTGTACAATGACGCACAATCCATTGGGTTACTGGTTCCATACTTTGTTTGGTTCGGCTCGTTTCAATTCGTTTCGGCCGCTGACGTGTTTCCTACTGACCTTGTAGTGACTTCTGCTGAAAGTTTGTATGTTGCACAACCAGTAAAGCACATTACGTGAAACTACTAATGGTTTCGGCTGGTAAAACTCTGATTCCGAATGAGTTAAATTTGGTTCCAGCTAATTATTTAGTTTGTTCACAAAAATGCACATTGTTCAAAAATCTGAGAGATTGGCTCGCACAGTGGCTATATAGGTTTGTAAGGCCATACATTGTGGAATTAATATCACCTAATGCCATTTCAAAATTGATGTCTCTGAGATTTGTGTAATTTATGATAAGCTAGAACGACATCCTTCCATATAGAAATCGCGAAAAGCGTAAATGTTCAAAAATTATTTACGAGAGCCCTACAGCTAATTTCGAAATGGCATTAGGCGACTTTAATTCCACAATGTATGCCCTTACAAAGCTATAGCCACAAACCTATAGACACTATTGTCACTATGCGAGTTTGCGCATTTTCCGCACTTAACGCCTCGCCCTCAATATCTTTGGGTGTGGTTGTAGCCTTGACATTTCTTACATTGAGGTGTTAATCTCGTGGTCTTTTTCAGTGATTCTATTTTAACCCACATATAGAGTATTGCTTTGATATTAAATATATTTTGGGTGTTTTCGCTTTATATTTGAAGGTGAGCATGCATAGCGGGAGCCGTCTTTTAATGATCTTGGTTCCTTGATTAATTTTAAAATGTAAGCCGTCTGGCATATTGTTAAAATGTTTCAATGTCCCTAACAAATCAGATTCCATCAATATTACATTTTCTAAGCTAACGTTATAAGATTGGTTTTTTTTTATAAAAATTAGTGGTGTTTTGTAATATGTTGAAACATGTTTTAATTGTAGTAATTTTCTCAATGTACTGAGTTCCCTTCTATATACACTCATGCTTCGTACAATATAGTACGTAAGTTTAATGTAGAATTATGTACCAAACGAAGGAGTCTTTGTGGGTGTACATTTTAATTAATACAAATTGTTATTTTTATTAAAATCTTGTATGAAAACCCCTAATTCATATACACGCCTTTTTATTATTATGAGGTGGTTCAAAGACTTACAGAAACATAATGTACAAAAAGCTTTTAATTTATTTTATCGATCTTTCTCTGTAACAAAGTCAAATTACCACTGTAATTTTGTCTACATTGGGTGAAAATTATTTTCAAGTACATAACATTTTGCTTAAAGCTCATACAGATAGTGCTTAGTTTTACTTTACCATTGGGGATGATTTAATAAATAAAAGTTGTGAATTATATATTGTAAGGAAAGATTCGAACTGTCCTAAAAATAGAAATAAGAGTATTTAGGAAAAACTTCACGTGTTTGCACAAGTGTGAGTGTATGTGAGTATGATATACGTTTTCGAATAAAACGATAACTCCAATAATTTAACCAGTTACCGAAAGTTATATTAACCAAGCCGAAAATTTAACCGAATTTTTGAAATATTCTGTTAAATTGCAGATATTTTTACATGTAGCTACACGATGCCGTCATTTAAACTAGTTTATATGAGTTTAAATGAAAGTCCGACAGCTTAAATAAATCGGAAACAATGAAAGATTCTTTATATTTCTGAAAATGGAAAACCATTCTGCAAAATATTGCATTCAAAAAAATTTAAACCCAAACTAATTTTAGGATTGGACAACCTTGGATTGGTTTATTGAAATACAATTATCTAGGACCTATTGTTTAGTGAAAACTCAAAGTAATTTGAACTTTTATCTGTTGCCCTAAATAATATATTCCTTAACAAAAACGCATTAAAATTTTGAATATACTTTGAATTTTTAAAATTTTTAAAAACTGTTGCTATAATTTTAAAAATCTATCAAAATATTTTGTTTTATCTGTTTACTTTAAAATGTCGACCAATTTCGAAATGACAACAAATAATTTAAAAATTTTGCAATAACTATCGTAAATTTAGTATCCTTCCTTATCCCTTCGAGGCTAAATTATATCATTTAAGAGAATCAAAGGCCAATCTTGCTTATTATAGAAATATTATAAACACAAATATTTTAAGTTATCAAACAATTTTTAAACATTTTCTTCCCATAAGCATTCTTCCTAATTACAGAATAACTACTACCAAATACTAAGAGTACTTTTGAGTTGTGTAACGACAGCCTTGGAGGTTGGCTGCCGTTAGCAAAAAAAGACTAATAATAATATTTAATGTTTTGTTAGAGCACGCCATGATTTCCGCCGCTAGCTCTGTGGTGGAGCTAATAATGGTTATGGGGGTTGTGCTCTGGCTGGGCTGTTCCGGATCACTTTGGAACAACCCGTTCGGAGCTATAAGAGAAACTAAAACACGAGAAACATTTCGACACTTACCTCACTCCTTCAGCTCACTCCCGTCCATCTTCACCCATGTGCTCATCCGGTTTTTAAAAATCAGATACATATATATAATTTTATATTTACAACCATAAGCATATTCATATTAGAAGAACAAGGCAATTCGTTCAATAACACAAAGTGTAATTTAACTAAGAAAAATCCAAATTAAAAAAAAACTCAAAAATATTTACTAAGTAAAATTTTTTCTTTTAAATTGTTTAAGGTTGTAGAGGTAGCTCAGCGGTACTCAAACGGTACAAAAAAATAGGTATATTATGTAAATCAAGTGTTACCTGTCTCCTCGAACGTAGAAATAGCGCTTTTCCTGCATCCGGGGCACGGCACCTGTAACCAAGTTAAATTGTTATATGGAAAGAAAAAGGCAATTATTAAGCAAGAAAATGTCACTCGTAAAATTTAAATTTCAAATAAATCAGAATTAAACTTTTTCGTAAGAAAAAACAAAAGAAAAATCTTTTTACTTAACGAAAGGCAAATTAATTAAATGTCTATATAATTTAATGCTAATGAAAAATTGAAAAAGGAATAAAGAAAAACTCAGACTCATAAAAATCCTGTCCGGGCACACCGCCGTCCGCTCGACCTCGACCTTGTATACCGCTCGCCCCGCAGACTGGATCCGGATACCGTGTAGAAAACAAAATCACCGCCAAATATCCCCAGCAAGAGACACTTTACGTTGCCCCGTTGCAGCACTGTCAATCGGCCGCCTCGCTAGTACACCGCCCAAATATATACTAGTTGCTTGATGTGCAGTTACGTGTAACCTTCACACCACTACATATGGAACCACACCCGATCTCCTTAGATCCCATTTATGCCAAGTACGAACGTTCCAAGTTACATAAACGATTTGCTCCAAGTATTGCACTATCTCGATTGGCGAACTTGGATTTCATTTAGGCTTTTTATATCGCACTCGCTTTGTCTTATATCACATAAAGTATATTTCACCACAAAAAAAAACGAAATCGCCGCTTCAATGACTAGCACAGGTATTTAATTGAAATCAACTCGTAATTTGAGCTTTTTTTTCATAAAGTCGTACTTTTAAGTTTAAGTACTTGGGTAAAGTCACAGAATTTGTCACATCGATGTATACCGGTTTCTGGATATATATATATATATATATATATATATATATATATATATATATATATATATATATATATATATATATATATATATATATATATATATATATATATATATATATATATATATATATATATATATATATATATATATATATATATATATATATATATATGTAATATGTCTTAATTTTTTAAGATCACTTCAATTGTTTTCACAAATAATTCATAACTATTGACAAAGTTCTCAATATTATTCAAACAATATTTTGCACACAAAAAAAAACAATGCAAGTCACCTCGGACACTCTTCAAAGTACCACACTTTAATTAAATTAATTTGATTTTATTTGGGCGAGCCCAAGTCTATGTTGCGAAAAAAATTATTCTGTAATGACCAAACACAAGACAAAAAAATGTTTGTGTTCTCTATCAGCAAGCAGCCATGCAAAATTCGGTATTTTTCAAGAACAAGAACAGGAAAAATCCCCTAATCATTTTATAAAAAATATTATCGTACGATTTGCGACCTATGTATGGTGCGTGCGCCAATACTGCAAGTCATAGGCAACAAAAAAAAAACCGCGCAAAGCATTATAACAATAACATGATGGCCACGCAGGTGTAATCATAAATTTTACGTTACAGATCATGGGGACGTACCCATCGACCACTGAGCGTCTCAGAAGCCGGGCAACAAAGGGAAAAAGGAAAAAAAAATCATCTGGTTGACAAAATCAATATAATTTAAGTTACACGCGAATGTCTTTACTGTGGTACACTGCTATAGATTTCCCGTCCGGTGAACACAGTTCATAAGCAACGTTTCCAATTTTACGCAGAATAACGGCCTTTAAAAATTTTGGAGCTAGTTTCGCGGATTGATTGTAAGTCGTTCAACATAAAATTGCGGACGTAAATAGTTTGACCTATTTGCAACTCTCTCTGTCGACTACGCAAATTGTAGGTATGGACATTTTTTCGATATGCCGCTTCTAAATGGGCCAGCACATTTCATTGCGCTAGACTAAAGCGGTCGGTTTTGCTTAACGTAACGATATCTCTATTGGCAATAGCATGTAAATCCCGCAATAATCTATATTCGCCCCCATTGCCTATGAAATGCTGTGCAAACGTCAAATAGTATGGTGGATAATTAGTCGCGCTATGGTGAGCGTTTCTTGATCTTCCTTAATGTAGGAGCGGAGTGCCGCGAGTATGAATCGATGGACCCTTTCAGATGGGTGGCATTGCGGGGAATACTGTGGCGTAAACATGTGGGTCACTCCAAGTTTTGTTCTTCATGGCAAGCGAGGTGCACTGAACACCATTATCGGATGTAACTGTCTCTGGTACTGAAAATACAGAAAAGATATCCCTTTCCAGGTACTGTACAACTGTTGACGCTAATGCTTGCTTCATAGGTTTAAGAAATATATATTTGGAGTACAGATCTAGTATAATGAACAGATAAGCGTTATCATTAGTAGATCTGGAGTAGGGTCCCAAGAAGTCCATGCACAAATGCTGCATTGGCCTAACAGCTATTATGTGTTGGCCCATCGGAGGTTGAATTGCAGAGTTCGGTGCCTTCGATTCTTTACAAATTTGGCAATTTGATATGTATTCCTTAACGTCGTTGGACATGGTTGGCCAATAGTAGTACCTCTGTAAACTGGTCAGGGTTTTGACTATTCCTAAATGAGATGACAACGGGGTCGGGTACTAATTGAACTAGACGGTCTTTTAAGCTGCCTGGAACGTAGAGTTTCCACAATGAGATGTCATTACTGGGATCATCACGACGATTAGAGGGGTTGATGTACACTTTCTCATTGACCACTCGAAGATTCACATACGCGGAAGGATTAGTTTGCACCTTGGAAGCGAGACAGGCGTACTCGTTTGTATGGAAAGCGGAAGAATCGAGATCTAAGTACAATGGTTCATAAATCACTTCTTCCATAGATGCTCGCGACAGAGCATCCGGGACTAAATTCTGCGATCCTTTCCGATGCATGGTTTTAAAGATGACGCCTTGCAATTTCAGTGCCCATCGAGCGAAACGACCACATAAATCAGTCTGCCCCGTCAGCCATTTGGGACTCGCATGGTCAGTGATGATGGTAAACTAATATCCCTCGATATGTGCCCTAAACTTCTTTACGCTCAGCACAGCGGCAAGACATTCCAATTCGGTGACCGAATAGTTCTGCTGTGCTGTGTTAAGCTTCTGGGACATATACGCGATGGACCGCTCGCCACCATCATCATCGACTTGGAACAACACTCCGCCCACACCAGTACTACTAGCGTCACATTGTATGCAAAAAGGTCGGGAAAAATCGGGATGCCCTAATACGGGTGCTCGTGATAATGCCAGTTTTAATTGTTCGAATGACTTCTAATATCTGCTGTCCATTTGAAGGTACGGTTTTTTAGTAGTTCGGTAATTGAAGCTGCCAGAGTGGCGTAAAATGCAATGAATCTACGGTACCACCCTGATATACCCAACAACCAATGTACCTTTTTGACGGTGTTCGGCACCGAAAATGACAGAATGGCTTTTACTTTTTCTTCATCCAACTTCAGACAACCGTCCCCTACCAAATAACCCAGGTAGCGGATTTCTCTCAACAAAAAGTGTATTTTAGCAAGATTCACGGTTAGGCATGCGGAACTAAGTAGGAAGGCTACTTCCTTGAGCAGCTGAATGTGTTCCTCGAAACTCTCGGAGGTAATGAGGAGGCCTACGAGGACTTTTTCGTGCAATTGGTGGGGGATCACCTGGTGCATCAGTCTGCATAAAGTCTGTGGCGCGTTGCAAAGTCCGAATGGCATTACAGTTGTTCTGTAAATAAACACCATTCCATTGAAAAATCTAGGGGCCCCGGGTGTTTTAGTAAATATAATTTGTATAGAGGTCAATTCGCATATCGTATGGTTTTTCATAGAAAATATCCCAATTCCCGAAAAACTGCTAACATCAAAAGTAACAGATAACCACTATTCCCCTGAAAAATCTAGGGGCCCTGGGTTTTAGTAATAAAAATTTGTAGAGGCCAATTTGCGCAACGTATAGTATTTCCGAGCATTTTTCCCAAATTTAGCAAAACCGCTACGAAATTGTAAGCACACTTTCGAGTTGTTCTGGGTCTAAACTGTTTTATTGGATACAATTTCTAGAAAGGTCAATTTGCATATCGCACCGTTTTTCCGAGTATTTTTCTTAATTCCAGAAAAATCGCTACCAAATACTAAGCGCACTTTTCAGTTGCCCTGAATCAAAACTAACAGATAAACACCATTCCATTGAAAAATCTAAGGGTCCGGGTGTTTTTGAAAATAGAATTTGTAAAGAGGGCAATTTGCGTCTCGTATGGTTTTCCCGAGCACTTTCTCCCAATTTCCCTAGATTCCTCAATGGAATGGTTTTTATCTGTTAGTTTTGATCCAGAACAACTCAAAAGTGCGCTTAAAATTTGCTAGCGGTTTTTCTAAATTTGGGAAAAACGCTCATTTGCATTTGTTCATGTAATTTACTCGTTTAGACAAAGATTAACGCATACATTGAAAACAAAAATGGCGGATTTAAATAGAAAAGTTTAGGAAATACTTCACTATCATACGAAAAACACTTTTAGCGCTTTTTAATGATTTTGCTGATATATATAAATATTGTTGATCCACATTTTATAATATAATTGGCCATCAACAAACTTTAACAAATTATAATTCACATCCCCAGTGTAATATAATACAAAGTCGAATTGTTTAATTATTTTACATTTGTAAAAATAAAATTTATATATAAATAAAGGGTGTTTTTTTAAGAGGTTGCCGATTTTTTTTTTGAATAAAACACATATAAAATTATGAAATGACCAAAATTTTTTTTTATTTGGTAGATAATTTTTTGGCATTTAACATTTAAACACAATTTCTGGCATATGGCTACCACGACTATTTTTCACAAATGTCATTCTGGAGGTCCAATTTTCCAGCACTTTTTCAAGCATTTGAGGGCGTATGTCAGCAATGACACGTTGAATATTGGTTTCCAAAGCGTCAATCGATTGAGGTTTATCCACATAAACCAATGACTTCACGTATCCCCACAAAAAGTAATCGAGTGGCGTCAAATCGCACGAACGCGGAGGCCAATTCACCGGACCATTTCTCGAAATAATGTTGTCGTTGAAAGTTTCTTTCAATAAGTCGATTGTTTCACGTGCTGTATGGCAAGTGGCACCATCTTGTTGAAACCACATTTCATTCATATCCATATCTTCAAGATTTGACAACAAAAACTCATTTAACATGGTTCTGTATCGATTTCCATTCACGGTAACGCGTCGTCCTTCCTCATTTTTAAAGAAATATGGACCGATGATCCCACCAGCCCATAGACCGCACCAAACAGTACATTTATCAGGATGCATTGGTAATTCTAGAACGGCGTGTGGATTATCTTTGCTCCAAATGCGACAATTTTGTTTGTTGACGTATCCATTTAACCAAAAATGCGCCTCATCACTGAAGAGAATTTTACGGTAAAAAAATGGATCTTCGTTCAATTGATTTAACGACCAATCACTGAATTCACGGCGCAAACGATTGTCGTGTGGCTTTAATTCTTGCACCAATTGAATTTTGTATGGCACCAAACCCAAATCTTTACGTAAAATTTTCCATAAAGTCGATGGACAAAGTCCAATTTGCTGAGCACGACGACGAATCGATAAATTGTCGTTTTCTTCGACACTGGCCTCAACGACAGCAATATTTTCTTCTGTACGAACTCTTCTCATTCTTGTCGGTGGCTTGGCATCCAAAAGAGTGAATGTAGACCGAAATTTGGTAATTACGTTCTTTATGGTGGTCTCTGACGGACGATTATGTGCACCATAAAATTCACGAAGTGCTCTATAAACATTTTTAATTGAACACTGATTTTGAAAATAAATTTCCACGATTTGAAAACGTTGTTCTGGAGTTAACCTATTCATAATGATTTGCCAAACAATACTGAGTAGAAATGCCACTTTGAGCTGTCAAAACAACTGTCATAAAATAAAACGACATCTATCGGAAAAACAAACCTCCTAAAAAAACACCCTATAGATATGTAATGTTTATTACAATAATTACCTTTATCTACGAATATAACAAACATGGAAAAAACCAGACTCACCCACATATCTATTTTATGTTTGAACACAAAGCATTCAAATACCGAATACCATATACAACCCGTAGAGAGAAATAACATAATCACGTGCATAATTATTTCTTAATTACAATTATTATATCACGCAATCATTATCCTAATTTTTCCCACAACCGTAATATAACAAAAAAGCTTACATTTCAATCAACCATGTACAGTAGGTAGAATATGGCATCATATACGAGAAAAATGAATGAAAATCTATTTCCCTATGTTTTCTCTTGTTACTCGTATAACAAACATCTCCAATCAAACGGTGCGCCTAGAGTGAGGAATATTATGAAGAGATCTATAAGTAAGTTCAAAAAATATATAAAAATCTTTTAATGATTATCAAGATTAATTTTATAGTGTACGAGTATATATTATAGTATCCACTATCCTCCACTTCCATTCCGTTATATTTTTTTTTTGGTCCCGAGGAAAGCAAAGTTAAATATTTTTTTGCTGTGCTTTTGCTATGGGAGCAACCAACAACAAGAATAATGATTATTGGATGAAGAATATGTGTATGTATACAGAGGTATGTAACATTTATGTTGTATAATCCATAAACCTTTCATTAACTTTAATGAAACATAAAATTAAGAAGCTTTTACCGATCTCGTTGCGTATACATTGTATATGTGTATAGGATGGTTCAGAAGGAATACAAAGATTTAGCTCATTATTACGTTGTTGTGTTAATTAAATCCCCTCTCACATTATATCGAAGGGTCAATGTATTATAAAAGGAAATACATAAACAATTATCGGAGGTCATCTTGATTATGTTATTGTGTATATCCCATCTGAACAAGCAACGCATACCAGAGAACAAAAAAAAATCTGTACTCTAATCAATCAAAGTGTCCAACATACAGGAAAAATAAAGATTTCCTTTTTTTTTTGGTTGGTTCATTTCAGATTCACATTTTCTTATTATTTCTTGTCGCTTGATTTTTATTTTTTATCTTAATAAATTTTCTCATGAATATTTTTCATTCTAATGATCTCGTTAGTCTAAAAGGCATAGTCACTGAATAATATCATTTATTTACTGTCTTAAATTTTTCATTTTATATTTTCTCTTCTCGTTCGTTCATCTTCATCGTCGTTTTCTGAAGATTTGCGTTGAGATTTTGCTTTTGGTGTTCATCTTGTTATATTCCTCCTGCGATGTCATGTACAAATTATAATAATCGTATAATTTTTATGCTTTCTTCAACTAACTTGTTGTTTGGCTGCATAAAGTAAGTTTTCTTGAGCTTTCTTTCCGTCTATATCTATTCTGGTGCTTTTTTGTTCAAGGAATTTATATCAATTAGTCAAATTTAAAGCTGCGTGACAAAATGGTTTCGAAACGTTATTGATCGTTAGGTGACGTGAACAGAATTTGAGTGTAGATGTACGAAATACATTTTTTGTAATATGTTTGTGGTGAAGTTAATTGAAAGATATTGGGTACCAATGGCACTTGTGTTTTGTTCATTAACTTTAATTTTAAAAAATTTCAGAATACGGCATTAAGCATGCTGTTCACTGTCGTGCAATTACGCGTAAAAATATTATTTTACATTTTACGTAAATAATGTAAACAATTATTAATTACTGTAAACAATTGTAATTAATGTAAAAAATGTAATTAATTAATGGCATCTACCTGAAAATAATTAAATTAGTTACAAATTTAACATACTTTATTTTCTAGTCGATAATCCAAACATTACATGCAACTACATCTATTGCATTTTTTTAAATTAGTATATTACAGATTATTTTGTGGGCCTGACATCTGTTAATTAATGGCACTACTACAATAATTTATGGTGTAAATTATTACATAAATATTAATTTGTATCGATATTTTTAAAAAAATATTAATGTACTTTTCTATAACGTTGCATATTATTCACGTCGATTTTAGTCCGCGGGAGCGAATCGAATGCGAATTGGAAAATGCATATAAATAAAACCGAAAACAATTGCTCACGAATTTCTATGATACTATGATTTAAAATTATGTTTTAAATTTTTTTTTATTTATATGCAATTTTCAATCCGCAATCGATTCGCTCCTGCGGATTCTATAATCGACGTGATTATTTAAAAGCGGGATCCATCTAAGATTCAAAGGATGAAATATATTGTTAATAGCTCAGGCAATCGCCTTAGGCGGTAATGAAAATTCGCAGGGATTCTCCTAGGAGCTTATACAAATTTCATTAGATTTCTGGAAGCATCAACTAATTATTACGGTACGCGACAACTCGGTGAAACCAACTCGGCGACGAACAACTCGACGACGGTCAACTCGGCGATGGACAACTCGGCGACGGTGAACTCGGCGACGGGAAAAAATTGAAAACAATCAAAAATAGAGATAAAAATGGACTAATTGCGGGATTGCTGATTTTTGGTCGCCACAAAGTGTAAACAAAATATGGTGCAGGTACATCTTCGAGGTGCTTTCGATCCATTGAGGATTACAGACAGGTGCTGAGCAGCCATATTGTTTGTTCCGACCTTGAAAGCATCGCGAAAATGAATGTATTCTTCAAGTCGGAGCTGCCCTTGGTCCACAGGAATATATGTCAGTCATTCAGTCTCCTCCTCTGCCAAAAGTTCATTGGATATTGAAAAAAAGGAAAAACACATTGTAACGCATCGTACGTCCTGTGCTTTTCGGCTACACGTTTCAATTCATTGTTCCGACGATGAAGCACGATATCTCTAGATTGCGAATTTTATCCGACAATAACAACAGCCACTTCGTATTTGGTGATAATATAAAATTTTATTGAATCTCCCCTCCCCTGTATGTCAAGCAACTGAATATATATTCTAACTGACATGGTCCCCAACTAACACCCCTTATACTCGTACCTGAGGTTGTGTTAAGATATCCAGAGATACCTCAAATGGTTTAAGAATTTTTATTATATTTGGTCATAATACAAAATCCTCTAAATTATTTCCACCCCTCGATGGGGCGTTCCTGATTATTATTTGCAACTAGCATCGTGTTCAACTAACACCCCAAATAACTGAGGTTGTGTTAAGATTTCTAAGGATATCTCAGTTGGTCTAAGAATTTTTTTTATTTTTTGTCATAATATAAAATGTTATTATATGCCTCATCCCCCCAACTGAATATATTGTGTAGCTGAAATGGTGCCCAACTAACAGCCTTTATACCTGAAGTTGTGTTAAGATCTCCACAGATACCTCAAATGGTTTAAGAATTTTATTATATTTAGCCATAATACAAAATTCTATAAATTGTTTCCACCTCTGGATGGAGCGCTCTTGATTATTATTTCTAACTGGCATCATTTAAAACTAACACCCCAAATAACTGAAGTTGTGCTAAGATCTCTAGGGATACTTCAGTTGGCCTAAGAAGTTTCATTATTTTTTGTCATAATATAAAATTTTATTAAATTTCTGCGACGAAGAGTGTACAGAAGATCAGTACTGGCCGCCGATCATTAGTTCGTACCTCTTGCCGGGTTTATTGGAGAAAACTGCCTGTTCATGCAGGATAATGTGACCGCATATGGCTGGTGTAGTGTACCAGTACCTGGACTTTAATCCCATCGAACATTCCTGGGACGAACTGAAAAAATGAGTTCGAGTCAGAGATATTGCTCAAACGATTCTCCAGGAGGTGCAGTAGGAGATCGCAAACGAACGGGAGGCGATACTTCAAGATTGGTTGAAAACTTTGGTGACATCAATGAAACATCGAATGGATGCTGTTATTCGGGCTAGGGGAGGGAATGTTTCTTATTAAGCTGACTAATTCACAGAATACATGTACATTCAGATGTTGAACCCAAAAATCACTTTGTTCGCACGATATACGTACAAAAAGTACCACTGGGTAGGTGTTGAAACAAACTTTGAATCTGCGTTCTAGAAAATTAAGCAAACATTGGATTTTTGATATTTTTGAACTTTTGCTGAAAATTGATCAATGTGCGTATTATTTGCATCCAAGTGTATTACTCCAACCAGTTTGAAATTTCTCTGGTTATCTCATTTGATTTCAATAATTCTTCCTCATGTATATAATTCAGTGTGTAGTATTTGTTACTAATTTGCCTCGGATACTGATTTCATAGTTATTTTTTTAAAGCTTTTATTAACCGCAATACTCGTGTTAGTGAATATTGATTAATGAAATGGTAAATATATTATCGGTTTTTTTTAAATAACTCCAAATATTTAAAATAATGTTAATAAATTAAAAGTTACGTTAATTCCGCTTTATACAGGTATCAGCTTGATATGCACCAACACATAAAAACGTTTAGCATAGACTGAGTAAAAACTTCACACTGCACTGTATAAACATGTGCAATGTTTGCTAATTTTTTTACTAGTAAAACTTTAGCAGTATCTTCACATGCATATTGAAATTGGTAGTGAGTAATTGAAGAGATAAAATTTACTAGGTTCTCGTAGTTTGGTTATTCCCTCGATTCTCGGTTGCCAGAGCCTCGTTGATTAATTAGCAGGGAGCTGGTGAGGCAGACATTTGGGTTGGTAAATTGACCTTCTAGACCAACGCTTCTTACTCCCCAGTACAAAAATAAAATAAAATATAATCATAAATTATTTGAAACCTTATGTTGCACTGCGGAATACGAGTTTTCTTTAAACGATTAAAAAATCGTTTAGATATCTTAAAATACTAACGTTAGTTCTTGTCACTAAGACCATTTTTATTATATTGATATACGACGCTAATATTTTATTAACCGTAAAATTAGATCATTAAACAAAGTAAATTATTCATTAAGTTAATTAGATAATAAATAAATCAAATACTCGACAACATTGTATACAAAACACAATGCTGGCCTTCGTGTATGTAATCCCAAAACGAAGGCGTTATCTATATATTGTATCACTAAGTTCATTACGTAACACTAAATCAAAATATAAATTTAATATAACCGCATAACATAATGTTAGATTCCACCCAAAAAATATATTATTATATCTCAGCATCAAAACACAAGACTATTATGTGTGATTGAGTTAACGATAGCATTACAAACACAACGCAATCATCTATTTGTAACATGATACATAATATGTTATTATTCCGTAATATGGCATTGTTATATAGGAAAATAATACCCGACGAATTTTATTGCCCCTATAATACAATGGATCGAAATTTTCCTTTCGCTCCGGCACAATCCAAAACAATACGAGGAACTTATCTAATTTTAGTTTGGTCTTTTTGCCTTCTTATCTATCAAACAGTCATTCAAAAATAACAAAAATATTTATATCTTAGAGTACAAAAGGAACAATAACAACACCAAAAATACATCTATCCATCTTGACTCGGAAACACATACACAGACGATATTCATTCCTATCAGAGGTTGAATAAGAAAAATTGTTACATTATTTTCCAAATAACACAATTCTTTCATTCAATCAGCAAATAAACTATTAAGTAAAATAATTTATCAAATTATCCCAAACACAAATAAACAAATAAAATAAAATACCAGATCTAATTTTTCTTTTGTCGTCGGTCTTAGTCGACGACGTTCTTTTGTTTTTTTTTTTTTTTGTGTGTGAATCTTTTCTCCGGGGTGGGTATGAAAAACAAAGTGGATTTTATGGCAACCAGTAAACGACAACTTTAATAATGATGGTAATAATAAAATGACAAGTATTTTTTCCAACAAAAAGGAATTTGTACAATCTTTGTACGTACAAAATGTTTTGTCTCAAATTTAGCAGAAAATTGCGAAAAATCTCTAAGTAGCGCTAATTTGTGACTTAGCCAAATATAGACTTGACGTTTTGGCTAAGCAAAACAGCAATCGTATCATTAATTATTAATAGTTTTTGCGGAGTTTCTTCCTCTCCTAAATGTCATAATATACATTCGGAATTTTTTGTGAATGTGTGTGTGTGTGAGGATAATGAATATCCTTCCATTCAAACCGATTTATTTGAATAACAATATGCGTACAAACGAGGACTTCATTTGAAATGTAAATAAATATTTATAATGAATATCCTTTTGCTTATAATTTTATTTTTGGGTTCTAAATATACACAAAGTACATTCCTCATTTTGTATTTCTCATGTACAGCCAGAGACTGGAGTATGAAATGAAATGAAGATGTCCTTTTTTTGACAGTAACACATTTATATTCTAAAATAATAATAATAAATAGATCTACTTCGAAAAAATTATTCAAAATATTTTTTTTTGCTATCATTATCCTTAATGATATTGTGTGTGTGTGTGTGTGTTTATATAGAGAGAGAAAATATTTGATGCCTTCCTTGTACATACACAAAAACATGGCAACACTATGTATTAAAAAAAGGATACCATTTTCTTTTAGATGTATGTATATAAATTTTAGGTTATGTAACTTTCAATTTTTTTAAAACAAAATTTACTTTAATAATTTAATCTAAGCTATTTTGAAGAAATTGTTGCTAGATTTCCTATAATAAGAGTGCGCCACAAAACATCCCAAAATATATAAAGCTCTGTATAGTGCCGAATGAAATATAAACTTTATACGAATAAACAAAAGAAAATTTAAAAAGAAAACACTATAAATGATTATGCCATATACATCCTTCAGGGACATAATGAATATATAAGAAAACAAAACATACATATGAGCTTTATTGGGTACACAGACGAAGCTTTTACAAATTTTACAAAAATTTGTTTAGTTCTAGTTCGATGCCTTTAAATTGTGTATGTAGTAGATTGTCGGAAATTTTTTGGTTGAAATATATTTTAAATAGGATATCATCAGGATATTGCAAAAAATCTAAAATAAAGTTCTGATATACGTAAATTTGCATATAAGCTTTTGATAGTTATGGCAATATTTGGAAAAGACGTACGATTCTATTTTTCTTTGTAAAGTTGTAGATCTAGGTTACATTAAAGTTTAATGGTAAAAACCTATTGGATATTTTATTATATTTCACACGTTGGTGATTTAGTTTTACGTAAGTTTACGTAAAACTTTAAAAGTTTAAGATAAAATGCATAAATATTTTTTAGCCATGCAAAGTTGATAATTTTTTCAGACTCTTATGGCAGCTACTCATTTAAAATTTCAAGCGTAATGCACATCATTAAACACTTACAGTAAAGCTTTATTCTATTGCAAAATATTGCCACCACAATAAAGTCCACAAAATTTTCTTATGAATGCTTATTTTCAAAATATTAAAGTGATGAGATGAAAGCTTCGTTACCAAAATAAACACACCTTGTCCACTCCTTCGACAGTATTGAAAAATTAAAATTGATCGGGGTGAACCTTCTTACATAAGCTTTCCATAAGTTAAGACATCCCAGTGATGTTCGGCCAACATTTGTTTGTAGGAGCTTTTTAGGTTTTGTAAATATTTTGAAAGTATATCGATTAGAAGGAAAACAACTATGAACTAAATTGAGCTCCAAATAAATTGTCCTTTGTTTGATGTTTCTAAGATGTTGTTGAGATGAGATGAGTGGTTACAAAAACAACATACAAAATAATTCAGCATTTGTCCACCAATCCAGATAACCATCGGATCTAGTCTCACGCCATAAAAACACCAAATCACCTGGACCATTCACAGCATACGGTCGAAATAAATCGCATTGGCCAATCAATACTGTCTGAAATAAATCCTGTATCCACAACAAGATCCTAAACAACCGCCTCAACCAATTCTGTGTTCCAAGAGTTAAGATTAAAGTTTCTTTCTTAAAATAAAATTAAAGTAATATTTTTATAAATTAAATTTACAACAATATCGGGCCAAATCAATTTTTCCAAATTTAAGCGGAATGACAATTTTTGAAAAAAAAAAAAAATTTCAACAAAAATTAGGCATCTGTACAGTACATGCAGTCATAGGATTGACTGATTCTGGTGAAACTTCATGCTTAAGCTTTATCATAATTCATTATATCCCAATGATGTTCGGCCGAAATTGGTCCACCGGAAGCAGCAGCTTTCATCAGCGCTTTTTCGTTTTTTCTAATATTTTGAGAAGTATTATAGTTTTCGAGAAAAATGTGTAGGTTAGGTTAGGTTTCAGTGGTTCCAATCGCACACTTAGGCCAATTTTGGCCCATTGTGATACCATAGGATCCGACATCATTAAACTTCCTTTAAAACCATTTAGTGCTATTAATATAGCGTACAAGATCTCGCACATTACAGCTTTCGAAATCAGAGAGGCTGTCCATAGTGTATTTACCCAAGTGGTCATGCCTTTTGCCAGCTAGCGCATGGCATGAGCATAGCAAGTAAATAAGCTTCTCCTTCTCGTCCTTGCAGCTTCTGCATTAGTCATTTGCATCCAGTACCCTTACAATTCTACCTAAATCATGCTTCCTTAGTGTGATTAAGATCTTGGAACGATTTAAGTTCAGATCAGGCCATACTTGTTTCTCTACTCTGCCTGTCGGACTGGTGAGCCACCTAGCATTTGCCAACGCAACTGCTTTCCAATGGCTTGCTGCTTTCAGCACAGACATAGGCCGCCTACCTTTACATGCTCTCCCTGTTTTCAGTTTGATAGTCTCAGAATAGCCGGGAACCAGACCAACTGGATATTGAATAATCACATTCGTCGTGTGACAATGCAACGCCACCTTTCACGCCAGTGAAACTGAATCTAGTGAAAGAATGGCCGCCCGACTCACACTTTCAATCCTCACTAGAGGGGAGAATCACCTTAAAAAGTTTGCAAAAGCACAACAGGGGTGTTATGTAATTCAAATTCATCAGGTCATGCCTCACAGAATTGAATATAGTTGAGTGCCCTTTTTGCAGGCACTTCCACCTCGAAACCACTGATAGCCGAGCAGCCCTATTGACCGCCATTTGCTTACCAATAATATCCACTAATGAGCAAACAGACTGCCTTCTGCACTTTTGCCATCAAGTTCCATACAGCAGTACAGATTTTGCTACTGTCTGTAAATCCAGTGCACCAGCTCCGATTTCAAAGTCCATTACCTCCCGATGGCATTTTTGCAAGAGTTCTCTCACTCTTTCTATCATATTTGGTTTGCAACTGAGCTCAATGTCCAGAAGAATCCCTAGAAATCTCACCTTATCAGTAAAGGCCAGCATAGTACCATTTAGAGATGGTGGAACCACTTCCGGAATTGTATATCTCCTAGTGAAAAAACCAACCCTGTTTTAGATGGGTTAATCCCCAAACCACATCTGCTGGCTCAACCCGCAATGTTTGATAGTGCATTCTGCATCACGTCCCTACTCCTACCAAGGTGCTTTCCCGAGACAACTATTGCTATAAGCAACCACACCTATTCCTTCCCCCTCCAGTTACAATAGTAGTCCGTTGATTAGTACATTCCAAAGAAGGGGAAACTGAGTACGCACTAAAAGTTTTTCAATTAAATTTTCAACCACACTGGTTCAGATAGGGTTGCTAGAAAAAATTTGCTCTAAATATGTACACCTTATGCAAGACTTGTAATTGAGTTGGACCCGTGGAACTGTCTATAAAGCAGCACAATCATAAAGAACTTTCATTTATATATGAACGCGACCAAGATCAAAAAACGGACTAGAAATTCAATAAGTTTACATAAATGTTCATTCAAATTTATCGCACTGGCACTGGTTTTATTAATCTGAGATTAAATGTTTCTATAAAAAGAATTCACCATTAGAGACCACATTGTATACAATGCTTACCATTAGGGACCTAACGGCCATGTGGCCACTAACGGTGAATTCTTTTTAAAAAAAAAATTTGATCTCAGATCAAAAGTTCATATCGTGAACCTAGTAACCTATTTTAGTCCACTCGGCAGCCATTTACAACACGAAAATTGTATGTCACATTTGGGTCACCAAACAAAATGTATGTACACCATCTATTGAATAACACCAAAAGTATTGTTTATGTTCTCACCGCAGTTCATATTTTCCTCATTCCAGTAATATTTTCGAAATTAAATTCATTCATATTAATTTTTTTAATTTAAATAATTTAATAATTTTTTCTTAAGTTTCATGACGCAAAAACCATTTAGGTCGATGTCATTTACATCACATTTTTCATCGACCTAAGTTGAATCAGTTCACATAAATAAGTTACCAACCTAAGTAACTAGCGTTTACATCATGTTACCTTTCCAGTTAAGGTCAGATATAGTCCTTGGAAATATGATGATACAAACTACCTCACTGATTCTCTAAAAAACAAATTCATGTGTAAACGTGAAAACCAAAGTAAGCTTTTCGGCTTTACACAAATTACAACAACAAATCAGCCCCATTTGGGGCGGAATCATGAAAAACGACCGGAAATTTTTAACGGATTAAAAAATATTTTCCAGCCTACTCGATTAAAACTGTTGAAGTTTTCCAGTTGAGGGTGATAGTTTAAGTGGATAAATAAATATAAGTCAGGTAATGTTTTAACTATTATGAGTACAGAAATGCTCTATAGTCCATAGTTGTCAGAGACCTAGATCCAAATCAATTTTTCAATATGTAAGCGGAAATGACGAAAAAACTGCTGCAAAAATTCGAATACGAATTGATTAATCTGAAAAAACTTCATACATAAACTTTTCCACAAATTGGAAGTTTTCCGTGCTTTTTGGCCGACATTGGAGTACCGAAAGTAGCAGCATCCCTAGAAGCTTTTTCGCCTTTTGCAAATATTTTAAAAATTATTATAGCATTTACGAAAAAACGATTAATTGTCAATTAAATTTCGAATAAAATTAGTTCAAATGATATTTTAAATTTTACCGGAAACGACCAGTTTTGATAAAAAAAAACTTTGTTTCACCATAATTCGACATCTCTACTGTCAAGGCGGATTGACTCGGAGCTTTTCCGATTTTTGCAATTATGTTGAAAAGTTTAGCATTTAAAAAACACGAGAAAGTTTTAATCGTTTGTCGTGATTTATAGAAAGTTGAATATTAAATTTTCAGTCAACAAGGGTTGACCTTCGTGGTTTTCTGAAATTTACTGGAGATTAAAATTTTTTTATTTTCCTATTACCAAAAGTCAGGTAAGTCCATTTTTATTTTTGCTACTACGCATTCATAAATGTGTCGCCTAAGAATACAACTGCTTCGATGTCGTTAAAGAACCTACAACTTCACTTAGAAAGAGTTTGTTGACAAATCGGGATGCAAGTTTTTTGATGTGTTAATGTATCACAAGCCGAACAATGTCGATAATGCAGATTAAAAACAATATGGGATATCCGCTAATAAAAGTCGATAAGGCAGATTCGCATACATAGCCAACCTAAAAATGTCGTTAATTCAGATAAATATATTTGCGGTACACCAAAGTAATTAACGGTAATTTCTTGTTAAATTCAAAATGTTTAATAGGAACGACGCTGAATAATCTAGATAACATAATTATGAGATTTCAGCATACCAAAAGTAGAAAGTAGATACAACTACTTATAACTTCAAACTCCAACATCCTGCAGAAACTGCGAGCAGTTGTCCGGTTTAATGTCCTCGTTTCGCCAAGATCCATCTAAAAAATCAACTAACTGATACAAAATTAACGTACTTGAAGGATCATATTCAACAACAAGCGGAATTGTCAGCAACCTAAAATTAACTGGTGACTTTATAAAATAGCGTGGAGCTATTGAAAAGTGAAAGTTGAATTTCGAGAGTTGCTTCCTAACCGACCTACTTGATTAACCAGATTTATAGACGATTAATTTAATATTGGTAGCAGACTATTACGGGGTTGGGGGAGGATGAGAAGATGGAGAAAAAACCTCGGCTTGCCAAAAAAAGTCATAATCTTAAAGTTAGCTCGAACTCTTGAATCGAATTGGATTGCGACAGCCTATAGTAAATATCGGTACTGCATGATCAAAATGATTAAACAAAATTGTCGATAATGCAGATGTATCGATAATGAAGAGTTCATTTTAATCAATTCCAGGCAAAACAACATAACAAATATATTCATAAATAACATAGAACTATACAATAGACACCCATTAGCAACGGTTCCCTGATAGAAGGTTAGAATATCAAGGTTTTGCCAAATAAACGTTGATCTATCTACAAATTCGATGGGCCATGACTCTAAGTACAATTTAATTATACATATTTGGATATTCTAGATTTTGCCAGACAGACACCAATCTAACTATGCCATTTCGATGGCTCATGACCGTAGGGAGATTTTTATTGTAGGTTTGTGATGGGATTAATAAGGTTTATATGGGCTAAATTTTGATTTACCCCATGTATAGTTGATAAAATCGTTCGTTATTTGAAATTTCGAAACTGAAAAAACTTTGTTTCACATTTTTCGTTAGTTTTACAGTAGAAATCAAAAGTCCACGATTTGAACGAGAGTACTAATGGTTCGTGCTGAGCCTTGTCGGACAGCTCGTTTCGATATTACTCACAAGAAAATCAAAAAAAATTCTGGGATTTTCTGAACAATTTTGAAATTGGTCCTACTTCAATATAAAATCAATTTTATGAACGACACGTACTTGGGCAAGCCCAAATGTATTGCACATCCGAAAATTTTTGTAAATGCCCAGCACTAATCTCACTTTTGGTCACAATCAAATCATAAGAAAATTCTGATACTTTATGATTAGTTTAGAAAAAGTTTTTAGAAATTTTGATGCATTTCTGATTAGATGTTTGCTTATTATTGATATTAATGACGCCAGCAATACTAAAATAGTATAATACGACGGAAGTCGAATTCTCTGTTTAGTTCTCGCATTTATGAAGATATCCTTATTTAAAAAATATTATTTGTGTTTGGTCAGATTGGCGTCTATTTGGCAAAATCTGAGCACCAATATTTTTAAAAGCTCCCGAATTGGAACGAACCAATTATTATTAAAATATATTTCTTAGTTTTTTTAAGATGTGTCAAAAAAAAATTTTGTGATCAAAAATATGCCATCACCCATAGATTATGTGTCGGTAACGGAAATTGTAAAACGAAATTTTATCCCAAAACCGGCACCAACACACACTCACCCATAAAGCCAAGAAAATGAATCTAATCATTTGTGATTATATATATCGTATCCATATCGTACATAGTTAGAAAAAACCTTACTTAACCTTCTTCATTTAATAATATTTCCCAATTTTCCTTTTTTTAACCAAACAAAATTTTTTGATTACAGAATTTTCTCCTTATTCTTATTTCGATGGTGCTGTTGTTGTTTTATGCTTAAATGTCAATTATTTTATCTTTTATTTCTCGGTCGATGATATTTTTGGCAACATGACAATATAATAATTTTCCGTTTTGTTTTGTCCAACAAACAGCAACAACTACAAGTATATAAGAAAAGCTCTAACACCCTTGAACGGGAAGCTTTTTCCGTTTCTCATATTTTTTTTTCATTTTATTTATTTTCCATAATATTATTGTTATCGTTTTTCATTTAATTTTTCATAAAAAGTAAATGTAGAATATAAGCAACATATTTATGTATGTAGGTAGTATATAGCATAAGAATCATAGCTTGGTTTCCTTGTGTACATATACGACGGTATATTTGCAGACACACTTACATTCCTACAGCTATATAGATACGTGCACAATATTATTACTGTTTATATTTTTTGATTTCCCAGTTGATCTTTTATCAAAGTTTAATCACAAAATGAAATGAAAATTTTCCATTTTCCTATGATATTTTCATCATATATATGTTTTCATATAAAGTTGTATTTTTTGTTTCTTGGAAAATTATTGACGATTTTGTTCGTTTTCTGTTCATATATTTTTCTTCTTACGAGTACTATTAATACGGTTTCTGTTTATGAACCGAATAACATCTTTTTCTGGAAAACTTTCAATATTTTCAAGGATTTGTGGTTATGGTTATACAAAAATAATTTTTTGTGTATGGCTTTGAGGACACAACATAAACGGATTTTCTACAATTTTGTGCCATGCGATACAAATCATCAACAATAATTAGTTTTAGATGTTTACTGAAGTGTGACATATTTTCAAAGTGTTGGCAAGATTCGAATATGTCTTCAGTCCTTATTAAAATACCAATTAAAGTAGAGTAAAGAAGTATGTATGTATCTAAGTGGTGAGGGAAAATCCTTTGTTGTTTTGGAGGTGAAAATTACCAATAGTAGCATTATTGCAAAGTTTCAGGTTGGGAAATCTATACAATTTTATGTGGGAGGTGTTTATTAAAATTGCATTTTAGCAGAAAAAAGTGTCCCAATTTGAATTTATCTTTCTCTTTTTGACAAAATCTTGCTAAAGCCTTTTAAGCATATTTATAGCCATTCGATTCGTTGTATTTACAAAAATTATTGTTCAAATTACGATAACTTTTGTTGCGACAATCGATCTAACACCTCCTTTAAAAACAAAACATCTCTGAGCACACTAAGTGTATAATTCAGTTGCGAATCCTAATTTTAAGCCAAAAATGATCGTAGTATTAAGTTCAGACCTGATGATCTTAATAAAATATAATAGTAAATGGTATAATTTTAGTAGATTTTAATTTAATTTGACAACTCAAAGTAAAAAGACAAGTTTAGTGGTTTGTGAATTCATAATGCTTTTCACTATAACAGTAAACACTATTACGATACTTTGAAAACATATAATGAAATCAAGTGAAAATCTCCAGGCTCAACCTCGTAAGACATATTGGACATCAGTTCATTGTGCCTCTCACTAGCCGTAACTCAAACAATGCTCTTTTGAAAGCCTTTTGGTTTAGTTGTTTAACGTGTACTAGTATGGAAATTGTTAAATTAGTCTTCGTTGAATCTAATTCATTAATTCAAGGAACTTCATTTGGCTGACACTGGCGTAAAAGTAAGGACGGAAAACCCAAACCGCGAAAGAGTTGGGAAAGCCTTGGCCTCTGGGGCAGATTGCAGGGATAACAAAAAACAGGAACTTCCTACTAGCCTTAAATCTTTCTATAATACTACGAAATCCTATAATTTAGGCTATTTAATGAAAAAATGAAACCTACTGGAAATCTCTAAGGGCGATTCCGTTGAACGAAAAAAATTAGCAAAACGGACTTTTTCACAGTAGTTAAATAAAATTATATTCGATCGGTAAGATTTAGAAATCCTGATTTAAAATCGGTTTTAATTTTGAATATTTGCATTTTTTTTAAAAATGCTTTTGAAAACCACTTTTATAACTTTGATGAATAATTAAAACACCGTTTCATTGTGTCTAATACTATGTTTCCTAAATTTTAGGCATTTTTAGCTAGTTTAGGGCCACTTTTGATATGGTGTATTAGTGTTTTCCCGCCACATAGTCTACACTTCGCCTGTAATTTTCTAAGAAGACAATTTTTTTCAATTTAAAACCTTCAGGGCTTACACCAAAGTCTATGTGATGTTACACAAAGTAAAACAGAACCACTATTTGACAGTGGAAATTCGCCAGCGGAAAATAAAGGGTTCAGTGCAAATGACAGCACTATCATAAAAGAGTGTTTCTGTCAGGGATGATATTCTCGATACTATTGTACTTTTTTCGATACTTTTGCTTTATGAAAAGTACTTCGATACTTTCGGGTGAGTTTTAGTACTTTTGAAAAAATTCTAGAAATTTCACTGTAATTCGATTCGAGACATCTAGACAATGAATATCATTTAGAAATCAGGGTGTTTAAATCTCTGACTTCTATAACTAAGATATTTTATCAGTTTTGTGATTAAAGGACTAACGTACCCGTAAAACAATTTTGTAAGTATTGTCCGAAAAATGACCACTAAATGGCGTATGACCTTTAGAGGCAAAACCAAGTCTGATGGCTTACAAATATTCAGTAATTTGGGCGTCTAATCCTTACCGGATATTGGTCGAAAATCATAGTCAATTATGTCTAGGTAAATCTGACCAACTTCGGTAGGTCAAATATACTAATCATTAGTTGGTCAAATTTCACTGCATAGAATTTAAACTTAATAAACACATTATATCACTTGTTTATTATTTCGCAAAAAATTTAAAAAGTTTTAAAATTACTCGATCGATTTCGACTTGTTAGATCATCATCAGGAGTATCTACTCTGATGCTGGCCTAACAAGTCGAAATCGATCGAGTAATTATTAAACTTTTTAAATTTTTTGCGAAATAATAATCAAGTGTTATAATGTGTTTATTAATTAGTGTGTTTCGCCAAGTACCTACGGCGCATAGTGTTAAAAGCATATAATTTAGTTGTTAAGACCAACCACTGTAAGTCATAATTCACCGACATAGGCAAGGCCATTCCTGATGTTAAATTATAGGCGAAAAGTGTCCGATAATAGTAAGTCAACTTTGACCAGCAGATGAGAACCGATTCCAATGGCCATTTGTCAATAAAGAAATCCACCAATAGTACATCGATATTAACCAACGAATGCGGCTCGAATCAGGCGATCATTTGACAGTGTAGTATCCTACATAAGATAGCTCAGATCTCAGTCATACGTAGCATTTAACAAAATGGTAGCGCCGCCAGCTATAATGACAAGTTTAGGAAGTTGCAAATCTACGCTTTAGAATCAACTTAACACTAAACTTGTTGCTTATTTTCAGGGCGTAATTTTTTTTTCTCAGACGTTTTGTTTGCCTAGATGAATGCGACGTCTCTTTGCGATTTTGTTGCTTTAAAAAAAGCTGATAGTTATATAGTTCACAGACCAGTAATTGCAACAAAGTTTTATTTAAAATAAATAAAAATGTAAAATACAATTTATATATTAACTATACTTCGTATCTAAAGAACAATAAATTTTTATATATTTATAAATAATTTTATGTTTTTAAATTAATTATTAGTATCAACCTCTGGTTGCTTTATTCGTCATATCTGAACTGCTTGGCGGCTTGCTTTAAAAATTCGACTAATCATTTTCGAACTTCAATTTTACTATTTTCATGCGTATCCTAATTCGCTGAATCGGTACATGATCATACCCTCATCCAAGGTAATTAAGCCCGTTAGCTCTAAAAATGAATTTGTTTTTTTCTGAAATTACTGCAACAATATAAATAAACCATTTAAATACGAGCACCGTACACTAAGCAAATTTCGTATAGCTCGTATCTACTTTATGGGGGAGTTCAGGCGATGTAGGCTACATAAATCGTCAGGGTGAATAATAGACATCGAACAATTTATTAAATTACCTGATTTCCAATAAATATATAACTTTTATTTATTTATTTAGATAAAGGATAATTTTATTTTGGATTTGATCTAATCGTGCTTTTGTAATCGTTCGTATTTTGAGTGACGTAATTTTGAAGGAAATATAATCTTGAGTAACGGATAACTGAGAATTTCTGATCATGGAACAAAGGAACATATAAAGTCAAATCGTATAGCGGTGTTTATTATGACACATTTAGAAATACTGGCCGTTGCGATAAAACTACGTTGCTCTACTAATTTTAAATCAACATTTATCTAATCACACTATTATAGTATACCAGCTGCGCGAGCTCCATATATATCAGGTAGTAACCTGAAATGGATGATGGGTATCGGCCCCGAAATCTGCACTCCACCAAAGAGCCTTAGTTGTCTTTATTAAGCCCATTGATCGTAGGTGATGAGAAAATTCCATCCAATTTTTATTTTCCTGGCTCTGGTGGGATTCGAACCTCCAACCAAATACCGAAAGTTTTTATCCACTACACGAGTTTATCCGTTCACCACGAAGAAAAAATTAAATTCTACTGCAATTGTTCATACAAAAAAAATTCCCACGGCCTTCAGCTGAAATGTACGAGTATAACTGAAAGATCATTTCGTGGATGGCACTGGATTTATGTTAGGGAAGAGTAAAAGACACCGTATCATTGGTTTTTTTCTTCAAAAAAGTTTACTTCATTTAAGTGAATTGCCCATTGAATTTATTTCTCTACATTTTTGGACAGGTATTCTGGTGACATCTAACGGACGAAATATCAACGTTTCGTGCTAAGTAGTTTAATGTACTAAATTATTTCGATTCATTTATGTACATGATTAATTCTAGTTTCTTATCAGAATTCATCTGGGGATATGAATTAGTATTTAAAATACAATAAAAATGTTTATTGTACAATTAAATAGATATATTTAAATATTAGATTGTTATATAACCCTTTAATCGAAAATGTACAAAAGACATACAATTTCACAAAATATCGTATCAACCAGAATTTAATAAATAAAATTATAAAATTGATCCAAATTTTATGTTGAATTAAAATTTTGATTAAAAATTTAAAATAACACTATGATCTTCTTCTCAGAAATATGAATACCGCTTTGAAGTGCCTCTGGCACTTTAAATAGCTATAAAATGTTGTTAAATTGCTTCTCTTGCCTGCAAATTTCTTTCGAATTATTGTAAATCAATTGTGAGTTTGAGCGAAAAGAAATTTAGACTCAGGTTCCGTGAGCAGTTCTAATAGGTTGCTAAATTACTCATTCGGTCAGCCTGATTGCCTCTTCCCAATCAGGTTAGCAAAACGAATTTTTAAATGTATAATTAGAGTTGGAAAGAAAATGGTAAACGGCCATTAATACGCCTTTTTAGAAAATTGAAGTCAGGTTCCGTGAGCGCTTCTAATAGTTTGCTAAATTGCTCATTCGGCCAGCCTGATTACAAGTTCCTAACCAGGAGCAGACAAGCAGCAAATTTGCAACGAATTTTTGAATTTACAAATAGCGGTTCCGGGAATACTTCTAATAGGATGGTAAATTGCTCATCTATCCAACCTCATTGCAACTTCCCAACCATATCAGTAAATTTGCAACGAGTTTTTGAGTTAATATTTAGAGTTTGAACGAAAACGGTATACGGCCAATAACACGCCTTCCCAGAGAATTGGACTCAGATTCAGTAACCACTTATAACAGGCTGCTAAATTGCTCATCCAGCCAGCCTGATTGCAAGTTCCCAACCAGATCAGCAAATTTGCAACGAATTTTTGAATTTATAATTAGAGTTTGAACGAAAATGGTAAGCGATCTATAAAATGGCAATTAACATGTAAAATCAATTTATTATATTACACGCCCAAATAAACTTTTAATTTCGCGTTTATTTATTAATTTATTTTGAAGTATGTTAATTATCGTATTACACTTTATTTAAAAAGAGATATAAAATTTAACAACCACTCGTACATATTATTCTAACATATTTATAAATACAATACTTTTCTTTCCCCAAATGTAACTTTAATTTGTTAAATAGTAGAAAGAAAATGTTTACTTAACATGTACAAAATTACAATTGGAATGGCTATGCTTTCTAATTAGCTTTGGATTTAACAGTGTGAAACTAACACACACACATACAAAAAGTGTGGATTTGTGTAAAAACGGGATACGCATAAAAAGTTAGCACAATCCATATCAAAAAATGATTTAAAAACAATTGGAAAATTTAAGGTTAATTTTAGGCTAATTTTTAGGCTCTATTTAATTTTTTTAGAAAAATCATAAGGCTTTATCACTTCAAAGCTGGCGGAACGTAAATCTCAAATTGGGCCAGAACCGAAATTAGTACCCAAAACAAGATCAATTAACAAACAAACAATTTTAGGTTTATTATGGCCTAATCAAATGTCCACCAAAAAATTGTGGGTTCCACTCGAGCCTGAAATTTATTCGTAGATGATTTGCTGAAAATAAGTTGAAACAGTATTTGAAAAAGATAAAACAACTAATTTTGTGCTTCATTGATTTCACTGAATTCAGTATAACTTTCGCAGGCTATCTTTGGCAAGGTAATATATTAGATGAATGCGTTAAAAATGTTTTATAGATTAGCTTCTTTAAGCAAACAATCGGAATATAACAGAAATCGATTTTGCTTTCGTTAAACCGGAGAGGTAAATCTGGAGATGTTTTTTTGTTACAGATTCAAACTACGAAAAATGGGCAGTAAAACAGGGATGAGGCGCGAAGTCACCAGCCTATATATCCGTAAATCTTGTATATGAGGCAGCCTTATACGCCACGACGGGCGAGACGCAAAGCAACGCTTACTGGTTGGGTTCATCAAGTTCTCCTCGCCTTTTCCCTCTATACTACTCGCCCCAATACGTAATTTAATGATGCACTACACAATAGATATCACATGACCTCATCGTTTTACAAATCATAGTT
Organism: Nephrotoma guestfalica; assembly: GCA_963691935.1. Classification (NCBI taxonomy): domain Eukaryota; kingdom Metazoa; phylum Arthropoda; class Insecta; order Diptera; family Tipulidae; genus Nephrotoma; species Nephrotoma guestfalica. The sequence continues at coordinate 245,989,048 of OY829915.1, forward strand.
GAAAACAAAGCTATTTCTTTTAAAATAAAATTTTGTATATTTTATGTTTGTGCAAAGACGATAAAAATATTATGTTCAACATGAATACACTTTCCCAATTAACACAAAAACAAAAAATAACTTTAGCATTTAATGCAAGACAGATCGAAAACTACTTTTCAGTATTCGACACAAACAGAAAACTAATCGAACTGAAAGCACAAATTGAATTAAATATCGTAAAATTTATAGTTTTACTATTTGCGAACGAATAATAAATTAATTAATTAGTTCAATTTTGTTTTTGTGTTTAATTTTATTATAGCAGTTTAGTTCGTCGAACGTATTTTAAGAAATTAATAAAATATTGAATTATAATAAAATAATAAAAAATTTAAGCTTGAATGGGAAATTTCAATGATTTTATGGAAATGTGAAAGCACTGGAAATTTTATTGAGTTTTTGTAGAAATTTATTAATCATTTGTTTTAATTAGAATATTTTTTTTATCGTTTTATTTTTGTAGTAAACTTTTTTAGAGATGGGGGAATCCCAATCATTTAATTCGTGCAGCCTTGTATTTATGTATTACGTATAGGTTCGTAAATTTCTATATCCGGAAAATTAAATTACCCAAAACTAAGTTGCGTAAGTTTTGATTTTTCAATCCATCAATCTTCTATCTCTTATGGATGTTGAAAAACGAACTTTACGAGTATATAAATTGAGTTCCATTTCCCCAAAAAAAACACGAAGTATGTAATAAAAATTGTATCAAATCAAAACCTTTCAAATTATAATCGGAAATCCTTCTCATAAATTTAAATTATCATAAGGACAGCATACGACTATGTAGAAGATCACATATCCTATAAATACACACGCAGCACAGGGAGCTTTCATTTCCACTTTAAAAAAAACTTTTTTATTCTTCGATAATAGTTTTGTTCTACTCGTAAATTCTTTTTTACGAATTTATGAATCAATAATCTACTTTATACCATTCTGAATAGAAAAGAATCAAACAATTGGAAAAAAGGATGAATTCATGAATTTTTATTTTCTGTTTGTCTAAAAAAAGAATGTTTGAATACAAAATTTGAATATACATAATGGATTGATGTTATTCAAAGTATTGAAATTTACCGATGATTTTTACAGGAAATAATAGAGACTGAGTTGAACTTTTTTGTTGTTATTGTAGTTGCTACATTGAATCAGTGTTTGCTGAAGAATAAGTAATTCCTGAACAAAGAATAAAGGAATATCCATAAAAAATTATCCTCGTAAACCAGATGGGAGATAAATGGAAGAACATCATGTAAACATAAGCTTCCGCACTATCGAAATAGAATTTTTGTATTTTAATGCGCTTAACATAGTTATTGCCAATTCTTATTTACTGAAGAAATTCTGTTTGAGTCCTACTGATGTGTAAATTAAACGAAACCCATAATTCAGAGAAAAAAATTCATCAGTTCAATGGAAATCTGATGATGATAGTTATTCTTTACATTCCATCCGGATCCTCAGCTTCCGTTTTTCTTACTTAGGGATGACTAAGTCCCACATTATCTATGCATCCTATCATATGAACATTGGCGCCACCGCAGCATGCCGATATGTATACAATGGCTACCATTTTTGGATCATCCTTTTGTCCTTGGTATGAACAAAATAAAGTTCGTAATTGACGTCTTTTGCTTTAATAACTTCTTTATTTGCATTTTCAGGTTCATTATTCGCATTTTCCATCCCGCGACGTTTCTCTTTAATTTGTTATTCTTGTATTTTGTTAGACACATTGCTCCATAAAACTACGATGTTCGTTTGTAATTTTATTCTAATCCCACCTAGTTATTTTTCAGCCACGCTCTGTCCATTAATTCACCTACTCGTATATGAAGTTATCGTTTTCACTCCTAATATTTTTACCAGCGCTCTTTAATCCTCACCATGCTATAGGTACGATGCACAAATTTGTTTCTTGATACTATCAGTTTCCCTTTTCTTAATATGCGGCATTTCTTAATATGCGGCAAAACTAAGAATAAAACAATACCGACAATACAAGTAAAAAGCTCACACGGTTTGCTACCTCATCATTTTTAAATTTGAAAATGATTATTTTGAAAATTACCACTTTGAAAATTATTGTTTCAATTTTGAAGTTGGAAAGGTGTAGAATGCCTCTCTATGGAAATGGCAAATATATGTCTGCCTATTCAAAAATGTCATACGCGTTTTCTAAATAAAACGAGGGAGATTTCCTGCAATTTTCACAATAAACTGCGCGTTTTACTTGTTTGAGTAGTTTTAGTATTTAGTCATAAAAATATTTCCAGTTTCTTTTAAAATGCCTCTTTATGAAATTGGTGGCCATATATCTGTCTAATCAAACATACCATATACCTTTACTAAATAGAGAACAGGTGATTTCCTACAATTTTTTGAATAAACTTGCTTGAGTGGTTTTAGTATTTATAGTTATAACAAAAATCTCAAAGTTTCTTCATGTGTTGCCCGTTTGATTAGACAGACACATGGCCGTCATTTCCGTAGAGAGACATTTTAGGCGAAGATCTGTGTATTTCTTAAACTAGTAAAATTCGAAGTTTATTAAACAACTTAAGGAAATCCCTTGCTCTCTATTTAGAAAGAGAGTGTGACCTGTTTGGTTAGGCAGACATACGTCCATCTTTTGCATAGGGATACATTTCAGACGAATTTCTATAATTTTAGTTATTACTAAATACTAAAACCACTCAAGTATGTAAAACTCGAAGTTTATTCAAGCAATTGAAGGAAGTCCTGTGCCCTTTATTTAGAAAAGACACATGCCTCATTTTAGATGGAACTCTGAGATTTTTGTTATAACTAAATTTTAGAATTGCTGAAACTAGTAGAATTCGGATTTTATTTAGAAAACGGTAGGAATTCTCCTGCCCTCTATTTGGAAAGCCCGTGATAAAAAGACACCCAATAAAACGAGAAAATGTCTTTAATGTTTTACACAATTAAAAGCAAATTGCCTCTCCGCTCAATTATATGGCTCAATAGTTCGCTAAGACATTTGATTATTCGCTTAGCGTCATCTTAGAAAAACTGCTCAATTTTTTTGTCATCGCTCTTAACTACTCAACAAGAAACACTTTTTAATTTATCTTGTTCAAAAGCAATTCCGCTCTCCGTTCGGAAGTGGTACATGACAATCGTGCACACATGCGACTATTTCTTCCGTATTGCTGTACATCGAAGAATAAGAATTACGAATACATTTGCCTTGCAGGCATCAAATATGGATCCTGTTGTACATTGAAACGGTATAAACAAAAAAATATGTGTAATCCATCACCGACCTTGTCACAAGACAAGACGAATTTTCAATAAAGTATTTATAAACCTTTTTTTGTGTGATGCTCATCCCTTATGTAGTGCGTTCACAAACAAAAAGCAGAATCAAAATTAAATTTTTATGTTCATTTGAGAGCTTTTTTGGTGCTTCGTCTGATTCATACGTGTATGTACAATTCTACGAATTGTATTTATATTCAAGTGTAGGTAGTACATATCATCGCTTATCAAATAACAATATATAAATCTAATATCAGAACATTAAGTTCAATAATACAATCAATAAATAAATAAAATTTTTATTTTCCTCTGAGCTTTCGAATACTCAGTATGAACAATAAAAAAAAATGAAAAAGAAAATTAATAAATTTTTCCGATTTGTGTGTTGCTTGATTGTTTCTCAAAAAAAAAAAAAAAATTCCTATGGCTATGTATAGATATTTTTGTGGTAGGGGCTAATGTATAATATGAAGAGCGAGAGATAAAAGGAACATTTATAATTATACCAACTTCTCACAATTTTTGTGCTTTTGGTATTTTCTTGTATTTGCTTTTTTCAATATTGAACTATAATAGATAAAGAGATTTAATACTTTTAGACTTTTCTTTAGCGTTTTCTTCTTATTGTTTTCTTGCTATAATTTTTATTAAACTTTTTTATTTTATTTGGTGTTATCTTAATGATTTCTTATGTTGCTTTAAGCGATTTCGATATTTGGATTTTCTTCGAATATACGTAATGTTTTTTAGGATTTATATAAGATTACCATTACTTGTATTATATACTAGACCTTGCTCTGTTCCTTCATCTTCTATGAATACATATTATACATATTTACGAGTGTATATATATATATATATATATATATATATATATATATATATATATATATATATATATATATATATATATATATATATATATATATATATATATAAATATATATATATATATATATATATATATATATATATATATATATATATATATATATATATATATATATATATATATATATAACTATATATATTTAAGCAAAGTTCATACTCGTTGAATAAACTAGGGAATGAACTGTATAGACTAAACTATGCCCACTTTATTTAAATCCAAACTTATGTCTAAATTACAAACAATTTTCATTTACTTTATATACTAAAAATATTGATGATCTTATTCTACTTTTTATGAAATATGTTGTAACACGCACAGCTGATTCAGCTTAAAAGATGCACGTGCAATGTTGACACGCTTATGTGAAATGTATGTGGTGTGTGGTGTAACTTGATGACCTGGTTGACGTGGTTGTGGCTTGTGCTTAACTTCTCTCCCTTTAAAAATCCTCGACCCGTGGATTAGAAGTTTAGCTGAAGTTTAGCTCCGTTGTTTGTTTGGTGATCTATGGCGAGTTTGTCTATTAGCCCTATGATCTTTTGATGTAAATTATGCAGATATTCCAGGTTGAGTTTTACCCGCTTTTGGGTAATATTCGTTTGCAGCATAGGTGGAAGAATCTGAGATGTTTTTATTTCCTTGTTGGTGAAGGTTCAGCCGTTTACTTCTTTCGTTTCATTTTGGTATTGGATCAGGAAATTTCCTTCTAACTGTTTGACTTCTCTTCTACTCTTGCATTTTTCAATCATGCCATATGTTTTGTGTTGATGTATTAGAATTTCATTATTTTCTAGATGAATTTGTTTATTACTCTTGATGGTTGATCTTAATTTTAAGTGGGGAAATTCCTCTCCGGTTGTGTTTGGAATTGATATGACGTATAGGATTATAGTATCTTTCATTAGCATTGTGGGCTCTGCATGTTCTACGGCTTCAATCTCATTAAAATATGGTAGAGTTTCTATTTCGTTTACTAATCGGCTAGTTCCCTCTTTATCCGGCAAATTTGCGTTAATTATACCTCCTTTGGCTAGTTGAACTGCCCTTATTATTTCCTTTACTTTTTCTTTTAGCAATTGAAGGCGGTTAAACATTGTTTGTTGGAATGCTTCTTCCGCATTTCCCTCTAGGTGAAGTTTAATTTCGTTGTGCTGTTTGACAATTTGTTGAATCTTCTGGATTATTTTGTACTGCTCGTTGTTGTTGTTCACTATCCTATTCTGTCTGGTTAGGATTGTATCCCAGTCAGTTGCATCAGGTGATCCGACAATTCATTTCCAAGCGGAGTCAATCCAATTGATTGAGCGCTTGGTTTTTTCTTTGGAATTCTTAAGCTTCTCCAATAGTTTGCTGATCTCTCCAATCTGGTACTCTAGCTGTGGTTTAAAGAGTGTTCTATGTATTTTAAGACTATCCATTAGTGTGTGTAGTTCAACAATTTCGTCTACGAGGGAGGGATGTAATGGGTGGTCATTTATCAATTCTCTGTCCATTATTGTTCTCATTCTGTTTAAGAAAACTTGATGTTTGTTCAATTCTATAATATGTATCAGTTTGAAATTGCCGTCCTGTTTTTTTGCTTTACAAGTGCTAATTGATACAACCTGGGAATTTGTATAATCGAGTATTGGGATTTCTGCGGAGATGCTACCTAAGCCACAACTGTAATTAGAAAGAATTCTTCTTTTATGATTTTATATTACTTTTATGGACTACTTTCCCGGATTCCGTTAACACCGTGGTATCCTATTTTCTATTACTATTTCGGGTTTATACCGTGCCGTTAATTTCGATCCTAGTCTTTTGTTATGTTTAACGTAAATTACCTGCCCATGTTGGTATTCTATTATGGGTTTACGTTTTTTGTTATGGAGTTTTAAGTCTTTAACCTGCTTATTTTTTAGCCTGATCATATTTTCGTTTCGAATCTGTTCTAACTGGTCGGGATCCGCATTGGGAACTCTGCCAAAATAGAGTTCTATGGGTTTTTACCCGTTGTCGAATGGATCGAGTGGTTATACTCATTAGTGTTTCTTTCAAAAAGTTCCTCAAAGCTTCGCTCTACGCCATCGGCTTTTAAACATATCATTATTTCTGAGAGAGTAGAATGAACCCTCTCCACTTGACCATTTACCTCGCTTTTATAGAGGGGGGAGTTTTAAAGATTCTTACGTTTAGCCCATCTTCCAACATGGATGTTATTGAGTTCAAATTAAGAGATCGTTCATCATCTGTTACTACTACTTCTGGCACGCTAGAGTAGAAAAGAGTGGTTGTCTCTGAGTGGTTGTTTAATGTCCTCCGCTGCTTCAGATTTTATTAGTTTACAGAAGGCTAGTTTACTAAGCTTGTCAATCGCGGTTAGTACCAGTTTGTTTTCCGTTGAATATATGTCAAGATGAACGGAGGACCAGGATAATTTGGAATGGGGGTAGGAAGAAGAATAGGTTTATTTGGGTGGCGGTCATACTTGTTTTCTTGGCATGTCGTACCACGTTTTACTAATGTCTTAATTTTCCGACTCATTCGCGAAAAGTGGTGGGTTTCGATGATTTGATGTCTGTTCTCCTTAGCATTTCGATGTGCACGTCGATTGACGGATAATATTTCTACTTCTTGTTGAGTTTCGTCCGTAATATCTTGAACCATCTTCCGTGTAAATCGAGATTTGTTATATCCGTACTGGTGAACCGTGGTTGGGTGATGATGTGTCTAGTATAATTTGGAAAAGGGTTAAGTATATTGGTATGAGGTTCCTTCGCCTACGTGCCTACGGGCTTTCTACTGTGGGAATTAGATCATGTAACAAGCTTTCGTCGCTGTGTTGTGTAGTTCACATTGCATTTATACTTAAGGGAATTTGTATCCTTGATAATGCGTCTGCAACAAGGTTCGTTTTCCCCGGCTTGTACTTTAATTCATAATTATATTCCTCCAATATCGATTTTCAGCGCTTCATTTTGGAATTAATATTTTTGTTGCTAAGGGCATATGTAAGTGGCTGATGGTCTGTAAAGATCACCACTTTTTTCGATCCGTAAAGGAAGTTTCTCAGAGTTGTCATTGACCAAATTATGGCTAGCATTTCTTTCTCGTTAGCCGCGTAGTTTTCTTCGGCTTTAATTAAGGTTCGAGAAACAAAATTTATTGGTCGACCTTCCTTGGAGAGTACTGCACCAAGTGCAAAGTTGGAAGCGTCGGTAGTAAGTTGGAAATCTTTTTGAGAATTTGGAAATGAGAGTATTATATCGTTTGAAACCAATTAGTGTTTGATTTTATTGAAGGCATCAGCGAGCTTGAACTGTTTAGTTTTCGAGAGGGCTTTGGATACATGTCAAATGTACAAATCCTGCCATGCCGAGAAATGATCTTAGTTCTTTCATATTTCTGGGTACAGGAAAGTCGGCTATCGCTTTTGCTTTTTTCGGGGTTGTCTTTATCCCATCTTTCGAGATGACGAAGCCTAGAAATTCTGCTTCATCTTTTAAAAACTCGCACTTGTCGAGCTGTATCTTCATATTGGCGTCTTCAAGAACTTTGAATATTATTTCCATGTTCCTGCAGTGTTCGTCTACCGTTTTACCAAATATGATGATGTCATCGATGTACACGTAACACCGTTTTCTGATGTCATCACGGAGTATGTCACCGAGAGTGCGTTGAAAGAAGGAAGGAGCGTTTGTGAGGCCGAATGGGAGAAGCGTAAATTCATGGTTTCCATGATTTACAGAAAACGCGGTCTTCTCTATATCGGAACTTTTTAGTGGTATTTGATGAAATCCACGTTTTAGGTCTACTATTGTGAAGTGCGTGTTTTCCCCCAGATTTGACAGAATGTCGTTGATTTCTGGTATAGGATATTTGTCTGCCGTGGTAATGGAATTTATCTTTCGATAATCAATAACGATTCGGTATTCTTTGCTCCCGAAGCATCTTCTTTTTTCGGTACAATCCATACGAGGAAGTTATTTGGCGATTTGGACGGTCTGATCACGCCGTCGTCTAGTAATTGATTAACTTGTTTTTCGACCTCGTTTTTCAAACAAACCGGGTAAGAATATGGTCGGGAATAGACAGGCTCCGAATTGATAGTACGAATTTCTCCTACAACACTAGTTGTGTAGGTTAGTTTCTCTTCAGGGTCAGTAAAGAGACGGGGATAGTTGCCAATTAGACTATTTTGCTTTCTTTTTTGTTCTTGATTAAGATGGGAATCTCGAAAGATTATGTTGTTGACCGAATTACATAAGTATTGTTTTAACGGAATTTTGATGTTCGATTATATCGTCATGAATCCTTCATCAGTGTGGATTATCGCTCGCAGTTGGTTTAGGCTATCGTTGCCTATTATTCCGTCGAACGATTTTAGATTTGGCAGAATGAAGAATTTCAATTTAGCCGCTGGCCCGAAAAGATCTATCCATGCATGATGGGTAGTTGACACGACCGGTTTTAAGGGAATTTCTGGTTTGTGGATCTTTTGTATTCCATAGAGATAAATTGCTAGGAGGTTGCGCTAGAGCCTTTTTTGTTACTCAGTGGTCATATTCGTTATCGTAAGTTCACCCATAAGCGCATTCAGTGACTTCTCAAGTCATGGAGACGGATCGTTGCGATACAAGGTGTAGCCCGAGGTATTGTGTAGGTCGCCCATCCTCGCGTGGTAATCCATGAGTGACAATTATGCCCGATGAAACATGTCGTTATCAAATTATGCACCACTGTATTCTGGTTGTGTTTATTTGATCTCTTGCATAGTCTGCCAGGAAGATTTCTCATTATTGCGGTTCTAACCAAATTTCTGTTTTCCTGGCCATTCAAATTTTCTCCAAAAGGGGTTCGAGATTGTTGACGAGATTGCTCGTGCTATTATAATTGTCCGGTACGTGTACAGCAAATTTGTGACTCAATGATAGTGTGAGTGAAGTTTGTTTTTTCACCGTTACTTGCTCGTCCGTGGACCCTCCTCTTTTGTTAACATCCGTCATTGAGCGAAGTGGTTACTCGCGTTGAGTCGATTAAATGTCCTGACCTTTCCATGTTTTCTATAAATATTATATGTCTGTTAAGGTCTGTCTCGCAGAATAAATGGGATAAAATCGCACCGCACACAACACCATTCTCCACGCTGTTCTTCAAAATGATCCGTTTTTATATTGTAATATCTGCCTTCGTGGGATACGGCAGCAATGTATATAACCAAACTAATGGTTTGACAATAGGTAGCCCCCCTTCGGCCATCGTCGCTTTAGTTCTGGACAATAGTATCCACTGATCCAGGATTGCCATGAGGTAATTTGGGACGCCTTTCAGACAAATCACTACCCCGAGCGTCTGATCGCTAAATAAACTGCTACTGGACCAAGCAGCCACAAAACACAATGTGGATGTCGACGAGAAATCTACCCACTAGTTATTGAGGCATCGCGTATTGTCCATCGTTCTCTACTCACGTCAAGAAGCTCATCGAGAGTAGAATTCCCAACATAAAGGTTGTCTAGAAACCTGCAAAGACACTTGGCCACTTCATATACACTAACACTAAAGCCAGTATTCACAATTTAAGAAAACGGTTTGTGGTTTATAAAATTAATTGTCTAGATTGGAATCTCTGTTATATCGAACATACGGGTAGACATTTGGAACAACGGATACAAGTTCACAAAAATGACTACCATCTAAGACTGAGCAACGGATCGGGTCCCTGCATTTTGAACATTGAGCAAAACACTACTGCATGTTTTGAATATCAGAGCTCATCCCAATGTTGCCAACTTTAAAGTTGACAGTTCCAGAGCCCACTTCTTTTATGGCACCACTTAAAATACGGCTCGCACCTATTTAATACATAATTACATACCAAGCGAAGTACGCCAATTTTGATCTTCGCAGATTTGTAATCACAAAATTTCGCAGTTTACTAATTGTTTTGTAATTTTTTCATTATATTTAATTGTAATTGACTTCTGTCGACACACACGCGTCTTTATATGTCGTGGAATTGTGGATCATTTTTACAACGGGTGCGTCATCTTTTATGTCGGTTTCCGATTTATATATATGGGGTACTTTTGTCTGAAATTTGTTTCAATGTTTGCTTTGCGCTCGCCAATGGTCTGAGGCTTGCTGGCATACACTTTGCTTTTCAAATAACCTCACAAAAAAAAAGTCCGGAGGGGTCGAATCTGAAGATCTGGGTGGCCAGTCAATGTCACCTCATTTTGACATCAGACGTCCAGGAATTTTCGTTGCATTTACTGAATTGTTTGGTTTGCAGTGTGGCATGTCGCACCGTTTTGTTGAAACCAGTTACTGTACTGACCTTTTTCACGCATTTGCGGGCAGACATAATGACCCAACATCCACCGATATCAATTTCCATTGATTCTCTCGTTTTCTCTGATAAATATGGCCCAATGATGGTTTCGGCGCAAACGACGGCCCAAACAGTCACTTTTTGGTCATGCAATGGCGTTTCATGGATCTCTGGATTGTGAAAGAAGCCTCGTCGGTCAACAAGATTTGCTTCCAAAAACCAGGTTCAGTGTCGACCATTCGAGCGACTGTTTGGCCGTGTTCCAAGCGACGTGGACGGTCTGTCGGCAGTATTCTTTGTGTTAATTGCGCTTTATACGGAAACAAATGCAAATCAAGTTTCAATATGTGCCGCAAAGTGTTTCACTGACGCCAAAATGCACGGCGACGATACGACACTTTTGGGTTCTGGACAACGCTCTCTCTGTCCACTTCAAGCAGTTCATTGAAACGTATGCAAGGCATGTTGATGATCTCTCACTGTCCCGTGCTGAACAAAATTCGACACCAACCGACGAATAGTGTTGCCAAATGGTGCCTGGTGGCCATGATATTTGCGACGATTTCCACGATAAGCACGTTGCGTTAGCACAACTGAACGACTAATTTAAATGTACAGAATTGACGTTTCAAAAACATCTCTAATCAAATCAATTGGTTGACGAATGTCACAGTTATTCAATGTTTACATACCGACATAACAGATGGCGCACCCTGTATTAAACATATTCTTTTAAAAATTGCATACCGGATTTCATCGGCAGTACAGTTTTAAGCCATCCAGAAGATTAGTAGGTCATAAATCTACTCTCGCTACAGTGATGATGAGCCGATGTTAATTTTTTAGCGTGTACTGTTTCATTGTAGTCTCTAAACTGTCATAGGCCGGCTGATTTAAAACTATGTAAGCCTATACAAACCCCACATCCAACAACCAGCTCTAGTCGGCTACAACAACTGTGTGGTTATGCATTCTATATTAACGAAAATTGAATTGGTTGTTCTGTGACAAACTTCCCTTCCTAGTACCAATCATATCTGTCAAGCAGGTTGCACAGAGGCCTTCTAAATACTACGGTCTCACTCGATAAATTTTCGGCTAATTTCGGACATTAACTTTGTAAATGCATTCGAACTTTAACCAAATTTGTTTTCAATCGAGTCGTTAACCGCACTGAGAGTTTTCGGATCCAAAACAGGTGAAACTCTAACTAAACATAGCCTTTCCCCGCTATTTTGCTGAGACGCAGCATTTTTACGTGTTAGATGATACTTGATCCATTTTGTAAATGATTCTATGACTCTTTGGCATTGTACTCCTCCTCCTTCCACTCAAGGGACATATATTATAATTTCAATTAAGTTATGAAAAATTTTAATTTTTCCTTCCCTGTGATTTACGAGACATCAGGGATAGAATTTTAAGACCAAATGACCTATTAAACATAGTTGAGGTCACTTACGACATTATAAAATCGAATCCCCTACGCTCTTATACGCCTAACTATCTCAGTACAAACCATTTTTTCGGTCGGTTTATAAAAAATGTTAAGTCAATTAGAAAAAAAGCATCATAAATTCATCAATCATCGAAGATAACGTATGTACATTGTAAAATGATCCAATATCTGTCACATCATTATCCCAGGAAAAAAATAATAACCGATATTCGAACATGCACGCTAATATTTCCCAAAACATCCCAATGTGTATAAAATGAGGGATGTAACATACCACGGCCGCACATCATTTTTATATAAATAAATGTGACACAGAAGGATATTTATTCCAATGAATAAAATACAATTCACCAAAGCTACACAAAAAATTCGTCTAAAACAACAAAAACATCAGAATAAAGGTACCTATAATCCTTTTATTTTTTGCATCTGTTTGACTTCTTAAATATTCATAGGGCTTTACCTTTTTATAGAATTTCGTGTTTGGTTTTGATATGTGTGTACATGTGTAGGTGAAAAAGGGTATCGGTAAAATATTCGGGCAAAAAATTATCTAAAATTTGTACAATTCAATAATGGGAAATATTTCATATATTTTAATAAACTCGAATGAAGGCAGAAATTCGTCCCTAGGACTGTATTATTTATAAACCAGTAAATCCACTTTAGTTTTTCCGGTTGCGATGTCGTCGATTTGAAACTGAAATGTTGAGTTTTATACGTAGACACTCTGCTACAGTTTTACATTCTAAAGAGGATTGTTGATATGAAAAAATCCTCGGGTTCTTTTTTTAGTAACACCGTAACGGTTCAATATAACACCAATGTCGTTTTATCCTTTTGAATACGACGATCTTGCCATCTTCATCTACATATAAAAATATTAAATTATAATGAGGCTGTTACCGGGTCGCCTGTTAATTCAAAATGTACACACCCATCAAAATGTCAATATGCATGCAAAGAAATTTAAAAAAATGCGCCTAAGACAGTGGCAAGGAATATACGAGTATACAAAAAATAACGATAAAAATATTGTAATGATAATTGGAAAGTATAATTTTCCTTTGGGATGAAATTGTTTCCCACATTACATACAGATAAGTATTTGTCTCCACAACACTCCTTAATAGCACGAGGAAAACGTATGTTAGCGGAAAATTAAATATTTGTTTTGGTGCCGGTACTGTACATGTTTTTCTCGTTATTTTCTTTTTTATCGCAGCCTCTCATTTATACGAACCTACATGTTAAATGAAAAATGTTGTATATGAAAATATAACGATTTGAAGTGAAATTGAAAATACGTGTATACGGTTGTGTAAAGGTATATACTCGTACAGTGTATAAAAAAGTGTTATGAAAACTTACGATGGCTTTTCAATTTTATTACCAATAGGTAATCGGGAGTAATATATCGTTATTGACATTCAATTTTATAAACGCTTTATTGATTTTAGTCACGCATGTTTATGGTTAATCTGATATAGTGCTGGGCCGTTATTTACATTTTTGATATAATCACAATTGTAACATTTTCTATTATCAACTTATAGCTAAGCTAAGTTGAAACGGAGCCTATTGCTAGACACTGCCTTCTTGTTCAGTCTACCACATAGCATAATTGTAATTTGCGCTCTCATGAATTAGCGTTCTAAGCAAACGCTTGATTAGAGTACAGTGTTGAGTGACAACACCATCTCACGGTTCCTTGTATATAACACCAAATTTAATAAAACGACATGTCTAAGAGTTATTTCAACTTGTTTGATGTAGCCGTTAAAATACTTGACAAAGTCTCTTCTTAAAGAAAATATAGCCCCAGCTCCACGAAATAAAGTGGTGAGGGATCTAAACTAAATCTCAAGTGCAGTATTCCAAGCAAACCATTCGCTCTTCAACTGAGGCAATGGTTTCTTATCCATCTTAGTATAAATTCTAGGCCACCGTACCAAGCCAGCGAAAGATACAATGGGTTTAAATACTAGGGGATCTTTATATTTTAAAAAGCCGTTTTCAAAGAACTAGGATGCCCTAGGTATTCATCCATATATTTCCTACAACTTTTTGGCGATGTCATCAGCATATCTTTACGACAAGGCACCACAGAAGAAGATACAGAATTCCATCTGTATGATGTGTAGCACAGGCAAAATAAATAAATACAATATACTAGCAGTCACCGAAAACGCAGCGCCGAACAAATTGAATGTTATTTTCCTGAAACTGAAGTATGATGCCACACCGCATTGCAATAGTGGATTGGTATTGAGACCAAAACATGTCATGTTGTTGCTGAAATCACAGTATTTAAGGTTGCATTGTCAATTTTCCATCAATATCCAGAAATGATCCGGTCTCAAAATATTTGTATTTGAGGTATTTTAGATTCACCCTACGACTTCAGGAAACGATGTATATCGAAGATTTACCTTTATTATATCCACTAGTCGTTTTAAAGGTGTAAGTAACCGATTGTAAGGTGTAGGGGACCGACTTGTAGGTGGTAAACTTTCAGCAAAATTGTGAACGTCGTAAACATAGGTTTAAGATGAATGTAGAAGGGCTCCTTGTCAGAAAATTGTCTTTCTCTGAAACATGGTTTATGTTCACACAACAATCTTCCATTTCATAACAGTTTTTCTCAAATGAAAATACTGCTATAGAAGCTGACACTTCTGGTGGACCGATTTCGGCCAAACATTACTGGGATCTCAATTTAAGGTAAAAGATTCATTATGCAGTTTCATCCCTATCAGATAATCCAATGATGTTGGAATGGACCAATGATGTTGGAAAATTAATTTACAATCTGTTAGTTCATAATCGTTTTTAATATTTGTTTTCCGGTAGACCGACTTCAACCTAAAATTATTGGGATCTCCCAAATTATGGTAAAGCTTAAATTTAAAGTTTCAGACCGATCAATCAATCCATGCTAGCTGTAGAGAAGCTATAGACATTCAGTCAGAGACATTTTTAAAAACCACTTTTACTGACTTCGGGGATATAGCGAATGGTAATTCTACAATAGGGTGTAAAATGAACTACACTACAGGAAAAAGATTTGTAAGAAAGTCGTCAAGAAGTCATTGGAAGGTGCTAATTTGCTATAGCGACTAAAAAAAATTCGATAAAATAAATTGCAAATAAAAAATTTATATTTATGTATTAAACCTACCAGGTTTGTGCTAAAAATTGTCTTGAATAGAAGCTCCTGCTATAAAAGAGCTAAAGAAGCTGCCACTTCTGGTACACAGATGTTCACCACATTTCGCATGGATCTCCAAGTTTATGTAAAAAGCTTTATTATGAAGTTTTATACCGAATAGTTAATCCGCCGTAATTCTCTAAAAACCTAGATAAATTGCAAAGTGCAAACGAACAACACACGAAAAAATATCGTAGACGTCTAGATTTATTGGAAATCGTGACGTTTTAGTTAATACGCATATTAAGGATAAAATGTAAAGTGGCAAAGAGTATCACAACTATTTTATCGAGGGATAACTTTACTTGAATGTGTAAAAGGCTTACAAGAAGATCGGATCTCTAAATAATTTATCGCATGATGCTGCGCCATGTTGCATGATTTTGCACAGTGTTGTACGAATGTTGCGTGAATTTTCTCCATATTGCTTGATGGTGCAACATTTTGTGGGATATTGCTAAATGTTGCACCACGTTGCATCATGTGTATCATGTTGCAGCAAGTTGCGCGCTTTTGTACAATGTTGAATCATGTTGCTTCGAGTTAGGTTTCAGGATTCGAGTTAAAGGTTTCTTTTTTAAATATGTAATCAAGGTTCTCGAGTGCTATAAGTCGATCGTGATAAGTTCTAATTGCGAAAAAATTGTTTAGGAGGTTCTCAAATAGAATCCGCTTCACTATTTAACTAAAATTTAAATCAAACCTCCTTCCTCTCAAGAGGTCCTTCGGTTCAGTCGTTATGTCGCGTCTTGCTCCATGCATGAACTATGATGAAATTGGGAATCTAATATAAATCTTTGAATTGTATCTGAAAAATTGTCAATTTAATTGAACCTAAGACCGGTGTGACGAACTTAACAACATTTGTTGTTTTATAATTTACGCGAGTATGCATTCAATATTTCAACAGTGTAGTCCGACAAAAAGTTGAACAGAAATTATTGAAATCGCATTAAAATAGTTAAAAGTAAACTCATTTAGTTTTCAGTGTTGCTTAATATATTTTACGAGCCCGATTATAGATAGTTCCATTAGATATTTAAAGCTAAAGAATATTTATCTGGTTGCAATCAATCAACATTCCATAATCATTTAACTTTAGAAAATCATACAGCTGGCTTAAACAACATATTACATATACAACCAAAAAGCAGACGTTTAGATACCTAAGAATCTTACGAAATTCGAAAATCCATATTCCTTAACCACTTACGGATACCGCCCTGTTCTATTATCACGCTCTTACTAATATGACTAATATTTCGGGTAATTAAATGTACTTCAATATATCTTGAATTTTGTTACCGCTTACCTGGTAGTCCACCCTCATTTTTATTAGTAATTTTTTCGTGTAAACAACAGATGGTTGGAACGATCAATCGATTAATTGCCATTGCCTATTTTTTGCCCCTCCTTCTATTATTTTCTTTTGCTTATTTCTACTAAATGTAACTAAATTTTTACAAATCAGTAGATACTCCTAATGATGACCTAACAAGTCGAAATCGATCGAGTAATTCTTAAACTTTTTGAACAAATTGTTTAAAAAAGTTTTTTGCGAAACAAACAAGTGGTATAATGTGTTAATTAAGTCTATCAACTACGATGTTATTTATATTAAGATATGGCAAATCAATTGGACTTTTTTGTGGTGAATGAAACATCATAAATTTTGTTTTATTTAAATTCAATGAGATCACGTTCGATTTGAAGTATTCCAGTAAGATGTTCATATCATACTTCATGCTATTCTGTACTGTAGAAGGAACATTTGTTTCATAAAATATTGCAGTATCATCTGCAAAAATTTGAATTTTTCCAATCAAAGGCAAACGCGAGATGTCTTTGATAAATATCAGGAACAGTAATGGACCTAACACATTGCCTCGAAGAACCCCACATTTCACAGTTAAAGTATTACTGCTCATTCCATTAATCATAACATATTACTGACGCTTAGTTAAGTAACTATCAATCAATTTATGAGCTACGCCACGAAATCCAAAACCGTATAATTTATCGAGAAGCAGCTTATGATCAATAGTATCAAAAGCTTTTTTTAGATCAAGAAAGAGAGCTGCAACATACTTTCTCCGATCCAAAGCATTATAGATCATGTTTGTCATTTCAGCAAGAGCCACATCAGTACTCGCATCTTCTCTAAATCCATACTGATATGCAAAGAAAATGTTAGATTCCTTTAAGAAATTTCTGAATCGAGAGTTTATAACCTTTTCAATGATTTTATCAAATATTGATAGAGTAGAAATAGGCCTGTAGTTAGAAATTAGATTTTTATCACCACTTTTAAATACTGGGATAACTTTGGCAATTTCTCATTGATTCGGATATTCACCGATTTGAAAAATTGTATTTTCGCTATAAGCTCAGAGAAGAAGGACCTGATTTGTGCTAAACATTGTCTTGTATAGAAGCTCCTACTATAGAAGAGCTTAAGAAGCTCCTACGGAAGCTGCTACTTCTGGTACACAGATGTTCACCACATTTTTCATGTAGCTCCAAGTTTATATAAAAAGCTTTATTATGAAGTTTTATTCCGAATAGTTAATCCGCTTTAATAACTAATCCGCCCTAATTTTATAAAAACCTATATAAATTGCAAAGTGGAAACGAACAACAAGCGAAAAAATATCGTCGAATTCTAGATTTATTGGATATCGTGATCTTTTAAAATAAAAAGTAAAATGTAAAGTGGCAATGTCAAAGCAAAAGTCAAAAAGTATCACAAATGGATACTTTACTTGAATGTGTAAAAGGCTTTTGCCTAGATATCTTTATATATATAATTCGTCTTTTCCTTGTGTATGTCACTGAACTCCTCCTAAACGTCTTTATCGATTTTAATGAAATTTTTTATGTGTATTTGAGCATGTCCTTGGATAGTTTATATCCACAATTAGACCCGGTAGGTGGCGCTGCGATTGGGTTTAGGATTTTTTTTTAGTTTTTGACGAAATTTTATTTTTTAAGTTTTTTTACATATCACAGAATATAGCACCAAAATTTCACCACCACATTTTTTTTTCATTTATTTTCAGTGCAATTTTTTTGTCACATACAATATTAAAATACAAAATGAAAAAAAAAATGAGTAGGGTAATCATCACCGATTTAACGGCAGTATTGATCTACCCTTTAACAAAGAACAATTTATGATAAAAAGTTATGATAACATAAGAAATTAAAATAAAGGGTGATTTTTTTGTGGTTAGGATTTTCATGCATTAGTATTCGACAGATCACGCGGGATTTCAGACAAGGTGTCAAAGAGAAAGATGCTCAGTATGCTTTGACATTTCATAATGAATAGACTTACTAACGAGCAACGCTTGCAAATAATTGAATTATATTACAAAAATCAGTGTTCGGTTCGAAAAGTGTTTCGCGATTTACGTCCGATTTATGGTCTACATAATCGACCAAGTGAGCAAACAATTAATGCGATTGTGACCAAGTTTCGCACTCAGTTTACTTTATTGGACATTAAACCAACCACACGAATGCGTACAGTGCGTACAGAAGAGAATATTGCGTCTGTTTCTGAGAGTGTTGCTGAAGACCGTGAAATGTCGATTCGTCGCCGTTCGCAGCAATTGGGTTTGTGTTATTCGACGACATGGAAGATTTTACGCAAAGATCTTGGTGTAAAACCGTATAAAATACAGCTCCTGCAAGAACTGAAGCCGAACGATCTGCCACAACGTCGAATTTTCAGTGAATGGGCCCTAGAAAAGTTGGCAGAAAATCCGCTTTTTTATCGACAAATTTTGTTCAGCGATGAGGCTCATTTCTGGTTGAATGGCTACGTAAATAAGCAAAATTGCCGCATTTGGAGTGAAGAGCAACCAGAAGCCGTTCAAGAACTGCCCATGCATCCCGAAAAATGCACTGTTTGGTGTGGTTTGTACGCTGGTGGAATCATTGGACCGTATTTTTTCAAAGATGCTGTTGGACGCAACGTTACGGTGAATGGCGATCGCTATCGTTCGATGCTAACAAACTTTTTGTTGCCAAAAATGGAAGAACTGAACTTAGTTGACATGTGGTTTCAACAAGATGGCGCTACATGCCACACAGCTCGCGATTCTATGGCCATTTTGTGGGAAAACTTCGGAGAACAATTCATCTCAAGAAATGGCCCGGTAAGTTGGGCACCAAGATCATGCGATTTGACGCCTTTAGACTATTTTTTGTGGGGCTACGTCAAGTCTAAAGTCTACAGAAATAAGCCAGCAACCATTCCAGTTTTGGAAGACAACATTTCCGAAGAAATTCGGGCTATTCCGGCCGAAATGCTCGAAAAAGTTGCCCAAAATTGGACTTTCCGAATGGACCACCTAAGACGCAGCCGCGGTCAACATTTAAATGAAATTATCTTCAAAAAGTAAATGTCATGGACCAATCTAACGTTTCAAATAAAGAACCGATGAGATTTTGCAAATTTTATGCGTTTTTTTTTTAAAAAAAGTTCTCAAGCTCTTAAAAAATCACCCGTTATAACAATAAAAATATAAAATATAAATAGAATTAACAGGCAACCAGACACAATGCTTGGTACTTCGTACAACACCGCACTGAATCGTTTGAAGTTCATGGAGAGAAGGTTCGAACGCAATCTAGAATTTGGTAAGTTATATCGAGCATTTATGGCGGAGTATAAAAAGCTAGGACACATGCAACGAGTAGAAGGACACGGTAAATCAGGTCAGTACTATATTCCACACCATGGAACACTAAAGGCGAGCAGCACACCCACGAAGCTCCGAGTTGTCTTCGACGCATCCACAAAGTCGTCAACTGGTATATCATTGAACGATATTTTTGTTGGACCTATCGTGCAACCACCGTTATTCAATATCCTTTTAAAATTTCGGCAGCATAAGTTCGTGCCTTGTGAAGATGTGGAGAAAATGTACAGGCAAGTCTGGGTGGCCGCAGAGGATCAAGAATACCAAAATATTTTATGGAGAAGCATTACAACCGAGCAATCAAGTACTTTCCAATTAAAAACCTTAACCTACGGTACGGCATCAGCAGCGTTTTTGGCATCCCGTTGTATCAAAGAAATTGGCATCAAGCTACAAGCAATACGAGAACACAAGTCAAAACTTTGATGAAACAAATTACGACGGCATTAGACGACCATGGATTTAAGCTGCGAAAGTTAATGGCAAATGACGACGAGATTAGAGCATTTATTCAAGGTACAAGTGAGGATATCATGGACATCAAAGAACATGCCGTGTCACAAAAGGTATTAGGTCTTCAGTGGGATCCTTGTGCAAATGCATTCCAATTTAAAACCGAACTACCCGATCGAGCCACGTATACCAAGCGAACGTTACTATCGCATGTTAGCAGAATTTTCCATCCGCTTGGCTGGCTCTCACCGTGTATAATACGCATGAAAATCCAAATTCAAGCAGTGTGGAAGCCGGATTTAAGCTGGGACGAAGAATTGCCATCGAACATATCGGAAATGTGGCAACAAATCAAAGAAGATTTACAAGAAATGCCAGCAATTCAAATCCCAAGATGGATACAGACCAGTACCGAACTGAGCTTAATTGGTTCCAGTGACGCAAGCGAATATGCACACGCTGCAGTGATATATGCAGTAGTAAAGACAAACGATGGCCTACGTTCCAATATACTTGCCACGAAATCTCGAGTTGCACCAGTCAAACAGATTACAATACCACGGCTGGAGCTAAAGGGTGCAGTATTATTAGCCAATCTTATGAAGTTAGTAGAGTCTGCGTTAACAGTCAAGGTATCAAGCATTCTGCTATTCACCGACTCAAAAATAGTATTGGATTGGTTGTCGGCACATCCCAGGCATTGGACAACATTTGTAGCCAACAGAGCGACATAATTCAAACATACAAGCGAGGAAAATGGGGGCACGTGGGATCCAAGGACAATCCGGCTGACATCGTATCTCGAGGCATGAACACGAGCGATGTAATAAAAAGTAAGCTGTGGTGGCATGGGCCACCCTGGTTAGTTGATGCTGAAAGAACCAAGAAGATCCATTCGACCAATTTGCTAGACCAGAGTGTAACGATAAAGGAATTGCGTCCTGCAAATATTCAACGACTAATTTTTTTGATGAGTTTATTAACAGGTACACCAGTTTTTATAAGATGACAAGGATATTGGCATTAATAAGGCGCTTCATCACCAACTGTAGGACGATCAAGAATTCCACGGAAACCAAACGAAAAGAAATGATAGCTGCAGAGATGATGCTGATACGACACATACAACGGACCGAGTATAAAATAGAAATAGATGCATTACGAAACCGAAAGGAGCTACCGAGATGTACTAAACTTATCAGTCTGAATCCATTTTTAGATGACACTGGGGTGCTGCGGGTAGGAGGTCGAATTCAAAGGTCGATAGCATCGTTTAACGTGAAGCATCCCATTATCCTACCGACGAGTCTGGTTCAGTAAAATGTATCGTGAGAGATATGAATAACCTGCATAATCATCCGGGGATAAGCCTTCTTACAAGCATCACACGGCGACGGTTTTGGATAATAAGAGACAAAGAATATCCAGATTAATTGTGCACAGATCCACCAAGTTCATAAGACAAAATCCTTCCATGGAAAGGCAGCTGATGGCGAACCTACCAGCAGATAGAGTACGGTATTTACATCCATTTCTAAGGTTGGACTAGACTCTATGGACCGTTCAAGGCTGCTTCCCATAAGACGCAGAGGCCAAATACCACATAAGATGTACGTCTGTATATTCGCCTGCTTAAACGCAAAGGCCGTTCATATAGAGACAGTAGGAAACTTAACCACAGAGAGTTTTCTGGGAGCATTTTCGTGATTCACATCAAGAAGGGGAAATTGTCACACTAAATACAGTGACAATGGCACACATTTTGTCGGCCCTAGTAATCAATTACGAGGATTGTTCCAATTTCTGAAATCAAAGTACTGCAGCACAAAATGAACTGGAAATTTATTCCACCAGGAGCGCCTCATATGGGTGGTATATGGGAGGCGGCAGTAAAGCAGGCAAAAATACAACTAGCGCGGGTGGTCGGCGAAAATATACTCACCATAGAAGAGTTTAGCACGTTCATGATAAAAATAGGGGTCATCATGAATTCGGGACCGATAGCGGCCAACGAAGCAGAAGATATCGACTGTATTACGCCAGCACATTTTTTAAACGGGCGTACTTTCACGGACCTCGCAGACGAGTCACAGACACCAAATATATCGCCATCGGCCAGATGGAGTCAAACATATGCAACAACATTTTTGGAAGCGATGGCATATGGATTATCTCACTATCATTCGTAAAAGAAATAAATGGACAAATGAGTCTAAGAATCTCACAGCAGGAGATATTGTATTAATAGCCGAACTAAATTTACCGTCTACATGTTGGGCATTAGCCAGAGTTGTTGTAACACATCCTGCAGATGATGGAAAGCTTCGGGTTGTATCCGTCCGAGTAGCAAACTCCGATAAAATCATCCAGAAGAAAGTAAAATAGGCTACAAAGCTATCAAAATTTGGAGACACCTACGGTGGATTATCAAGTGCATCCATCCCTGTTTCAACGGCATTGTCTTCAAAGAAACACAATTTCATCATCATTAATCCAAATTTCACTCAAGAAAATTAAATTAGGTAAACTTTTAAATGACTCAAGATGAGCCAAAAAACGATTAAAATTTTTCCTTAGACTTCTAATATTTTGATAAACAATTTTTTGAACACCCATACAATCATCCCTTATTAAACTATCTGAAGGAATAATAAATAAAAAAATTACACATAAAAAATATCAGACTATCACAGATCTCAATAACCACAATTAACTTAAGATCCAACATAATATTTGGTTGAGATAAAAAACCGAAAATACCAATATAAAAATATAGCAGTGTAATACGAGTTTGAGATAAACAAAAAAATAATTGTGATAGTGTAATGGTCTTTAGCGCACCAAAATGACAATTACAAGGTTCAAATTTTAGTTAAACTATTTAATGTATGGTAATGTAAATGCGTGGAATTTATAATCGGGCTCGTAAAACGCAATGAGCAACACAAAAAATTGAATTAGTTTACGTTGTATTATTTTAATGCGATTTTCAATCATTCCTTTTGAACTGTTTGTTGAATTACACTGTTAAAATAGGGAATGCACACTCGTGTAAATTATAAAATAACAAATTTTTTGTCACACCGGGCACAAGTTTGTCACACCGGTGAACCTAAGCCACTTCTTAACCGATTGTTATACAGCTCTTTTTGTACGAATACCTCTCAAATTAACGTGCAAATTTTGAAATATTTAAGGTGTTTGCCTATGGCATTTTTCAAAATATACTAAGAGGATTTTATACTAAGAGGAACAAAATTGCGCCCAATGAGGTTACATCCAGTGAGCAATTGAACCATTATACATATTTGGTAAATGAAATTTGTTATCTCTTTTGATGCTTTTGAAGTTGGAATATGCTCCAAAAATTTACAAATGAATTTATTCGAATACATAATGCTATCAGTATAAAACAATATTTCGAAATAGTTTTACCTCAAGGTTTAATATTATCAAAGCTACCATATTTCGAAACCAAAAGGTTGGACATACAATTAGCTTAAAATCATACATTATTAATCTGCCAAAGGGTAAATTCAGAAATATTTAAAGCTTTCTAATAAATAAAATTACATTTTATATTCATAAATTAGTCAGTATACACAAGTATATGGAAGCTTTATGTTTATACAAAATAATAATTTCTGGTATAAAAGAAAGTTCAGATGTTGTCATCCTTTCATATTTATATGCCTTTTTAATATAATATGTAATACCAATATAAACACACAGTAACTGGTATATGGAAAGTAGTTTTTCAGTGTACATACGTCAGGATGTACATATATCTAATTCTAAAATAAAACATGAAATATCATTACTGTAATGATATCCTTTTTCAAATATGTTTATATCACATAGTTGTACTGCATAAATTTTTTTGTGTATCCATCCATCAACCGTTTTTGTTGTTTTTGCTATATTTTTCATCATCATCAACATATTTTTTTGTTCGTTTTGTTTCTAGAGACTAGAGTCTACAAATAAATGAAATTTAAAACAACACCTGAATCATTTCTCAGAGGACCAAACATTTTCTCTATTACAATATTCCTATCTACGTATTTTATCATTAGATTGCAATCGTGATAAAACAAAAATAAAATAAAAATTCTAACGCATTCGTTTTGAGGCAAAATTAAAAAATGTGGAATTGTTTATGAAGTGGCCAACACCTGACCTTTTTAAAGTAATGCAGCAAACTACTATTGCCAAAGTTGTAATTCAAGCCACTACTGGTCGCTAGAGAGAGTACGATGAGGTCCGATACATTTATATATTAGTGGTAATTTTAGAGTTTTACAAAAATTATAAATTTAAACTTCCGAACTATACTTTCTTTGTACTTGGTACAAGAAAGTAAAAAATGCTTTTAATACTGTTCTCCCTTGTCTCTATGTCGTAGGCACTAGGTGTTCCTTATATACATTATTCCAACGAATGATATCATGCGTAAATTTAATGATGTCCTTTTTATGTGTTTTTATTGTATTTCACCAACATATTATTTTAGTACATAATGTTTTAGGAAGTATCTCTTAGATAAAAATATAAAGATAACGTTTATGTCAATTTATTTAGATTATACGAGGTATCTAACTTATACGTATTTACTTATTTACATTCCAGGTTTATATAGTGGGACATATACCACCTGGTTCAGATGAGCGGCAAGTTCCAAATGGGCACACGTTATTTACTGAAAAAAACAATTTACGTTACTTACGATTAGTACGGAAGTATTCATCAATTATACAGGGCCAGTTTTTTGGACATCTTCATTCCGATTCATTTCGGATCATCTACAGTGATATGGGTAAGTTGATTTAAAGTAAAATTTTCTATTGCCTTTTCAATATCAATGTCGCCAAATCATGGAAAATATTTAATGCTAATGATCTTATTGTAACAGTATTTGTAAACGGCAAACATTCGGGCAAATTGCTGTGGATTATTTTACTTGTTCAAGAATCAGAAACCAAAGTAACTTTATAGTCTAGTCTAGCCTAGTCTTGGGACTGACGTGGTATTTTCAGTGAGATCAACAAATATAAGTTGTGATATTTTCGGAATTCTTAGAGCTGAAGTAGTACCTTCCAAATATTTAAAAATTAATCATTTATATTCAACTTTGAAGCGAGGCGTTCAGCTCGAGATGATTCTCTGAGCACCAGATTACAAAGCGGTTAAGGTTGGCAAGTGAAAAAGAAGCGCCAGCGTTTGTTGAAATATTTTTTATAACTTTTCATATCGTCTTAACAACGCGCTCAACTGCACTTATTATTACTCTTATTATTATTACACTTATAGAATGAATAAAATTCGTCATAAATGACTACTTTGAGGTGGCCGGTGTGATGGGCCCGATAAAATTATGGATTTGGATGGGTAAGGACAGCTTTCGTTATTGGCTGCCGTTAGCAACTACTATTTTCGGTCTTTGGCAATTTATAATTTTTTTCTCGATTTTATCCTAGCCTCCTATCTCGTATATAAAAAAAACACGTTTTACAGGTGTATTGTTAAATGCGTAGCCAAAATAAATAAAATGTTGTGTTGTTAATTTAATTTTGTATTAGCAATAGATACGAATTAATATAAATTATAAGACCATTAATTAAAAATTATAAATTTTAATGTCCTATGCATTTGAAAACGTCAATTTCATGTATTATAAACTTCACAAAAGAGTTTACGCTTAACGGAGTGTATCTATAATCTTTTTTTTAAATCCGTTTTTAATTGTTTTTCTGTGATACAGAAATTTTATTGTTTGAATGTATAAGTGATGAACAATGGTGGTTTTCGTTTTTCACCCTACCTGAAAATGTAGAGACATTTTCTTCTACGAATTTTCAATCATCCATTCTAAACATATTAGGTTGCAAATTTTCGAATAATATATTCAATTCGAGTGAATTTTAGTTCATAAATATTTAATTCAAAATGATCAAATTTATATTAGTTTTAAGGGGAAAAGAGAAAAGCAGTATCCTATTCAATGTGGATCTGAGAATTTTGAGGAATCGTCCATAGCTGAGTTTTCGTGTGGAGAATGAAATGTATATTGTTTCTGTAACGCAAAACATTTTCCGCGTGAATTACCACAGAACAAACTTTTTAACAACTGCTGTCAAAAGGAAAAGTTGTGTTAGACCCTATTTTAATTTCAACAAAAATTCAGGATGTTATGACTAAGTAACATGAACATTCAAAAAACTTCGTTGAGACTGTTCGATCAATAAACAGTTCATTGGCATTTGCATCTATCGGTGCGAACCGTGCCACCTCCGGGGTATGGTCCGTATTGCCTACGAATTCATGAACAAATTTACCATAGAGTTGGGACATTACACCCTGAAAATAGAGATCAACGCAAATTTGCTCAATTATACATTTTTGATTTGCTTTAAAAATGCTAAGTGTAACCCGCAAATAATGCAAGAGTTGAGTTCGTTAATGGCCACCATAAATTCAATCGCACAAGCAAAATGGTTTATGGGGTAGAACATTATTCACGATGTTTAAGAAAACAGTACAGATCCACCTTCGGTTTCAATGGCGATAATGCAATTATTTTTCAAAATGATAATGGAGAGCCTCCACTTGAACGAGATCTGTTAATTCAATGCCACGCTAATTTTAATGATGAAAACTCACGTAAAACTGAAGGAATCAGTGTACTTGGTCCGAATTTAAAACCAATGATATACATTGTTTTTTCCACTTGGTGATCAAAGTTGGGGTGTTGGTTTGCCTCTTTTCAACCGTCAACACTTTCGAATATAAGAAACCGACAATATATAAATCCACGAACTCGAGTTACCCAAATGCAGTGTTATGGTTATCGACTTTCTATTCTGAATTTAATCCCTTTCTATGCGGCGGAAAACTAACACAGTAATATTTTGTGGATGCGTATATTAAAACAGAAGCAAATCGTCTCAATCATATTCGGCAAAATTAAAAAAAAAAACTCAGAGCGGAAAAATACAGTGGCCTTATGGATTACTTGCAAAGTGAAGCTATTACTCAAGGTTTAGTCCCTGGAACAGCTATAATTCTTCCATCATCATTAAATGGAAAACTGAGAAATATGGCCCAAAACTATCAAAATATGGCAAGCTGGACTATTTCATTACAATAACATGTAATAACGAAATAGAGTGAAACAAGTAACAATTTGTTGGAAAGTCAGTCTTCGGAATTTCGTCCCTATTTAGTGGCAAGGGTCTTCAAATTAAAGTTCCACGAATTGCTCGATGACATTTCGTGAAAGCATGTTTTTGGAGTTTCAGTTGCGAAGGTGCATGTCATTTTCAAAAACGAGTTTCAAAAACGAGGACTACCTCATGCCAAAATTTCTCTTGATTGTCGGAAACAAAGATAAACCAAAAGATTCAGACACCATTGATAAAATCATTTCTGCAGAAATTCCAGATATTGACGTTTATCCAAATCTACATGCTATCGTTACAAAACACATGATAACATGGCCCCATACAAGCGAAGTGGTTACGTAAGACAGTGGATAATTCATGGATTGTAAAATGATACAACAAAGCTCTCAAAGATAAGGAAAATTAAATTCAAATAATTAACAAGAATGAAGAAAAAAAATTGACATAGCTAAAGTACTCTGCAGAATAGCGGCTACCATCCCTAACTGGATCTACGTGAATGCTGCCACACCTTCATCAACCAACCATATTTGACAGTATTTCCGATCCACCGATTTACCCTGGAACCTATTGCCTCGAAAATGCCCGTTGATTTAGGTGTGGTTACTTGTATCTTCCACACGATTCCGACGTGTAACTGTGGTCACGCCTTTCCCAACCACCAAATTTGAGTTACTGGTATTCTTGTCCCGCTGGTTGTCGGATAAAGTATTCTTTTATTCTTTTCCTCGCCGGTCTCTCTTTAGTATTTGGCCGGTTCGACGGTTCCTTGGCCCGAATTTAAATAATCAATTCACAATCTTAAGTATTTAAATTATTTAAGACAACATTTCGTGTGCTTAAAGAAAAACACCACCAAGGACACTATTGAACCAGGTGAGAAAACACACCCTTCGTCGGCGATTAACTTATTGAGTTTTTCTTTCTTTAAATAAATATCGTCTCTAGATATGCATAAAACTATACTCAGTTCCATGTGATTTTAATGTGTTCACTAAAACTCTATCACAATTCACACAAATTTATACACAGAATATTTGAGTGATCCACACCGAACATTTTTCAGCGCCCCACTCGTTAGAAAAATTATATTTCGTTATTGGTTTTTTTTCGTTAATTTTTTTACACCACTTGCTTGTTTGTATGATCTCAAGTTCATGCCTCTGACGATTATAACCGAACAATAATTCAACGAAATTATTTTTGTGTTCTCCACGATCTTAATTAACAACAAAAAAAGTATTCCGGTCTGTCTATGACGTAGCAGCCGCAGGCGTAACAATATTTAAATGGTATAATTGTTGTGTGCATCAGCCGCTTAGGCGCAATAAGCAATGCTGTACAATCCCCCATGAAAGTTGTACGCGATATATTCGATGCGTCCATGGAACGACGGTACAGGTATTATTTTTCTATGTATGTGTGTTTGTGGTGCCGTGTCCAATAAATATCGGTTGCGTCCCTACAGCCCAGAAGAATTGACTGAGCAGGATGCAATTTCATTTTTCTCATAAATTGAGAGGTCCCAATGATGTTTGGCCGAAATCAATCCATCGGAAATAACAGCTTCATTAGGAGCTTTTTGCAAATAATTTGAAACGAAATTAGTTCACCGAAAGTGGCAGCTTTCATTTTCGGGAGCTTTTTCGTTTTCTGCAAATATTTTGAAAAAAAAAATTACGACTAATGATTCTAAATTAAATTTTCAGCCATATCACTGTACAGCCCAGGCAGATTAATTATTGAATGGAACTTCACTCTTAAGCTTTTATCAAAAGTTGGAAGGTCCTAGTGATGTTTGGCCGTAATCGTAGGAGCTTTTCGTGTTTTTTTTTGTTAAATAAGTTTCAACCAAATTTGTTCAGATCGTTTGTTTAAATTTTACTGGGCATGAAGGGTTTAAAAAAAATTCACCAAAATTATGCTAGTGAAGTTTATCCAAACTAATCCTAAAAATACAACAACCACAAACTTATTGTAATAGTATTGATGTAAGGAAACATTCAGGCGAAGTTATATTAGTAATTTAGAGAGATGTGATTTTTTAATTGGCCTTAGGTGGATAGATTTTCTAATTGCTTTTGCAGGGTTTAACATTAAACTGAAAAATTGCTTTTGAGTAGGCTTTGGGTCTGACAGGTTGTCTCAAGAGATAATATTTTGATTAAATTTTCATAGACATTAAGAATCTACCTCAAACAAAGGATTGTTCTCAGGCAAAGGCAGACACATGGTTTCTAGTGGGTCTGAAATGCAGTTCTATTCTATTAAAATTCTAAGTTTACAATTTAGCATCAACTTCGGTGATATTTCTGGAATGCTTAGAAAAGAGTTTCCGTAAAAAGTTACATGAGCTTGTAGTATGTGTGACAGGGTGTGTTCTATAATATTATAATACATGATTTTCTAGAGGGTCGTATATTCCCAAAATATCCACTTTTATGGATGTCCAACCTGGAAACAAATAATTCAATTTAAACATTTGGATATAAGCAGACAGGCAATATCACTATAAAATTCATTTTAAATACTTCGTAACTAAGTACAATCACTTTATAGTGTACCTAAGACTACGTCTTCCACGAGATAAAGTGGTTTCAAATATCTAAGTAAGTTTAAGTCGGAGATGTGGTTGCGGCCACTCCAAGAGTTCATTACTGGGATGAATATACGGATGAGTTAATTATATGAAATCGGTGTGATGTTTCTCGAGACTTTTAAATTAATGGACACTTTTATAATTTGGACATAAATTGATGCGAGTGTCTAAAACTAATTTTTCAGATAAAACGTAGACGTCTTTTCGAATTTCATATTCCTCTTGCATGAAACGATGTCGTTGTAGCTTATATCAAATTACTCAAATCACAGAAGTTGGCTCACATATTGGCTATATAGGTTTGAAAGGGCATACATCGGGGAATTAATCACCTAATGCCATTTCAAAATAAGCCGTAGTACTCTTCACAATGCATGCCCTTTCAATTCTGTATAGCCAATATGGGAGCTAATCTCTGAGATTGTGGAATTTTCCATAAGCTACAACGACATCCTTTCATATAAAAATTGGATGGTGTGAATGTTCAAAATTTTCGATGCAAGAGCTCTATGGCTAATTTCTAAATGGCATTAGATACTCTTGATTCCACACGGTATGCCCATTTAAGACTAACTAGCCACAGTGGGAGTCAATCTTTAAAATTCGTGTAATTTGTCATAAGCTTCAAAGACATATTTTCATATAAAAATCACGGATTGCTTGAATGTTGAAAAATTCCATGCGGGAGCCCTACGACATCCTTTCATACAAAAATTAAGTAGATTCCCGCCGATTATATGTATTTAAGATATGTACACGTGGGCGAATACCTATATAAAACCTATATTTTGACTACAAAATTAGTTTTGGATACTCGCATCAATTTCTGTTCAAATTATAAAAGTGTCCATTAATTTAAAAGTACCAGAAATTTCACACCGGCTCATCTGAATAAACAATTCTTGCGCTCGGTAATATCACAACATCGGGCATTTTTTGTGTACACTGAGCTATCAATCGGCTTCCACTAATCCACCCCACGCTCCATAGATTAAACCGCTTTCACTTTTTGTTAAAATAAAAATAAGAGAGACCGAAAAAGTGGTTTTAAAAAGTTCTCTGTATGTGTTGCCGCGCAGACTTAATGTTTGTCCACTCTCTACGGTTCTGACGGGTTGAGCGATCGAGGTGAAACTTCTTACATAATTTTTTTTACATAAACTGGAAGATTCCAGCGGATTTATGTCCGAAATAGGTTATTCGGAAGTTGTAGCTTTCATAGAAACGTTTTCGTTCAAAAACAAATTGATTGTAAATTAATTTTCAAAAAATTTACTCAGACAAATTTTGTTTTTTAGCCGAAATTTGGCATAAGTCCATGCTGATTGGCAGTTCGAATTTTATGCTCATCGGTCAGTTCCATTTCTCAGTTCCATTATGCAATACCTAGACTTACGACGTCGAAAAGTAAAGAGTTGCCTCAAGCAGAGCAGACATCAACATTTGAATTTTACTCTAGTGGTTCCCCAACATGCTGGCCTAGTGACGGAACGAAGATACCTGACCTAATAGACTTTTAAGTAGCAAGAGGTATATCCCAGAACTACATTCACATTGAAAACAGTAATTCTCTAGTATCGGATCATTCCCCGGTTATCACGACAGTCAGTGAAATGATAATTCAAAGGGAGAGTTCACCCAGATTAACAAATTTTGACGAACAAACTGGGATCTCCTTCGTGAAGTATTGGAGGAAAAAATCAATCTTCAGGTACCGATAAATAATTCTCATCAGTAGGAAGATGAATAAGAATAACTGAATTAAACAATTCACTATGCTGTTTTCGCAAGTACTCCCATTATACAAAAGAAGAAGAAGCTAACATATCTTACCCAATGAAAGTTAGAGAGTTGGTAAGAGAAAAGCGACGGACACGTGAAACCTGTCAAATAACTAGTACACCGGAGAACAAAATAATTCTAAGCAATTTAGGTAACAGTCTGAAATTTCTTCTTAAAGAAGTTAAAAATGCATCAATCAACAAATTGATCTAGTTAGCCTAACCGATGAAAAAAATTCTGATTATTCTCTGCGGAAGGCAACGAAGAGGCTCAATAGACCCAAAATGCAAGTCCGCTACTTAAAAAGGAGGATGCAACCTGGGCAAGAGGTCCTAAAGTAAAGGCTGATCTGTTTGCCGAGGATCTCGTGGATACCTTCCAATCACTACCAAGGCCAATAAAAATATAATGTCAATCCACAAGCTAGAAAACTTGGATATACGCCCAGTAACTCTCAAAGAATTAAAAGAAGAAGTAAAAAGTAACATGAATGTTAAAAAACTTCAAGATATGACTTGATTATCTGCCAAATAATCAAGGCTCTACCAGGTAAAGGATTTTGTACGCTATTACACATAATCAATGCCAGCTTTCGGTTAAAATATGTTCCGTGGCAATGGAAAGTAGCAGAAGTAATCATGACAGCAAAACCTGATAAACCACCTAACGATAAAAAATCATTCAGGCCAATTTTATTGCTGTCGTTGAAAGAAGACTTAAAAGAACAAGCCCACTTGACCTAGTAAACATACCAAATTAAAATTAGTATTTTAAATAGGTTTAACTTTTTTTAGGAGTAACCATTGGGTTTCACCCCAACTAATCAAAATTATTTAAGAAATGCTAGATGAGCACAGTCTCAGTTATAATTTCTAAGAAAAAAAATTATCCAATACCAAATATTTATGAAATGGATGCTTGTCTGTGGATGTCGTAGCTCATCTACCGTATTAAACTTGGCCGGTGCGTACTGGAATGGAAATAAATAAATACTCAAATAATCTTTTCAATTCTGTTTGGATACAATCATTCTAACAAATATCGAAATGACACTGTAGTCCCAGATGCTATGTTTGATGAATGAAGAAGAATGATACGAAAACCTTACACCTATGTGGTCAGTACTCTCTTGAAATCAGGCGCGATGTCAAAGTGTTATGAAGGCCCAAAATCGATGTTTGTACTAACGTCGAAAATCAAAATAGGATGGCCAGTATCAACGACAATTCCAAAAAAATTTCTGTTGCTATCTTTTCGACGTCACTTCGCGAGATGGCTAAGTTATTTTCTGATTGGACGTGATTCATTGATTCTATTCTGGAAATCTGCAACTAGATTTTACAGAAGTGAGTTCCAAGTGTAAATATATTTTTATGTCAAAGTTATGTATAATTGATGTTCGGATAATCTATAATTACATAAATACCTTCAGCTTTTTCTTGATCTAATTCTTTTTCTTCGCATGATTTTCTGACAATCGCACATCACATCCTAAATTCTTACTCTGAAAATATATATAATCTTATAGCTGACTTTGAGCTGTGCTATATTTCCCAGGGTAATAAAGACACCGGCGAGGTTTAGTGGATCCGGCTTTGATGTATTACAGTAAAGTTTTCTAATTGCCATCTCTGTGTAGCTGCGTATTTGAATGAATATGTTATAAATGATGTTTTGATAATTTAGAGTTTAAATCTGTGTCTGTTTTATTCTAGTGACAACACAATTAAATAAAAAAAATCTTAAACGATTAAACGACGTTCTGGAATTTTCGCCTAGTAGCAATACCGTATTTCTTGACGTTTGATCTGATCAATCATGATAAAGGCACTTACTACAAGTTTTCCATATAAAATTTGAACTTATCCGGAACAATGGATACCATGGAATGCAGCTTGTAATTACATACAACGTATATTCAATTGCATATTCAATTAGTAATTTCCTACATTGATCAACTCCATGTGAAAATAAAACATAAATCAAATCATTGAGCAATTATTTCTATCAATTAAATTGCACCATTGCATTTCCGTGATTGAAAGCTTTTTGAAACAAAAATTATGTTCATGAAAGTGATTTAGTAATACAAATTAAGCTACTCATATATGTATAACATACACTTTTTAAAAATAATTTAAAATGTTTAACATTTTCTAAATAATCATTCTGACCTAGCAACAAATAAAATTTCCCATACACAAAATTAGCACATTAAAATAAGCAACCACAAAAAAATAATCTGACCAAATTATACAAACGCCCAAATGTGATTTAATTACACGTAATCAAAAAACCTTTCTAACATACACGAAACAACAAAAATGGGGCACGAGATACAAACAAAAATTAGCAACCCTGAACAGAAGATTAAATAAAATAAAATTAACCTTTCTAGCAAACACTCGCACAAACCAACAAAAAAAAAACGAAATTCAATCAAATTAAAAAAAAATTTCATTTTCTAAATTATTCACGAAATTTCTATGAAGCAAACCATAAACAAAATAAAATTAGAAAACAAAAGTTTTTTTTTTAACAAACAAACAACGAGATTGACTCAAACAGGATAATTTCAGTGTTTTTTGTAAATCCAATAACAAACAATCAAAAAATGGCAAGAGCTTTTGTAAAAATTAAATGCTTTCCAACGGAATAGAACTTTTTCTCACAATCAAAATAATTGTATTTTACAGAGACAAGCGTTCTTGATGAGCTTTTTCCACAGTGTTTTGTTAGAAAACTAGTTACCTACTCTACTTGGAAAATTATTATTAGTATTACACAAAAGCAAACAATAAAAAAGCTTCATTTTGTGTTTTATTCAAATTTGGTGAAATCGGATTATCGAAAAAAAAACTAGCAACCACAATATTTTTGTTTGTATTGGTGGTTTCCGCGGTATAACTTTAGTAGACGGTAAATTACTTTTGTCTGTGTATTAAATTCATTCATTTTGTTGGCTTAGATAGTATTTCACGTTATTTGTGTAACTTTGTCATGCCACATTCATGTTATTCGAGTTTATTTTTTCGAATTAAACTTGATGATGATATTTTTCTTTGCGGTATATGTGGAGGAAGACCATGTTTTTTTAAATCGGGTTCAGAATTCGATTTGTTTCCCGTTTTGTTATGGTTTGTCTTCTTTACCACCTGAATATAATAAAATGATGAATTGAAGCTTTTTTGGTGCGCTCATCTTCCCACTTACATTCTTGTATGTCGTAGACATTATAAGATTTTTATCGCTGTAGTGGAAATATGTTTAGACAAAATTAATGAATTTTACGATTTTCAATGACAATCAGGGATACGCGAGGTAGATCACGCAATCAGTTTTTAATTTTCATAAGAACCAAACAAGTTTACACTTTGGTATTTTCATTAGTACATGAAGACAAGAATTCAATTGACAGAGGTAAAAACTAGTTAACTAAAGATAATCATGTAAACAGTTTATTTGCAATGCTTATCATCGTGCTTATAAATCATTCTGCACATGAGCTGATGTTGACCGTTGGAATTTGCAATAGACTCAGCAATTGAAATTGCGAGATTGGGAAGTCATCCAACAGACCCATTGGGGGTCTGATAAAATATTACACCAAAGTATTTAGGACCCTATTAGAAGAAAATCGGCATGACGTGAAGAAAACTGATGTACGGGTATTGGATGGGGGCTAATCTTACTTTATCTTTTACGAGCATATTCAAATTAGTATAGCTCGCACTTATAAAAAGAGGTGGGTTCCCCCCAGAAAATTCGAAATTTTCAGAAAAGTATTACATGGGGGACCCGGTCATACACATACTCAATTAACAGTTCATCCTAGAGTTTCCGCAAAATAACAACGAATGCAATCGAATAAAAGACACTCAAACTTATATTTAAATTAGTACAGCCCGTTCATATAAAAAAGGTTGGCTTACTTAACAAAATTCAAAATGATCTCAAAAATAGTACATGAGAGTCGATCGTACACACAAAATTAACAGTCCACCCGAACATGACAATCGAGCCTATTCAAACTAGTATAGCCCGTACATATAAAAAGACTTATTCAAAATTTGAAATGTTTATAAAAATATTAAATGAGAGATGACCAAACACCCAAAATAACAGTCTGTCATAGGGTTTCTACAAAATAGCCACAACTACCGTCGAATATAAATAAATAAATAATACTAGTATTGGCCTTGTTGTGCAAATTCTAGGATGGACTATTTATTGGGTTTGTATGATCGGCTCTCATCTAGAACTTTTGTGAACTTATCCAATTTAGATATTTAGATATGGGAGCCCGGCCTAATTTTAGAGGTACGGATCAAGATATGGGCTATACTAACTTGAATAGGCACGAGTTTCTAGTATTGGCTGCCTTGTAGAAACTCTCGGGTGAACTGTTAATTTTGTGTGTATGATCACTTCTGATGCAGTGTTGTGCGCCTACACCTAATTGAAAATTGTCGGCATACTGGTGTCGAAAATAGCGTAGACAATTCATTTTGGCATCGAAAATTCGTAGATCATATGTAAAATATTTGTAAACAATGTAGTTTAATGCGTTATTGTTGTTTTCACTAAAGTTTTTCAGTACGAAGTTGCCGGCTTTTAGTTTCCAGTTCAAATTGCGAATTTCCGCCAGTTCCAAGATAATAAGTTCAGAAAATACTAGAACTAAATTAATATGTTTTTTTGAAATAGTTACACTACCTGAAGAAACGCGAAATACTGGCAGATCACGAACCACCACCTTTAACTGCCTCCGGTAATTCAAATTAAAACATTACTTCAATTGAATTTTTGCTTTAAAATTTAATAAATTGTTTGGCTTTGATCTTCCTCGAATTTTCAGCATTTTCTTATTCATACTCTTTCTATTGTTTTAAAAAGCTTTTATAAGTGACTTCCAAGCATCTGCTTTCGTAGACAAAAATTATTTCTCGTACTTCACTCGGTAAATAAGCGTACGTGTTAGGATCAGCAGCTCCCGTGACTTCCATATCGGTAAATAAGCATCAACTGGCAGCTCTCTTAACCTTAATCCCACGTGGTTAACATGCACAGTTGTTGATGTAATCCACTTCGTGTTAAGAATTATTACTTCTTTAAAGAATTTTTCTGCAATTTAGAAGTTGTAATCCTAAACGGATGAAATTTCGATAAATAAAAATAAACATTTTCAGCACTGAGTAGCTGGATAGGCCATCTAGTAATCTGGGGCGGTTACCAATTGTAGCCTTATCACTAATCCTGCTAAAACTGTACCACAGATAAAAGTAAGGTTATAGGTGCGGTTTGGAATTTGTTACCCCTGATTTTTGCAAGAAGTTAGTTAGTATCCTCAATACCTGGCTGAAGCAAATCAGTTCTAGCTAAAAAGGGGCGTAAAGGGTGTTCGAAATATCAACGCACATTTCAAATATTTTATTATTGTAAGCTAATTCACGTACTGTGAGCAAAAAGTAGTAAGACTTTTTAATTTAAATTTCGCGCGGAAAACCATTCGTCGAAATATTTTTTTATATTTTTTCTATGTTGGTATGACTGTCAGTGACACCTGTGCCAAATGTCACATCAAAATAATCATTAGTGTTTAGTATACGCTTGTCTTTCTGAAGTACAAACAGTGCATTCGGCAATTTTTACAATGAGTGAAATTATTCAACAAAGAAGTTTCATTAAATTTTATGTGGAGAATCAATTTTGTTATGCCGAAACGTTCAGAATGTTGCAAAAGGCCTTCGGTGATAATTGTATGTCGCGAGCAAGTGTTTTTGATTGGTACAAATTGTTCAAAGAGGGTCGAGAACGTGTTGACGAAGAACCACGTCTAGGACGGCCATCAACATCAACTGATGATCAACACGTTAATAAAATCAAGGAATTGGTGCTCGAGAATCGACGATTTACAGTCAGAGACCTTACTGGCATCGTTGAAATATCGAAAGGATCAGTGAAAACCATTTTGAAAGATCATTTGGGCCCAAGAAAAGTGAAAGCACGATTGGTTCCAAAATCAATAAGTTTTTTGGAAAAACAGCGTCGCGTTGACGTCTGTGAAACAATGCTTTCGGACTATCAGGATATCATGAAACGTATTATAACTGGCCATTAGTCTTGGATCTATGCTTACGACCCGCAAACAGACGATCAATTGGCGGAATATCGTGCCAAAGGTGAGCCGAAGCCGAAAAAAAACACGTCAAAGAATGTCAAAAATCTAGGTGATGTTGACATTTTTTTTCGATTATCGAGGTGTGGTGCACTCGGAATTCCTTCCGACCGGCCAAACTGTTAACAAGGAATACTATTTGAGTGTTTTGTGTCATTTGCGCGAAGCTATTCGTAAAAAGAGGCCGGAATTATGGGTCGACAACTCTTGATTTTTGCACCACGATAATGCACCTTCTCATACTGCATTGGTTTTACGAGATTTTTTCTGGCTGTTCAGCAAACTCCAACGACCGCTCCGGATAAACCGTTTTGAGTCATGCGCTACGCGCATTGGAGGATATTCCGGAAATTGACTTTAACAACTGTTTCGAGGGTCGGAAAAAACGTTGGCACAAGTGTATTGAGGCCGGGGGGATTACTTTGGGAGGGACGAAATCGGTTTGGAGAAATAAATAAAGAAATTTAATATTATGAACATTGTCTCACTATTTTTGCCCACAGTATTATGTCTAATTTGTTTGTATTATTTTTTTGGCAAAACAATTTATTTAAACTAAAATTTAGCTGGCATAATTGTTTTCTTATCATTCCGTTCTCCGGTATAGCAACAAATAGTTGCTAGGATAGTACAACGATTTACGATGTAATCCTTGCACCGAGGCTGATACGATGCAATCGTGTATCACATTTGAAAATATTAACATGCAGTTGCGTATAAAACTGCTCAATACGTGTGTCGAAAGGAAATTTCTATATAATCTGGGCACA
Organism: Nephrotoma guestfalica; assembly: GCA_963691935.1. Taxonomy (NCBI): domain Eukaryota; kingdom Metazoa; phylum Arthropoda; class Insecta; order Diptera; family Tipulidae; genus Nephrotoma; species Nephrotoma guestfalica. Next base: position 246,027,931 of record OY829915.1, read on the forward strand.
TATTCTTGTAATTTAATCGAATGAAATCGTCGATGACTTTCTGCCAAAATACGAAAAAATTTTATACTGGTATAAAATCGGTGAGTATGCGAAAATAGCATACGTTTATCTCACATTTTGAATTTTGAAAAGAAAAACGAAAAACATTGGCATTTAATATCTGCAAAATGGAAAAACCAAAACAAAGGTTCGGGCATATTTCTAAACAACAAAAGATGCCCTAATAGGCTTTGTAGAGGCAAATCGGGCTTTAATAAAATAAAATTTATCTAACAGCGTAACCGCAAGCCACACAATTATGGGAAGATGCAGCATACAATTTCAATGCAATTGCCGGAGCAACGACTAACAGCAAAAAAATAACCAAAACACAAATCTTTTGTCATAACAATAATCACCACACGACGAGAAGTTGACTGCGATGTGAGTGGTGTATAAAAATTTCTATTGGTTTCAAAAGTACGGCAAAATGTACAGAACATGAGCGACAACTACAAGCGACGACCATAAAATAAATTTGTCTGACGGCGATATCGCCGTAGTAAACACAAAAAAGCGTCAGCGACCGGCGATTAAACAAAACAACATAACCTGAAATATTTCGTGTTTAAATATAAAAATATGGAGTTGATTAAAATTATAAAATTGGTGAACATAATTTATATTGTTTATTTGACCTACAAATATTATAATTCAATAGTCTCGTAGGCGTTGGTGGGTGAGAAGTGTTAATTTGAGTAGAGATAAGTTTTCTTCAAATGCTAGAAAATGCGTGTGCCATCGACGGCAAACATGTGAATCTTAAATGTCCGCCTAAAAGTGGGTTATATTATAATTATAAGGGACACCATAGTATGGTACTATTAGGTATATGCAATGCAAACTAGTCGTTTACTGCTCTCAACGTCGAAGCCTATGGTAGCCGGAGCGATATCGGCATATTTGAAAATAGCGATTTTGGCAAGCAATTAGCAGACGGCTTTTTGAGATTTCCAAAACAAAAAAGCTATCAAATTCCATCATGATCTTCCCCTACTACTTTGTCGGCGATCCGCATTTCCCTTAAAAAGAAATTTAATGCGTCCATACTCTGGTAAATGTTTTTGGCAGACAAATAGCAGAGTAACAAAGAATTGTCGCGTGGTAGAATAATATTGAAAATACTTTTGGAATTAGCAAATACTCGTAGATGGAGAATAGTTTTGCACAATTGTTTAATCTTCCAGAAAAGCGAGTTATATTGCCCACATAACTACATAGGCCGAGAACAAAATGGAATTAGTATTCCTGGAGGTTGGTGCGATGATGGCGAAGAGCTTCAGCTACACCGTGTTTTTAGAGGAAATCGCTCAATCCGTAAAACGTTCGAAATGAGAGACTGTTTAAGAAAATTTCTTCGGTCAACTGATATTTAAACACGCAGAGTGACATTTGATTGAATAAAACGTTTCCTGAAATTCAAAATATAGTTTTTTATTGATTCATATTTTCGTATTCTGACTAAAAATCACAAGCGCATATATTCAACATAACGTGACTATAAAAAGGAAAACCAACTCAGGTACTTGTCGACGATTTCGAGTGTGTGTCTTAATAATGCTCACATAATCTTTTGTAAACAATACTCGGTACTACCATCTTCAATTCGTCTAACACCACTGTAGTTAGATGTGATAGTTGACAGATTGATAAGAAAATTAAATCTTGAAGGAAATTCCGAACATCCAAATAACCGCAAACTTGAACAAAAATGCTCGACCAACCATCAAACATTTGGATATACCGACAGTAATAGCTCTAGAATTCCTGAGAATTTCAATCCTACCATGCCTCCGCCGAATTTTGATCAAAGAAAGTGTAGGTCAAACGCAAGCCAAAATTCGAATCCATCAGGTACAAACTCTCATAGGGTCAAGGAATACTTGGAAATTTATAATTGGAAGATGGTTTATAATGGAGATGAAAGAGATGAACTTCCGGTAGAAAGGCTTCTAAGGTTTCTAAGACTGGCTGCAAATTTGAGTGTTCTTCTGAAGAATAGAGCTTTGAATTTGTATTAGGAGTTTCATTAAACCTATGGAACTGTGGAATGGAAAACTCTTAGAGATGCTATGAACCAGAGGTTTAAAATCAGAAAAACGGATCAGGATTTTTGAGCAACAATGGATAGGCGCAAGCAAAGGCCAAATGAACCGTTCTTCTAGAACTAATACATCTTCTGATTGCAAGCAAAATTTCCGGTCATCAATTCTTCCAGTTAGGTTGGATTCCTGAAAGGTTTGGTAGCAAACCCTCGGAAAGTTGACGAGCTGGAAGTGATCGATAATTATGAACATTGTGGTGACTTCAATGATAGATATTCTGAGCAGTCTCAGCCTTTTAATTTAGTGTGTGCAGTAGCAACTCCAAATATCAGTAACACAATATTTAATCAGCAAAAAGCCGCTTTCAATAAATCATGATCGCCGAATAACTGTTGGAACTGCTTTTCACTTGGCCATTTCTTTACAGATTGAGTCCAATAAGTCATAGGTTCCGTTTTGGTTGTGGAACACCAAATATATTAAAGTCCCAGTGTAATCATTGTAAAAATACTAGATCGGGAACCCCCCTTCGTTCCATGAATACTAAGATTCTGAATTCCCCAACAACCAAGAGCGTATTTCCCAGAAAAACTCTAGCAGAGGTAGCGAAAAAGTTGTAACGAATATCACTTCACAATCCACACAGACACCTCCTAACCGAAAAAGTAGAATGGCTCGTTCTCTGCATTATTTCAAGTAGGAGCAGCAAGGAGAACCTTGCAGAAAATGCTTTGTGAATCAGTCGTACCTGTCGCTGATTTCAGACCGTATGCTAATGTTCTGATCAATGGGATACCATGTATGGGACTACTGGATACTGAATGTGTCTGCGAAAATCTCATATGGAGGCAAAACGAGATCTCTTCGCATCCATATCGCTCCAAGTTTAAGCCAGCCACTTTACCTTGGCATTGATTTCTGGGAAGTGTTTGGTCTGGTTCCTTCTATGGTGAACGAATTATAAAACCTCGGCAATCAGTATTTATCAGCTGACATTCACAAACATAATTTAGATAACCGCCAACAAGCTATTTTAGCAAATGTAGTGAGTCAATTTCCATCGAGCGACAGGTTGGGATTAGGTCGTACACATCTGGTCGTGCATAAGATAGATGTAGGTCCGGCCCTACCCATTAAACAGCGCTACTACACGATATCACCTATTAAAACGCGGGAACTATATCGTGAGCTTTATCGAATGATTGCGTTTGGTGTAATTGAGGAGAGCCAAAGTTATTGGTCATCTCCTTTGAGCATTGTAAATAAGGTCAACTGTAAGGTTCGGCCCTTCCTGAGGTTCGGTCGATTTCAAAGATTCCTACTGGCTAATACACCTTGATCAAGAGTCAAAGGATTAGACAGCTTTCACCGTCCCAGGACGGTCACTCTACCAGTTTGTCGTCATGCCCATCGGGCTGTGCAACGCAGTCCAAATAATGTGTCGACTTATGAACAAAGTAATCCCACACCAGTTGCATGACTGGGTTTTTGTTTATCTCGATGATCTTCTTGTCGTTTCGGCGACATTCGAAGATCATGTTACGTTACTATCTGAATTAGCGAGATTGTTGTGAGAGGCGAGTCTCACTATAAATGTAGAAAAGAGTAACCTCATGCTCAGGGAAACAAAATACCGTTATGTATTTGGGGATGGGTGCCTCAGAGTGGATCCGTCCAACGTCCAGGCAGTTGCCGACTACCCCGGTCTTCAGACCACACAACAGATTAGACGTTTCCTGGAAATGACAGGTTGGTACAGGAGGTTCATACCTAATTATTCGACGCTGGCGGCTCCGATTACCGATCTTTTAAGAAATGGAGTGAAACCAAAACGAAATCCAAAAGCCCAACACACCTTTGACGATCTTAAACAGTTTCTGGTGACAGCTCAAATATTAGCTAATGCCGAGGCACAGAGGAACTGCTCTATCATTGTATTGGAGTGTTTAGCTGTGGTGATGGGCGTGAAAAAACCTAGACCTTATTTTGAAGGATATCCGTTCACTATTATTATAGATCATTCCAGTTTAAAATGGCTGGTGGACCAGAAAGATCTTTCAGGACGCCTGGCCAGGTGGGCCCTAAAACTTCATTCACACCAGTCAACATTGAGTATCGGAAAAGCACTCAGAATATTGTAACGGATAGCTTGTCTCGAATGAGCATTGAAGAGGTAAAAATATCAGTGGATACTCCTTTACATCGTCTACTTGATTCTCCTGCTTTTCAGGATTCTGAGTATCTAGCTAAGATTAGTGCTTTACTGGATAACCCAAAGCAATCCACTTTAAAGTTAGTGAAGGAAAAACTTATGTTAAATTTTCAACACCAAATCAAATGGAAACCGGCATTTTACAGTGGAAGTTAGTGGTGCCGGACCGTCTTACACAAAATCTTATAGAGCAAGCCCTTAATCCTTCATCCGCCGCACATCAAGGCATCCCCAAAACACTAGAGTTGCTAAGACGACAATTCTATTGGTCTACAATGGCAGTTGACGTAAAAAATTTAATAAATTAATGCGAAATATGCAAATCAAGCAAACCAGTGAATTTTGCAACCAAACCACAGATGGGTAGATTTGTAGAGTCCGTCCGGCCTTCCAAAGGCTTTATATAGATTTTATGGGTCCTTATCCACGAACGACGAATGGTTTCACCCACGTAATGATTATCCTTGATAATTACAGTCGATTCCCCATACTTGAGCCTAGGCGACCTGCTTCGGTCGCAAAAGTATGCCAATATTTAGAAACAATTTTTTTTTTATATGTTCGGCGTGCTAGAAGTTTGGACAATGGTCCACAGTTTCAAGCCCTCTGCCTAGCTGAATTATTTCTCCAGGAATATGAGGTACAATATGAGTTTACTGCTCTATTCACCCAAGCAAACGTATAAGAGCGAGTCAACCGATCGGTTCTGTCGGCTATTCGGTCTTACATCAAGAATGATCACAAAAATTGGGACCGACATCTAGATGAAATTGCAGGAGCTTTAAAAAATATCGTACATACTTTAACCGGATTCTCCCCACATTATTTGGTATTCGGTTGTCACAAAATCACTCATGGTTCAATGGACCAGCTGTTACGAAAATTAAATTCATTAAACGACAGTCAAGTTGAAATCTTTTCTCCAGTGGACCGGTTATCTGTAGCCCATAATATAGTTATAAGAAACCTAAGGGCGATCAAGAACATTCAGCCCCGGACAAAGAGTTTATGTTCGTGTTGTTATCAGCAAGTTTGCACCTAAATCCATCAAAGGTCACATTTCCAAACAAATTGGTACCGTAATTTATGAAGTAATAGATGATTCTGGAAAAAGTTTAGGAATGTATCACGCTAAATATATTCGGTAGATGCTTTATTAGTTTTATCTGATAGACCGTGTAAACTAGGCTGGAAATAGTTTCCGATTAATTTTGTGTGTTTAGAATAAAATCGTAAATGCCCGGCTTAAAGAGACGTTCTCATGGGGGTGAGGCTGCCCCACGACTGTAACATTAAAGTAATGTTCCAAGCAAGATCGTGGTTAAAGACTTGCCAGTTATGGGCGATAACAACTGTATTATACCAACAACTCGAAAATTCAACTATCTGTTCCTCCTGGAACATTACTTTAATGTTACAGTATTGACAACAGAATACGAATTTGAAGGTAAAATGTTTGTATTACTAGAGATGGATGTTGATGGCTATTTTGAGGATTATTGCTTTTTACGGTAGGCGTGGAGTTACAATTAGATGGCATATTTATGACCGTGGTTATATTGTCGACATACAAAATATTTTCGCTATTACTGTCATTTGGAGGTTGTTCCTAAAAAACGATAAATTTTGTGAAAATTAATTACAGGGAATATTACAAATAAGCTATTATACCATATTAACTGAAGCCTCTGTCTCGTCTCTAGGACCAGAAATACTGACATCGTCTATTAAGTAAATCGGTTTTAATATCCTGCCAACATTTAAAAAAGCCAACCCAACCAACTTTGCCAAAGTTTAAAAGCTCCAGGAATAGCATTAGAATTATTTGAAGCATCTTCCCATAATATAGCGCTTTATTTGTAAGTCAAACTATTATTTGTTTTTGTTTGACTAAATCGCGATTAACCTCGATAAAATCTATTAAAGCTTCCGTGTGTTGCTTATATGTCCCAATCTGTGCTTTTTATATTCCATTTAGATGTTTTTAATTTTAATTACAAACGCTATTAACACTATCTTATGACTCAATGAATTATTTTTACAAAACAATTTTTTGATAGATAACCGTATGCGAAAATGAAACTCATCGATTTTGTACCAGTAGAAAATTTTCGTCTAGACGTCGTCGAGATGACGTATTTTGACAGAAAGTCGTCGACGATTTTGTTAATTGCTAACAGAAACATTAATTTGCGACGTTGTCTATGTTCTCCACATTGCATCATCATTTTTCAATAGTCTAGGCGGTGTACACAATACGACACAGCACTTCTCTCATGTCATATTTTTGAACATTTCGAAATTTGTCAAGGAGCCCAACCCTTTCATTACCGCCATTTGAATATTAGTACAATCCTATATTACGACATCAATAAAATTCCTTAAACAATTAAAATTGTTTCATACAGGATGGCGTATACAGGATTTTAGGACAATATATCGTTTATAAATTTATGTCGATTAGTACCGTGCGAAAACGTAGATTACCTCGTTAAACACCCCCTGTAATTTTTAAGGAACGCGGCAATAGACATGAAACACAATTTTGTTTTATTTTTATACCGTAATCTAATTTTTTCCAACAAAAAAAAATTTAAAACGCCTCTAAATTAAGAACGAAACGATTTTGGTGTTGTACGAAAAGTACAAATCATTTATTAAAAGAAATAAAAAGCTTGTATATAAGTAATAATAATTTTCCGCAACGCACCCAAAATAAAAAGAGATATTTTCTTGGATATGCTCGCATACCATACACACACACACACACAAAAACGAAGCGGCAACAGTATCTAACGGCAGTTAGCTATACACAATAATAATAAAAATTTTCTTCAATTTTTATTCCAAAATCTCATTAAAAAGCATAATAATTTTAAATATTTAATTGAATTTTCTTTTCATAAAATTTTCATAAAGTTAAACATTCACGAGAGAAGAAAATCATGTTTTGTTTGTTGAAGGATATTTTCTTTTCGCATGTAATTTGTTGTTGTCGCTGCTGCTTCTCCTTATAAAAATAATTTTTTTTTGCTACTGTGTTGATGTTTCGCCAACAAGAAAAAAAAAACGCAAGAAATTTAACGAATTTGTGAAGGAAAAATATTATTTTAGTTTTATTGACCCAAAATGAAAGGAAAACAGAAAAATCATTTTTCATAAATTAATGAGCTTTTTTTGTTGCTTCTCATTGTTTTAATAGTAATTGTGCTTTTCTGCTAACGCTTTTATTATTTTTTTTTTTGATGAAACAACGGAGTTTCTTTTAAAATTTTATTTGATTAAAACAACAACTACAGCAATGCTGAAATGGAATTTGCTAATTGTTATTATTGTTGAAGAGTTTTTTTTTTTAAATTGGGTGGAAAATCTTATTTAAAACCGGGGAACATTTATAAAACAAGTGTCTGACATTTATGTTACATTTATTTCTGTGAAATTATTTTCTTGTTAAATTTGAGGGTTCCTTCGCCATTGTGGATTGAGTTGAGAAATTATTTACATTTTTGTTTGGTCTACCCTCTCGGGTTTGTATTCTGAGTAAAAAAAAATGTTTTATCTAATGTAATTTTTCTATACACAAACCCAATATGTAAACTTTCTCTAATTAGCGTACAAAATAGGTGGTAAACTGTTAAACAAATAAATTTTGATAAATATTCGGAAACTCTTTCGAACCCAATTTTTTTTTCTATGTTCCAATTTATTGATTAGTAATATAAAATAACTGTGGGATTACATCCAATGTAGTAGGCTTCGATAACGGAAGCTGTAGACAGTACAAACAGTACAAATTGGATTACGCCTTCTGTAAATATTAGCATAAACCTCCTTTGTGCTTCATTTATAAACGTAAGTATAAAGCAAAGGTAAATGCATTAAAAAAAATAAATAGACAAATTAGTTTTGTAAGATCTGGAGTCCAACAAAAAACAACAAGAGAAACCCAAGTGTGATAAAACAAGCATATTAGGGAATGTTCGAGAAATTTGAGTAAGGTTTCTGAAAATTTAGGGACATTTCAAGCTATATATCTCCCAAAATTTGATTCTCGTCTCGTGCAACACCTGTTGCAGATATTGCTTGTTATTCATATGACCAAACCCAGGGACCGACCATTTGGTATTTTTGTATTAAAGTACATACCAAGGCCATCATAAAAAACCATGTCTATATATATGGGACTATTTACTTAATTAATTTTAATTATTAATTTATTTTAATCAAGCAACAATTGTAGCCAGTATTCCGCCCAAATGTTTACTATTTGTATATTCGCACACATGTATAGTTTTTGTTATTTGGTAGAAATTTGACTTCGGTTGATCTATAAATATATCGCGATTGAGAACAATAGGACGATAGTGGACAATTATAAACTGAGAATATTAAGAACAGTTATATAGTGCTAGTGTACGAATTTAGAACAAGTGTTTTACTGCAATTTATTTAACTGAAAGAAAATAATGTCTGAAAGATTAGTGCGGTTACGGGATCGAGCGTGTAGTCAAATATTACTTATTTTACGGATTGGATAAGGAGAGCTTGTTCTTCGAATTAGGAGATTGAATTACAATTATTCGAAGAACAAGCGAATGAAACAATTACGGACGCGGTTGATGAAATTTATTATAAGGCGCGCGCAATACTGCGTAAGGCAAGCGGTCATGATCTCGTTCAAACCAATGGCACCCAAGACCTCAATACTACACTGGAGCAGTTTATTGATCAGCAGAAAACATTTTATGAAGGAGTCAATATGTGGCTACACGTGTGTCTGCCAAAGATAGACATTGACAAATTTTCCGGAGATTATAAAAATTGGACATCTTTCCACGATTTGTTTATTACCACAGTGCACAGCAATCAAAAATTAGTGATGTTCATAAAATTCAAATGTTAAAAGGGCTACTTACAGGCGAAACTGCAGATCTTATAAGGTACATTCCTGTTACCGATTCTAATCACGCAGAAGCATGGAGGAAATTGTGCAATCGGTACAATAATCTGACTCCAATAATAACATCAATGGTTCAAGTCATGCGCGCATCCAAACTGTACAGAATTGCGTCGTATTACCGAAACAGCAGACGAGATAATTCGTGGTCTTCACGCTTAGGACCTAATGCAGAGACACGAGACGCATTTCTCGTCCATATTCTATTAAGTAAGATAGACTCTGAAACGAAGCAATTATGGGGAAATGAATCCGTTAAGAACGAATGTTCTTCATTTGTTGATATGCAGCAATTTGTGACGCTTTATATCTACCAACTTCAGCACCACAGTTGAGTACCAAGTTGGTAAACAACAACACAATAAAAATAGGACATGGAAGTGATAAATGTTTCCCAAAATCATCATGTCTCATTCAGTCAGTAACCGACATCACACTTTGCTCTATGCAGGCCACAAGAAAGAAGCACAATCATGTTCAAGTCAGACGTATACTACACTTAAAGAAACCTCAGCCGAAGACACTTCCAAACCAAATAGAGCATCAGCACAAATTCAGACTACTAGTAATACGAGCGTCCTTCTTTTATGCCTTTCATCGCCAACCACGGTACTACCTACAGCCGTGGTTTACGCGAAAACACTTACCGGAGAACTCCAGCCATTCCGAGCGTTATTGGATAACGGCTCACAATCATCTTTCGTGACCGAATCCGGCGCAAAACGCCTAAGCCTTATGCGAAGTCAAGCTTCCACAATAATTTATGGATTAGGATCAACTACAGCTGGAAAAACCACAGAGAAGATCAATATGACAATCCATTCCCGTATAAACAAGCAATATACGATTTACGTTACAGCTCCTATTATCAGCACTATAACTAATTCAATACCCACAACGTACATTAGTTATAGTAAACAACTCCTGGCAGGCTTCAAATTAGCGGATCCACAATTTGTTAACCCTAATAAAATTGATATACTTTTAGGAGCAGATGTATTCTTCCAAATTCTAACTCCAGAAAATCGTTTCATTGATAGGCTACCGACACTCCAAGTATCAAAATTAGACTGATAAACCACAGGTACATGGAGTACACAGTCAACCAGTGAATTAAACTTCCATTCCATAAACGGACTAGATATATACAAACAGATGACAATGATATTCATCGGTTGCTCCATACATTTTGGGAGGTTGAAGAAATAGCGGAGCCGGTGAATCAGTATGGGTCCGTTCACCATTGTACCGTATATTATGATCAGACAACCACAAGGAATCCAGATGGTTGCTTTGTCGTTAGGTTACCCTTTAAGAAACCACGCCCAACATTAGGAAATTCATATGATGCAGCACAACATTTGTTGACTCATACAAGTCATTTATAAACGAGTACATATCATTGGGACATTGACTGACATATTGTCAAATGAGATTCCTGAAAGTGATAACGAAAAATATTTTTTACATCATCACGCAGTCATCAAGGACAATAGTAGTAATACGAAGTTAAGGGTCGTGTATGACGGTTCGTGTAAAATGAAAACACAATTTTCGTTAAACGACATCTTGCAAATCGGCCCAAATATCCAAACGGACAACAATTCTACTAAAGTTTCGACAATGTGTAATTGCCCTAGTTGCAGATGTCGATAAAATGTATCGACTAATTCTTGTGAACCCTGAGGACGCAAACTACCAATTAATCCTGAGGCGCGAAAATCCTACAGACTAGCCGAAAGTGTATAAATTAAACACTGTCACGTATGGTACTGCCTGTGCTCCTTACTTAGCAGTCAAATCTCTACAAACAGCGGCAGAAATGTATCAAGATTTATATACTAAGGGGGCACACACAATAAAACAAAACTTTTAAATTGATGTGCGTGCTCACTGGGTGCGACACCGTTGCAGATATCATTGAACTTAAGCATCAACTCACTAAGATTTTAAGTAAAACCGGATTTAATCTCCGCAAATGGAGATCTAACTCATCTGAATTTCGAAATACTTGTTCCAGAGAACAAAAAGAAACCATATTGAACATTCACATGTTGTGCTGCTACATGAGGATTTACAGGACGTGCAATTATGGCTATTAATGGAGCCATTTAATTTAAAGGAGGCATCATCGCTCCCCACAATTGTGTGTGGAAACCCTGCATCTTCTGTACATTTTGCCAGGTACCATTCTCAGAATTTAACTCACCGATCAGGATCGTCTCCATTGAGAGCATGGAAGATCGGGCCAAAAACGAAATTAGAACGCAAAACAAGATCAATTGACATACAAATAATTTTAGGCTCATTATGGCCTATTCAAATGCCCCATTAAAAAATTTTGGGCTCGATCCGTCATTGACCAAACTTCAGATCATTTATTCTAAAGCTAGCAGAACCCAAATCGAAAACCGGACCAAACCGAAATTAGGCTCATTATGGCTTAATCAAACGCCCCATTAAAAAATGTTGGGCTCCACTCGAGCCTAAAATTATTTGTTTGTCAGAAGATCAAGTTTTTCGTTCTAATTTTGCTTTTGGTCCGATAAACTGAAGTTTGGTCAAGAACGAGTGGAGCCCAAAAACTTTTAATGGGGCATTTGATTAGGTGAGCCTAAAATTATTTGTATGTCATTTGATCTTGTTCGATTCTCGATTTACGTTGTGCTAGCTTTGAAGTGATAAAGTCTTATGCTTTTTTAAGAATGAACAAATTTACCTTTAATTTTCCAATTGTTTTTAAATAATTTTTTGATATGGGTTCGGCTGACATTTTCTAAAGCTAGCAGAACCCATCATTTTATTTAGAAGGGGTGAATCCCAAAATTATTTAATAGAGCATTTAGTTAGCCTGTTATTAGCCTATAATTATTCATACTATCTTGTAATTTGTTGCTGTATGGGTTCTGCTTGCTTAAGCGAGGTCATATTTAACATGGTTGACCTCGCAATGTGTTCGTAACAAGCATGGCGTCCAACGTGGGGCCTATCCGTAGGTCGCCTCCTCAGATGCTGATGCTTGAATGACCAGAAGAAGAGGAGAGCCCTGACGTAGGAGACTCATGGTCGACTTGTATCATCTCATGTAGAATGTCTCATGCCGGGCACTGTTTTGGTTAAAAATTTAAAAAACTAAATAATAAAAATTACAGCCAGTCGCGTCGTCATGTGAAATCTACGACTTCGCAGGTCGTAATATGTAAGCTTTTCTAAACCATCGAGTAAATTTTGTTGAAAGTTTCTGAAAAGGGCTATAACTTTCAGAAATTTCTCCCATCGGGCGCCATGCCCACATTTGACATGGTACCTCGCAATGTGTTTAAAACAGTGTTTGGCAACCATTTAAACATTTTTTACTACTGCCAAAAGAGATTCATAACAAATGCAGGAAACGTTTAAATTAATTGAAATTGAAGACGAGATGGAACCGTTTCAAAAATTCTAGTGACATAAACTCCTAAATTAACCCCCGTTTCTGGTTTATCTGAAATTTTGTTTTCATTTTGCCATTTGACCACACACTTCTGCTCTACCACAAAAAGGAGTAGAGAAATTTGGTTTAGATTAACACAAATGATCGCTGCATTACATCTTTTTAGATGAATCATACGATCAGCAAGTCCGTGTTGGTTTTGATGCAATGGACTTTCACAGTGGCGGGAAAGCTTTTAGTTTTATTGCTAATTAAAAAAAAGACCGACCAAATGGCATTGTGGTTAAAGCGTTGGGGCAGGATGCAAAGGGAATATTCATCAACAAATTACGGTTTGTGATGAAAAGGAACACATCTATGACCCCCTGTCGGCTCCATTGCATGGAGCTATACAATGTGCAGATGATAATTAAATCGGAGCTATATCCGTACGTCCTTGAATAAAATAAGCAAATAGTAAATAAGCAAACCGCGAAAGAGTTGGGAGAGCCTTGGCCCCTATTTAAAAAATTATACGAAATGTGTGTTAAATCTGTTTTGTTTGTTGCTGCTGCGTGATTTTTTGTTTTATACGGAAGTACCATTGTTGTTGTTGTATATAGTATACACGTATGCTATATATACCATCATACAGTTAAACCTCGATTTAACGGTCGTTTATTGGGGAGTCCGTTAAATCCGATTGTCCGTTTTTAAATTTAATCGTCTATAGGTTTTGTACTTGTTCTGGAATATGGCCACTTAGGACAGAACTCGTTCATTTCTTAACCGATTATGATGGAATTTTGTTTGTTGGATGGAAATGAGATTCATAAACGTTTTTTGGAAGAAGTTGTGGATTATAGCCATCTGGAACGGAACGCAGGCATTTCGTAATCGATTATGTTGGGATTGGGTATGCTGGAGGAAATAAGATTCATATACAATTTTTGGAAGAAGTTTTAGGATATTGGCCTTCTGGGACGGAACTCAGGCATTTTTAGCCGATGAGGTTGGGATTTGGTCGGCGGAACTCGATCAATTCTTAACCGATTATGATGGGATTGGGCACGTTAGGTGGAAATGGGATTCTTAAATGATTTTTGGAAGAAGTTCTGGAACTTGGCCACCGGGAACTCGACTAATTCTTAACCGATTATGTTGGGATTGGAAATGTTGAATGGAAATGAGATTCTTAAATTAGTATTGAAATAATTTCTGGAATATGGCCACCTAGGACAGAACTCGATCAATTCTTAACCGATTATGATGGGATTGGATATGTTGGATGGAAATGTGATTTTTTAATGATTTTTGGAAGACGTTGTGGAATATGGTCACCTGGGAGTTTGATGGATTACGATGGGATTAGACTTGTTTAATGTAAATGAGATTCATTAATGATTTCTAGAAGAAGTTTTTCAGAATGGCCACCTAGAACGGGACACGGCTATAACTTAACCGATAATGATGGAATTCGGAACTTTGGATAAATTTGGAATTATAAAATGATAAACTGCTGTACTCACCAGAGGATGAGAAACCGAATCCTAATTTTCCTTCTGATTCCTTCTGATTCCTTCTGAATTCTGATTATTGCTGTAGTGTAAGAGTGTAGAGTGTAATTATTGGTTGTTTTATGGAATTAACTCACAGACCATTTATGCTCTTGTATTGCAAGTACATCAAAAGTGTAAATTTCCGCTTGGTTTCAAAGTTTCTGAAGATCTTAAAGTCTTAGGAGACATCATTTTCCATGTTCCCGAGAACAGTTTTCGAGATCGTTATTGTTAAGAATACTATAAATTTATCCGAGCCCTTTGTGTATAGGGTTCCTAATGTAATTTTTTGTAAGGGTGGGTAGTTGGCCTCCCACTCAACCCACTAATTCCATGAGTGAGTCACGTACTGGTGTTAGATGTTAAAGCATTCAGCCCTAGCAGAAACATTTTAACATCACGGGCCGTTTGCTTCAAGAAAGACACCTGCTTGTTACCTAGTTCCACCCTAGTTTAAATTACGGAGTTTCGTCCCAAGTGGACATATTCCAGAATTTTGCTCAAAATCATTTAAGGATCCCATTTCCATTCAACATACCCATTCGCATCATAATCGGTAACCGAAAAATTGAAAATAAAAAATTGTCCGTTAAATCGAGTGTCTGTTAATTCGACGTTCGTTTAATCGACTGTCCGTTAAATCGGAATCCGTTAAATCGAGGGCTTACTGTATAATACATTACAAGTGGTACGACGAAGCGTTGTTGTTGTCCTTACAGGAATGCGCCAGTAAAGGCGTCGGCTTGCCGTTTGCTGTATTTATTTTGTTATCGATTCGACCATGCTAAACTAAACATTTGTGGTTAAGAAAACAGCAAATGCGAGATGTGTTAATGAGCTTAAAAGTGTCAACTATAATTGTATTAAAATTGAGCTATTCTTTGATCAGATGCCGTTAAAATATGTGTACGCATTGGTACGTACAACAATGCGTATCGGATGTCGATAATGGATTATTTTATATACTCGTATAAATATTAGACTAATGCCTCCCCCACTAGTAATACCCTAACGACCCAACAACTTAGATTCGATTTTAATCACAATGTAATGTAAAATTGAAGTACCCACGAATTTACTATTTTATATATGCTGATATACTCTATAACGTCCACGTTATGCATTCATGAGGATGATACAACTAAATGATTTTCCCGGAAAATGCTCTTATCTAGCCCAATTTGGTTATTTTGCTTTCTATATCGCTCGACACTACAAATAGATTGAGTTTCTCGTACCCTTAAAACCAGCAAGTACTGGCACTACTAAACTGGATTGTATGGATTGATAGTTTTTGTTAGATGACTCAATTTAATCAACGAGAATGTATAAAATTCAAATGCAAACAATATAAAATCGGATTGCGAATGAATATGTTGAAAGGTGGACAAATGCAAAGTGTCAATTATAATTTAAAATTGTTACAATTTTCCGATCTAAAAATTGTTTATTTTATTTGGTTATTTTACAAATCAAGTGTTATGTTTGTTATTTTTGTTTGATTAAAATGTGTTTGTTCTATTTTTTTTTCTAGGTAAACCAGTATCGTGGATGATGATTGCACCATCAGTAACACCACGTAAAATGAACGTTGGTTCGAACAATCCAGCAATGAGATTATATAAATTTGAAACGGATACGGGACAGGTATGTTGCTGTTATGTATACCTCTGACCTTACCATATACAAAGATTAATTTTGGTTACTGGGCAAACGATATAACTAATTCCAATCTGTAACCATTTGTTATAATATAAGAAAGTTTCTCAATATGCAGCATCTTCCGATTTTTCAATTTACGGAAAAATAATTTTCTATTTATGTGTTTGTTGTGTATTAAGCACCTTCTATCGTCTGCACCATACATGAAAATAGATTTTAACAATATTATTTTAACTTAAATTTAAGAATATAACGTATACGTACCTATATACAGGTAGACTCACCTGATATATCAGGTACATAGGTAAAAATTCTGGGAAATTAATTTCTGTGAAAATTTTATTATCAAATTTGTTTTTGTGTGCGAAGGTGTGATAAAGGGGTTTTAGCAACAAAAAATATTCAAATTTTAAACAATAAATTTTTATTTATTTTAGTAAATATTCAGAAAAGATGAAAGAATTAATTATAAATTGAAACCACATGTAGGTTATGTTGTCGAGGTATACAGATCTGTCGATTTGAGTTTAAATTTTAAATTAAATTAGGAAAATGACAAATACTCGTATTTTATCATACGTACAAGTACAAGTTGAATAAAGTTTATGGTAATTTTATTTGTTAAATTTACATATTTGTGCCTTTTGTGTGTTCGGCCAGCCTCAATTCGACCTCATAATGGGAGAAATACTTTAAATTTGAATTCAAGATGATAGCACAGGCAAATGGTATACCAGGAATTGAATTAAATTTAAATTTTGTTGATTCTGTTTACTCATATCAAATCGCGCAATGGGCTTCTTAACTCTACATGATCGATCCTCATTGCGACAGTACATTTGAAAACGGAGTTCATTGGTAGTACCTAATTGATCATGATGATATTGTTGCCCACTTTACCACAATTAGCAGTCTTACTCTAACCTTTTAGAGGAGGGGAATCACGAAAGTGATACACATATCGTCATGTAAGCCAACTGATGTTACCATGGCCTTTCAGGCTAGGTGGCCAGAACCATCAGCTGGTATTTTTATCAGTTGGGAGTGATAATGCGCCGATTATAACATAACTGCACGTAGTTTATAATGTTCAGACTTCCAATCCACATTCATTTTATTAGTAGGAACTAAGCTTAACACATTGCGTTGTACTGAAATGTAAATGTAAACACAAACGACGATGCGGAAACTATTCAACCCTAACTATGGTCGAGTATTTTTTTTCTTCTGGAAATTCATATTTTTAGCAAGTTCGGCTCACCCTTTATTTGTAGTGATTTCTTACTTCTAATTTGATAATAAACATATAAATGGATGCGTAAGAATGAGCAGCTCTTTATACCACCCAGTATAATCGGTTGGCAGGAAATGTATATGCTCATTACTTTAGGGATCGCATCATTCTCACTAACGGGTAGCGACCCTTACACGACACAGTGTAACGTAACGGCGAGTAATGTAACATAACGTAACACAATGAAACACATGAAATTGAGGAATTCTTGGTCGTTGCAAGATCCATGCCATCCTTGGCTAAAGGGATGTGTTACGACGATAAAATTTCCTAGAACACTTGTATTCTAATAAAGCATTTCAAATAAAACTATTGGAACCAAACCTCGTAATCAAAAACGTTACCTCAATGTAAAACTTATACCTGGCTATCACCCAAAATAACCCAAATTCCATATTGATTCAAACACGTCTCGTATGTGCAAAGGACACCATAGGTGATGACTTTCCAACTGTCCATAGATTTTTTAAACAATCAGTGCTACTCCAAAGGAAGTGCGGTATACGACAAGAAACCAGGAAATAAAGTTGTGAGTGTAGTTAAATCAATGTATGCTGCTAGAGAGAGTGTAAAATGTCCTTGTTGCCAACGTCCACATTATCTCTACCGATGTCTTAAATGCAAGGGAATGCCCCAGCGAGGAGAAGGTCACAGCGTCAGTACATGCCCAATGGATTACTCGTGTTGCATATGCAAATTAAAGCACCATACATTCCTACATTTGGAATCAGCATCCTTACCTTCCAAGTCGCAATCACCAATCAGTACCATCATCGGAACTGACCGGGCAAGACCAGGCCGGGTGCCTACCAAAGCAAGTTCGATTGAAAGTATATCGACTAACACAACAAATGGCACTAATAGAACGACCAACACCAAAGTCAGCTCACTCATTACAGCAACCACAACGAACACCGCGCTTAATTTCACCACATCTCGGTCGGCCTTATTACCAACATCATTGGTGTACGTTCGCGAATCGGCTGGAAAAAATCTTTTAGCTCGCACAGTTAGACTCCGAGTCAACGTTTATAACAGAAGGTCTAGTGGAAAAATTAAATATCCAACGATCAATTTCAAACGTTCGAGTAAGCAATATTTCCGGATTGAAGGGTGAAATAACTAATGGATCAAACAAACGCTACAACCGAGATTCACTACGACCGCCTGCTTTCACACGGAGGCGTTTATACTAACAAAATTGACAACTTTTATTCCGCATCAAGAATAGACACACGAGGCGTAGTTTACGTGAATTAACACCGTCTGCAGTTAGCTGATCCTACATATTAAAGGCAAAGTAAAATTGATATACTGCTTGGAGCAGATATATTTTTCGAATTACTGCAGGCGGATAAATTGAGAATCAACGATCATCTCTTATCGCAATCAACATCTTTCGGATGGGTACTTGCTGAAAATTGGCCTAACCTTTCGAGTCACTCAACATTCCACAGTCATACAAGACCACCTATCGAGTACTGTAACAATTTTGGAAGTTGGAGGAAATCCCAATCGCTTCAAGTATGTCTGAAGTTCAATTATGGTGCGAGAAGCACTACGTGGACAACTATCAACGGAGCTCGGAAGGCAAGTACGTCGTTAGGCTACCATTTGATACGAATTCTGGAGAGTTAGGTGACACACGCTCAGCCGCCGTCAACCGATTATTGTCGATGGAACGCAGGTTTAAAAAAGATCCCATCCTGAAGGAACAATACGTAAGCTTTATGAGCGAATATCTTCATTTGCATCACATGGAACAGACACCACCCGATGAGGTTGTATGTGATGACGCGAGGTGTTTTTACTTGCCACAACATGCCGTGATTAAGAGCGATAGCTCAAGCACGAAGTTGCGTGTGATGTTTGACGGGGCGTGTAAGTTCGGATCCGGAATATCACTTAACAATAAATTGTTGGTTGGGTCTATCATACAAAAGGATTTAACATCCGTAGTAATGATGTTCAGAAATCATGCTATTGCATTTTCCTCCGATGCCGGGAAAATATTTAGCCAGGGGAAAATCAATCGTTTAAATCAATATTTTCAACGCAAAGTGTGGAGAAGCACTGCGTTTGAACCTATCAAAACCTTCAGATTAACCATCGTGACATATGGCACGTCGTATGCGCCATTCTTGGCCATTAGGACGCTGCACCAAATTGCAGAAGTCAACAGAGGCACATATCCAATCGGGTCCATGATATTGAAGCGAGACTTTGACGTGGATGATTGCCTATCGGGAGCTGATTCATTAGATGAAGCAGAGTGTGCCGTTCGAGAGATATGTGAAGTTCTGAATAAAACTGGTTTTATACACTACGCAAATGGAGATCCAACTCGCCCAATTTAATGAAAAATATTCCAATGGAGAACCGAGATGGAAAATGTTTAAATTTAGATGATTGTTCTGGAACCTTCAAAACGTTGGGATTACAATGGAATCCATCAAAGGACACATTCTCGTATAAGATATTTGGGAAGTCTGAACCGGTCGTATCCAAACGCGAGATGTTATCGCAAATCGCCCGAGTTTTTGATCCGTTGGGCTGGATTTCTCCCGTTGTGATCGTATTTAAAGTTAGCCTACATAGGCTATGGCTTCGTAAA
Organism: Nephrotoma guestfalica; assembly: GCA_963691935.1. NCBI lineage: Eukaryota > Metazoa > Arthropoda > Insecta > Diptera > Tipulidae > Nephrotoma > Nephrotoma guestfalica. The sequence continues at coordinate 246,047,725 of OY829915.1, forward strand.
TTAAATTGGGACGATCCACTTCCCGAAGATCTAGCACAACAATGGCAAACGAATCAAACGTCGTTACGCGATTTGAATCAAATAGAAGTGCCACGATTTTTGAAGATATACCGTGGAACCACCGGTATACAAGTACATGTCTTCTGTGACGCCTTCGAGTGCGCATATGGAGCGGTTATTTATATTCGCGTTACCAACAGCATAGGAATGATAGATGCCAGGCTAGTCATCTCCAAAACCAAGGTTGCATCGATAAAGCAGATATCGTTGCCAAGGTTAGGGTTGTGTAGTGCGACTCTTTTGAGCAGATTGATGAAGTTCGCAAGGAATACGTTACAAATCAAGGATGTACCATGTTGGAATTGTTTCATTGGTAATCAAACGGCAGGAGGTGTAACTCCGAAGCAGCTCGTGAATTGTAATCAATGGTGGAATGGGGCTCAGTGGTTATCCAAGCGAATTGAAGATTGACCAAGGAGTGTGAAAACTAGTCATACTAATTTAGACGATCGAACTATTTCAATGACGGCACAAGTTAAAATAAACTCACCCCACTCGCTCAAAGATCTTTTCATAAGGATTGAATGTTTCTCCAATATAAAACGAATACTGACTAAGGTTTTGCGCGTTATCAAAAACTATCGATCGTTAGATACTGTTGAGCTGGTCAAAAAGGCGGAAAAGACGTGTATAAGATGGGTTCAGTCGGAAGAGTTCGATGATGATATACATGACCTCAATCGAGAAAAGGCGGTTAACACGAAAATAAAATTAATCTCATTATGTCCGTTTATCGACCAAGACGGCATCTTACGAGTCGGGGGAAGACTGGAAAACTTACAGGTATCATTCGACAAAAGAAGTCCAAAAATACTACCAAAATTGCACTTGTTAACCGACAAAATTATAAGAGAAATTTCGGAATTTGCACCCAAGGCCCACTTTACAAATTAGCATCCTGCGGCAAAGATATTGGATCCTCAATTGTCGAAGTGCAGGGCGACGTCAAATTAATAACTGTGTGGTTTTGACCGGCTTCCAGAATAACGCCAAGTCGTTGGTTTCTACACACTGGTGCAGATTATGCTGGTCCATAACACCTCAATTTCGCCACGAAGGCTATTCATAATGAGCTCAGCCATGACATGACATCGGAAGCATTTATCTCAGCACTTCGTCGATCCATAGCTCGAAGAAGGGTTCCCAGTGAGATAACATCAGACGACGGCACCAATTTTGTTTGAGCGAAAAGACACTTGGGAGAATTATATGATTAATGTCCAAAATTTTATTTTGTAGAACGAAATCCTATTCACATTCAATCCTCCTAGTGGTCCTCATTTTGGAGGCCTGTGGGGTTCTGGAATAAAATGTATCAAATATCACCTCAATCGAGTGACAAAGAGGGTCTTTAAAACGACATGGGAAATGGAAACTCTATTAGTCCAAACTAAAGGCCTCCTTAATTTCAGACCTCTGTGTCCGTTGACCGATAACATTGATAACCTCGATGCCTTAACGCCAGCGCTATTTTGATCGGAGAAGCGATTACCACAATTCCCGATCCATCGTTAGAACATATCGCGAGCAATCGATTGTCCAGATGGCAAAATATTCAAGCGAGAATGCACGGATTTTAGAGACAGTGGCAGACAAATTACTTGCACACGCTACAACAACGGCGGAAATGGAACCGAGTCCAGGAGAACTTAAAAATTGGGGATCTAGTAATCATTAGAGATGAGGACTTACCACCGTCAAAATGATCATCCAGGGAATGATGGTTTAGTACGGGTAGCATCGCTGAAGACGTTAACAGGTATTACAAAGAGACCAATAGTTAAACTGTGTAAATTATTCGCGTCTGATGAGTCTGGTTTCGAATGAGTTGGGTGAATCGTCCGGCGTACTCAATTGCTTATCTGTATCCTGTATCTCACCCTGTAACACATCGAACAACATAAACACCTAAAAAATGGAAAGTATACCGGTTCTGTTCAGCATGAAAGAGGTGGCATATATAATAAACTATTATCTGATCCGAAAACTATTATCAAAGTAAACCACCAGAAAGTTTCACTACATAGGGTGTTTCAGCAAGAGCGCCGGATTTAAATTTGCCGCCATTTTGTTAATACGAGTTGTACGGTGATTTTTTTTGGCAGTTGTGACGTACAGACCACGCGATTTAAGAATATGGAGAAGTAAACAAACCAACAAAGTTTAATTTTTGTAAAAGCACATTACAAAAATGGTGAAAGTTTTGCGAAAACAGTTCGCCAATTACGTCAAGTTTTCGATGTGCCAAATGAATCGACAGTGAGGCGTCTAATTACAGAATTTGAGACCAAATTTACGCTGATGGATCAGAAGATCATTGTTCGCCATCGTCTGTGTTGGTCACTCGAAAATATAGCCACTCTAAGGGAATCTGTGGCCGAGAATCCAGGAGGTTGGGAGTGCAGTATCGCGAAATATTAACGGTGTTTTTGTGGCCCAAATTGGATGTAATTGATGTGGAGGACATGTTTTTCCAACAAGACCACGCGATCTGCCACACAGCACGCGAGATAATGGTGTTACTGCAGACTAATTTCCAGGCCGTGTCATTTCTCGATTTGGCGATCAACATTGGCCACCAAGATCATGCGATCTAACACTGATGGCCTTTTTTCTTTGGGGCTATGTGAAGGATAAGGTGTATGCGAATAAGCCTGAAACAGTTGAACATCTTAAAGAGGAAATACCGTGCGTAATTGGTGAAATATAGCCACATAAATCGCGTGGGCTGTGCGTGGCAACTGTCAAAAAAATCACCGTACAACTCGTATTAACAAAATGGCGGCAAATTTAAATCCGGCGCTCTTGCTGAGACACCCTATATAATTTCAAGTTTCATTGTTTAAATTACCCAGTATTAACTTATATTGTGTAGTAAAACCAGCTCAACACCAAACTCATGATCAGTATGGCAGATTTCTACCTTATCAACTTTGACGATGATTTGAATGCACCGAGCATAAGTGTGTGTTGAGGAACATTTAGTAATCATTGTTTATAGCTTTACTCAACTTAACAATGTAATTCCACATAAATTCATCCAATTTGAGAACATCAATGTTGTCACTATTATTCGATAGATGGCATACCAACTTTATTTGTAAATTTAAAGACATTGTCCATATTGCCCATTGAGTTTATTAGATTTTAGAAATCTGGCGATTTTCTCGTCACTTCATTCCATATGTTCATTCCACCCAGTGATGTGTAAACTAAAAAATATAACTTAAAAATCAATTTAGTAAAATGAACAATTCGGCATCCGTTTTTATTCATTAGAAACGAAATTGCTGAAACAACACCAGAAGTCTGCGAAAATGTTACGAAAAATGCCACGGAAAGGGGCGGCCACAAAATTACAAAATTCTTTATCTTTTAAAAATTATTAAAAAACATCCACCTGGAGTATAAAAAGCACGCTATACATCATTTTCTGTTAGAGCTTTTTATCTTATATTTTTTTATCCCCTTTGATTCCTGCTTTGCAAAGATCTGCCTCCCATATCAAAGAATGGCATGGAACTTGCAATAGCCAGTACTATAACCTCAATTTTAATTTTATGTGTTAAAAATACGCGTAACGTAACGTAACATAACGTTACAAAATAATTTTTTTAAATTGAAGTCAATATCTGATATAGTGCCGCGTAGCTCTTTCGCACCCCATATCAGATAGGGACATGGATGTTACAACAAGTTTAATCCCCAAATTGTCATTTCAAATGTTTAATAGTAGCGTAACGTAACATGGCGTAGTGCAAATTAACGAAACGTAATGTAAGAACCGTAACGTTACATTATGTAGCGTAGTGTGATGTAACATAGTGTATCGTTAACGTAACGTAACAACCGTAACGTTCCATTATGTAACGTAGTGTAGCGCAATGTAATATATCGTGGCGTTACGTAACGTAACAAACGAAACGAGACGAAGTGAAGCGGAACGAAAATTCTGTTTACAGATACATATATGATCTTCTAGAAGAGTGCTGCCTAGCGCCAGTCCATCTCCCATTTCCCCGTTAACAAAAGAAATGTATAGGGGTAATTCTTAATAAAACTAGGAAAAGGAATTTATAATACTTAGTAGTTTAGTAGGTAATTCTTAATAAAACTAGGAAAAGGAATTTATAATACTTAGTAGTTTGTATAAATGTGTAGTGTCCTCTCACAACTTCTCTCTTCTACATTTTTTTATATGGTGACGTTCTCTTAATTGGAGTGCTTTAAGAGAATATAAGTGTTCTGTAAAAACGTTTCAATGTTTGAACTCGTTTCATTTTTAGTAATACGCATTTTGATCATATTTTTCCCTTTTTCGATTTGACCCTTGCCTGCAGTTTAGTTGACATTTAAAGAACCAGTCTCCTTATTAATTAGATATTGTTCAGGAGGTCTATTCTTCTTATGTACGATTACTTTTCTCTATAAACCTTTGCAGATCTCTAAATAAATACTGCTTTTATATGTGATCTTCGCCAACCAAAATTTTAATGTCGACAAATAAATAAATGTCGATCGACTCGTACAATTGGTTTTAAATTTTAACATTTGTATTATTTCAGGTGCTGGACTACACCCAATACTATCTTGATTTATCCGCCGCCAATACATTAGGCGAAGCAGTTTGGCAACCAGAATATAATTTAACATCACATTATTATGGCCTTGGCGAGGTAACCGCAGTTGCATTACATAATTTAGCTGATCGCTTTACAAATTCAGAAGATCCACTATTTGCAAAGTAAGTATTTTTTTAAATGACTGCATCTGTAGTACGACAGGTTGTTATAGGTTTCCAACATCTTAAAATACCTTAAACTAATATTATATTTCAACAGTACACAAAAAGAAATCGATTTTCGTATTTGAAAAAATTTCAATTCAATTTTATATCAATCAGTCAATCAATCAATCAATCAAGCAAAATTACTTTATAATGTTGCTTTAACAACAGCGTATACAGCGGAGTTATATCATTTGATATTTCTTTATTATTGATTCATAATATTTTTTTATTTCTATGGCATCTTATTTTGCGGTACCGACTTGTATTTCTCTTCCGTTTTAATCATTTTATTAATAGAAATATTATTATTTTATTATGTTTCGAGAATTGTGTTTTACAGAATTAAAGAAATAATTTTCGTGTAAACAGGTTTGAAATGAAGTTGTGGAAAGAAGCTTTTTGAATTGGTTGTTGAAATACGTTGCGATGAAATAATTCTGTGGAATTGATACGCCGAAGACTATTTTATGATTTAACATTGCTTAGCTGATTGAACGTTAATAAACTTCAATGACAAAGTTATTGCAATGTATTACGTCCCTCAATACCTCCCCTTGTTAACATATAGATTTCGCATTTAACCTTCAAACTATATCTATTAAAATTGTATCCGACCATTAGTTTACAAGTTACAGTAGTTTTAGTAACAATAGAAAAAATCAATTTCGTGTGTGGCAACACTACTTTTTGAAGTGGAAAACGGAAAGTTGTATATAATATGTTGAGGCTAACACCCGCTTTCGAGGTTCACTAATTTTCGCCACATTTCAATAAGCTCTCAATTTATGGAAAAAACTGATGAATAAAGTTTAGTATCGATCAATTAATTCGGCAGAAACACATTTCCGTTTAAGTTTTGGACCAATTTCGTAACAAGTTTTATTTGGAATATTTTTGTTTATAATCGTTTGTTCAAATATTTGGGAAAAACTAAAAAAGAGGAGGAAGCTTTCCTTACTTTACTCCGAAGCTGCAACTTTTGCTACACATATTTCTTATATCACTAGAACACGTGGGTATCTGCAGCAGGGAAACTTTCGATTTTCAAAATAAAACTTTGCATACCTCTTAAGCCCAATTTGTGCTAATTAGTGCTCACGAGAAAAAAATAGTGGTAGTCCAGGAGCCGAAAAAACGGGAAAAGAAAATTCAAATCAAATCAGATATAACCCGATTTCTAGAAGAAAAAAAACCAGAAATAATTTAAGCCTAATTTTAAAACTTTTTAAAGGCCGCTAAACTCATAAAATTTGTGCTTATCAGAGAAATATGAGTTTCATAAATTTTCATTCGTAATAGAGGAAAACCAAACTAGCGCCTGAAAGCTACTATATAGTGCCTGAATTTGTGCTAATCCAAAATTAGTCCAATTCCATTGAACAACAACGACCGTTGAATCAAAATTTTCTAATAAAAAGTGATCTAGAAACCAATGAAGTTGTGATTGTATATTCCTATCAGGAATGTTCATTGCCATCCGAAAAATATCGTCGCTGAATTTGTGCTAATCCAGAATTTCCCCAATTCCATTGCACAACAACGTCAACACTTTTCTAAGAAAAGTGATCTAGAAACCAATGAAGTTGGCACTTCTGATTGTATTGTCATTGAGTATATTCATTGCCATTCGAAAAATACAGTGGCTGAATTTGTGCTAATCCAGAATTGGCTCAATTCCACTGAACAACAATGACCGTTGAATCAACAATTTTCTAACAAAAAGTGCAATCAACATACCTGATTGGAATATGCAATCAGAAGTGCCAACTTCATTGGTTTCTAGAATATTTTTAGTCAGAAATTGGTTCATGTAATGCTGGTTGTTATTCAATGGAATTGAGTCAGTTCTGGATTAGCACAAATCCAGCCACTAAATTTTTCGGATGGCAATGAATATACCTGATTGAAAGATACAACCAGAAGTGCCAATTGGTTTCTAGAACACTTTTTGTCCGAAAATTGTTCATTCAATGGTGATTGTTGTTCAATGGGATTGGGCGAATTCTCGATTACCACAAATTCAGCCACTATATTTTTGGATATTGCCATCCCCACATACCTGACAGGAATATACTAGCTGAATTACTATGACTTAGATTTATTTTGTTTAATTTGTTGTTCAACACAAATATTATTGAACGATATATCTCTGGTTTTTTGTAATATAGTATCTTTCAGGGGCTAGTTTGGTTTTCCTTGATTTATGAATGAAAATTTATGAAACTCATATTTCTATGATAAGCACAAATTTTATGAGTTTAGCAGCCTTTATAAAGTTTTAAAATTAGGCTTAAATTATTTCTGTTTTTTTTTTCTAGAAATCGGGTTATATTTATTCCGTCTTTAAGGCGAAATTTGAAATTTTCTTTCCCCGTTTTTTCGGCTCCTGGACTACCACTAATTTTTTCCCGTGCGCGCTAATTAGCACAAATTGGGCTTAATCGGTATGCAAAGTTTCATTTTAAAGTTCGAAAGTTTCCCTGCTGAAGTTACCCACGTCACTATAGGACCATTGAATTTATAGAAAAATATTAAGTTTTATCCTGTAACTGTACAGGACATCCGTCTTGTCTGTAGAGAAGCCGAATTAATATTTAGTAATTTAATAATACAGTTTATTGTCAAAAATCGTCATTTTCGCATACATTTTGGAAAACTAATGTTGACCAATATGGTTGCACAATTAATTTCCAATTTTTTAGGTCATAGCCGTTTGTCCGTAAATGATTCACTTTTCAAAATATTTGAAAAAATCGGAAAACAGCTCTGAAAATTACAACAATTACAGAAATGTCCCAAGTTATGAAAGGAGCTTTAGTCTAAAGTTTTTAGACCAGAATTTTAGTTATAAACAGTTTTTTGTCAAGAATCGTCATTTCTGCTTAAATTTTGGAAAACTGATGCAAAATTAATTAGAATAAGTTTTATTACTGGTGTATGGTACTCAACTGGTCAAAATCGATGTTTACTAAATGCAACTGTTGACCATAAAATATTACCATTGGACCTAATTCTTTCTTTAAGACGAAATTAAATCAGATTTGTTAGTACATGATTATTGAAATAAAATGTTTAGTTTTGTTACGGGATGGCACGAAGCAAACCCACAGATTCATCTAAATATGCAGAGGCCTTTTTCACCCAGGAACGACCGGATCTTCCCAAATGACAAGTACAATGTCTGTTGAAGGGACCCTCCGAATGACCCATCGACCCCTAGAGGCCGATAGCCAGCCACAACGAAGTAGCACTAGAGGGTAGGGACGTCTCCTCAATAGACTAATGCTCTCTTCACCCAGAGAGACCTCTAGGTAATCCCCCACATTACACACTCCGACAGCTGCAGACTGCTGAAGTACCACGGGGAGGCCGTGTAGATTTTGCGATCGTCCCCGAATGGACGACACATATGGTGGATTCACCACTCCAACCACGTGGATGTCCTGCCAAGAGGATGAAGGGGAGTGGAAAGCCCCGCCTACAACTATGGAACCAACACGAAATGAGACCCCCTCCCTCCCATCATACCAAACCGAAAAAAATTTAGTAATTAGTTTTATTATTTGCGAGAAGAAAAAATAACAACAAAACAAAATAGGCACAATAATCAGAAAATCAGAAAAGTAACGAAACACCACTAAAGCCGACGATTGGGAAATAAAATAAAACCGAATGCCAGGAAACGCCGTGCTCTTTTTATTGAATAGTTTTCACCACCAAGAAAAGTGTGCCAGTGTGCACGCCCGAGAATATTGATGTATGGACCATATATACATCGACCTCAACTCGACGCCGATCGCAGCAACTGGCGATTAGTTGCACCAGTCTGAGGAGAATACTGCACCGAATAATCGTCGAAATAACAGGACCGGATCCTAGGTCCAGATAACAGCTGTTGAAAGCAAATTGCCATCGGCATTGATATCAGTTATCTGCGTGCGCCATCAGATCAGCTTCATAATGACGTCGAGTTTCGCCGAAAATCATATTTTCCAACGAATCACATTTTCAACTCGGGGGCTACGTAAACAAGCAGAACTAGTGGATTTGAGGTTCGAACCAGCCACACGATTTGCCCATTTTTTAAAGAATTAAAAAAATTAAATTAATTAAAAGATTAAATTTTCAATTACGATAACGATTTTTGATTATACAAGACATTTTACCAAAAGTCCAGTAATTTTATTTTTTCGCTTTAGAAATCACGAACAGTGTATTACTTTACAGTGAAAGTCCGAAGTTTGTTAAATCTCGGAATAAAAACCGGAAAACTGTTTTATTGTTTCGAAATCTATGAAATGCGAGTCCCCCGCAAAGCATTTTTTATGGTATTAGTACAAATTGGAATTAGGAATAGTAGGGTCTAACAGTGCCGTAATGACGCTGAGCCCTCCGATGGGACATAAATGAAACTACGGTGGATGTATGATAGAAGGTTAACAAACATTTCGTAATCGCCGAACCCCGGCCAACCGATTTTTAATCGTGTAAGCGAATTTAAAAATTAAAATTTCGGATATTTGCCGATTTTGGACTTTAACCGTAACATTTGCATTCGTGGTAAATAAATTTGAATCAAATGAGTTCTTCTGACTCAATTACAAGTAAAATTATTTAATAATAATAATTTATTGGCATAACTTTATCTTATTTTACAAAAGTTTGTTCTCTGAGATGAGCCACTTATAAGGGCTTTACTACAGCTAAAAGTACAATTCAGCCTAAACCTTAACCTAATCTTAACCTATTCTACGTGTTAAACTTAAATACTACGATAATACATTTTTTGCCAATAACACAAATTTATAACACAATTTTATTTTATATAATAAAACTTAATGTTTGAACTATCGGATTATCTGCAATATTGCAATTTAGACACATATTTTATTTTTGATTCGTTTATGACTGTACTAATTAATTTCATGTTTAGTTCCAAATGGAGTTGATTAGTGTGGTATCTCTTAGGCAAATTCCTAATGAGTTTGAGGGTTTGAGGAATTTATTTTGGATTATTTGTAATTTTTTTAACTGCGTTATTGGCAACTGTGACAATATGAGAGCCCCATATGATATTATTGGTAGTACCATCGATTCAGTAGCTTATTTTCGGATTCATTTGACTATTTTTGTTTATCAAGGTGTATAAACATCTTAGTAATTTATTTGACTTCTCAATTATTTTACTTACATGAGTTTTAAAAGTTTATCTTTGGCCTAAATGGATACCTAGCTATTTCACTGATTGACATCAGTTTGTACATAAGCATGATTGGTCTATCAGGTAATTTTCTACTAGCACGGCACCGAGTAAAGTATATAGTTTCGCATTTAGTAATATTTAAGGATAATTTCCATTTATTGAAATAGTCTGTAAGATCGTTTACATAAGATTGTAATTTTAAAGTAATAGTCGAGCCTAGTTCATGAGAGGTATAGATCGCTATATCGTCTACAAAGAGTGCCATTTGGCAATCATTATATTTTGGAACATCATTGATAAAAATATTGAATAAAAGTGCACTCAGTACGGCACCTTGAGGGATACCATTGAAAAATCCTTTTTTGCTTGAATGGGAGTTAGAGATTTGTACAAAAAACTTTCGATTATTGAGAAATGATTTTACAATTTTTAATATATAAAGGGTGTTTTTTTAAGAGGTTGCCGATTTTTTTTTGAATAAAACACATATAAAATTATGAAATGACCAAAATTTTTTTTTATTTGGTAGATAATTTTTTGGCATTTAACATTTAAACACAATTTCTGGCATATGGCTATCACGACTATTTTTCACAAATGTCATTCTGGAGGTCCAATTTTCCAGCACTTTTTCAAGCATTTGAGGGCGTATGTCAGCAATGACACGTTGAATATTGGTTTCCAAAGCGTCAATCGATTGAGGTTTATCCACATAAACCAATGACTTCACGTATCCCCACAAAAAGTAATCGAGTGGCGTCAAATCGCACGAACGCGGAGGCCAATTCACCGGACCATTTCTCGAAATAATGTTGTCGTTGAAAGTTTCTTTCAATAAGTCGATTGTTTCACGTGCTGTATGGCAAGTGGCACCATCTTGTTGAAACCACATTTCATTCATATCCATATCTTCAAGATTTGACAACAAAAACTCATTTAACATGGTTCTGTATCGATTTCCATTCACGGTAACGCGTCGTCCTTCCTCATTTTTAAAGAAATATGGACCGATGATCCCACCAGCCCATAGACCGCACCAAACAGTACATTTATCAGGATGCATTGGTAATTCTAGAACGGCGTGTGGATTATCTTTGCTCCAAATGCGACAATTTTGTTTGTTGACGTATCCATTTAACCAAAAATGCGCCTCATCACTGAAGAGAATTTTACGGTAAAAAAATGGATCTTCGTTCAATTGATTTAACGACCAATCACTGAATTCACGGCGCAAACGATGGTCGTGTGGCTTTAATTCTTGCACCAATTGAATTTTGTATGGCACCAAACCCAAATCTTTACGTAAAATTTTCCATAAAGTCGATGGACAAAGACCAATTTGCTGAGCACGACGACGAATCGATAAATTGTCGTTTTCTTCGACACTGGCCTCAACGACAGCAATATTTTCTTCTGTACGAACTCTTCTCATTCTTGTCGGTGGCTTGGCATCCAAAAGAGTGAATGTAGACCGAAATTTGGTAATTACGTTCTTTATGGTGGTCTCTGACGGACGATTATGTGCACCATAAAATTCACGAAGTGCTCTATAAACATTTTTAATTGAACACTGATTTTGAAAATAAATTTCCACGATTTGAAAACGTTGTTCTGGAGTTAACCTATTCATAATGATTTGCCAAACAATACTGAGTAGAAATGCCACTTTGAGCTGTCAAAACAACTGTCATAAAATAAAACGACATCTATCGGAAAAACAAACCTCCTAAAAAAACACCCGTTATAAAGGAAAATTTAAACATTTCATTTTATAATTGATCCCATCTCTCCATATAAGATCAAATGCGCTTTTAAGGTCTAAATGTGTCATACTGGTGAATCGTAGAATGTTGCGATTTAAATCCGAATTGCGCATTTATAAGTAAATTATTTTCTGCTATACACTCATCCATTCTCGCTTTTATTAGTCGCCCAAAGATCTTTCCCAAACAACTTAATAGGATCTTTTACTGGTTTTAAAATATGCAATACTTTGGCAATTTTTCATTCGTTGGGGATTTGGTTAACAGAAAGTTATTGATCTGGTCTATGTCCTGGGCTTTAAGTGGTCGGACTGATTTAATAACTGAAATTAATTCTTCATCTGTTATTAGGTGAACACTAGGTCTTTCAGATGTACCAATTGAGATGATTTCTTCGCATGTATTTCTAATATCATTTTTACTATTAAATTACAAGTGTAATTGTTTGAGGGTGATAATTCAAATGCATTAGAAAATGCTTTACACTTTTCTTCGTTTGTGAATAAACGCGTGTCGTTATTATGATCTTTAAGTGGGGGGATAGAGCAAGGTTTATTTTTAAAATTCTTAGCTGTCTTCCAAAATTTCTTGGAACCTCTTTCAATGTCCTTCAGATTATTTTGCCACTTATGATCAAGGTCCAACGTCCAAATCGTTTCCTGTATTTTTTTGTTTAGGTAGTTTACTACTGTTTTTAAAAGAGAGTAACTGTATCTAAGTATATTGTCTACGCCTAATATTTTTTAATTTGATAAGTTCTTTGATCTCATCCGTCAACTGGATGCGCTCGGAGTGTCTAATTGGCATTTCAGCTGCGCTAATCGAACGGGTTTTAATGACTATGTCACAAAAATTAATTTATCGAATTTTGAATTAGTGTACTAGTACTATTACTACTACATAATATTTCATCATTTGCGATTTGAAACTCAATAAATTGCCTATATAGTTTCCAGTCCGCTTCATGATAATTAAAGTAGGTTGAGCAAATCTATGACCAGTGATTGTAAAATTCAAGTCACAAGTGACTGGAAAATGATCTGAATTGAGATCAAGCACCGGTTGATTGGTTAGGAAGAGATCCAAGTAACTTGGAATACCTCCATTACTAAATTGGTCTATCAGGAACTATAATGGTAAAAGTATTAGAGTTTATCTGTAAACTATGCAATATACGACCACCTTTATTGCTCCTAACACAGTCCCACCCACAACAAAAGGAGCTGTAAAATTTGTCAATTTCAACAGGTCATTTCAAAAATCATTATGATTTGAGTTTGGAATTAGAAATTATTAACTTATTATGATTGACTAACATATCTATAAGCCACTTTAGAGAGCATTTGAATTTGCTCTGATGTTGTCTTACAATATTTAGATTTTTCAACTATTTCACTAAAAATAAAAAACAATTCATTCAATGTTACCGCATCAGCATATCCCGTAGTAAATCCAATTGTTTGGTTAGTTGATTTAGGTTGAGCAATCCGACTTGCTTGACCCGGAAAGTCTTTTGAGCTCCATTGGAATCCATTGTTATGATGTTGCGGCGTTGGTTTACTTTGCAAGTGCTGCTTGATTGACATCTGCTTCTTCATTTCTAAATACTTGCTTCTAGTCGGACATAATACGGAGTTAGCTGTATGATTGCTTTTACAGCCAACACACAAATGTATAGTGACATCTTCATTGAGAGGACATATTTCTGACTCGTTGTGTACCATTGTGCAATACCTACATTTTGGTGCAACATAAAGCATTTAAAACATTGCGTTAGCCAATTGGGTCTGTTTTGATATATATCCCAGTTGCATGCTACATGTGCAACGTATCCGTTTGGTTTTCAATTCTATTTTTTGCACTTTTAACGGTTCAAAATTTTCATCCTTTAGTGAATCTGCGACTAGTTGCCGCTCCATATCTGGTAATCCATATAAAACGAATTTGGTGGTCTGATTGTCGTCCTTTGTGAAATATTAACATTCCTGACCAGCACCTTTAATTTCACTTAAGGTTCTATCATAATTAGATTCATTAAATAATGTCACTTTCACTCCGATTTTAATGAGTTTCAATCCATATTTTACAATTTTTAATTTTCGCATCAACCATCTGATTGTAATCAATTTTGGTAATAATAGGTGGGATTTTGTTTTGCTGTATTTGTGTAACATTTCTATGATTGCTACGAAGGTCAACGCTTATGCCGCTAACATTTCGAACGATTGGTTCAAACTGGTTCTTATGCACCGGTATTGAATATACATTATTATCCATCGTGATCTCGTTTTCGCCCATGTTAGATATTTTCAAACATTTATTATTATGAGAATCACTTGATAAGGCCAATGGCCTTTATAGTAGGTTTTCGCCAATATTCCGAAACTGGAATATTTGCCACTTCACTTTATAATTTAATCACCACTACACAAATAGTACACTAGTATTTATTGTGTTTATAGTCTATTTGTGTTTCAATTTGATTATTTGTAAAACAAATAAATTTCAATCGATGTGTATTCTCCGAGAGTCAATCCAATCTACGAATCCGTTAAATTATTTACCGAAATTTCGTTTGATATTTTTTGTTCGCAGATTTTCGTTTTGTTTATTAACTTAAATCTGTTCTGATCGAGGTACTCCTATCACGTTTGCGGTCCGTTTTTACCGTCTTACCATTTGGATGTACCGAAATCGAGGACGTACGGCTATAGGTTAGATTTACTTATAACCTTAGCGCCAGCCTGTAGTGCAGCCCATAAGTTCTGCACATCGACAAGGGCTCATAGTTGTTCTCATTTACATCACAGATCGTAACCTACTGATGAAAAATACCTCTTACATCTTGCTCCTATCGGAATTCGCACCCTGTACCTCCAAACGCCAAATCTTGAACAAGTATGCTCATAAGAAAGGAAGTCCAATCCTCCACTGATCACCAAACAAATTAATTTCATACGAAATCGAATTATATTAGAATCCACAGCGGCATGCATTTGGATATAGAACGACAAAATTTGCGCCCACAGCGAAAAATGTTCATAAGAATATTTAATCTAATCTAAACAATATTCGCGGGTATAACAAAATGTAGCAGAAAAATTTAAAATACCCCTGTAGTTAAAATTTTTTGAATTCTACTTTCAAAATATATGAAAATTTAACCTTGAATTTTTGAGACTTTAAGATAAGTTCACATGCATATGTACGTATTTAGGGATTTATCGTTTTAACAGAATTGTGTGGTTTATTGTTTCTTCTTAATTTAAATAACATACAAGACAACAACAACTAATTGAACACTGTGAGAAAGAAGCAAAAGATTTTTATCAACTTTGTCTTTACATACATTTTGTTTTTTTATTTACGAAAATTTTATTTTATACGATAACAAAATAATAAAAAAGGGACAAGCACATATGTATAGCTAGCTCATTCAAACCTATGTGTGTTATATATTTATCGGACACATAGTGTGTGATCACGGCGGGAAAAATAAACAAGTTTCGCTGATATAATTTCAAATCGGTACTCGTAGCGGCATCTTCAATTTGATGTAGAAAACAACCAATATATTACTAGTAAGATTCTTTATACAATGGTTCGTGTTAATTTATGTACCTTACAATTCTAAACTAAAATTGGAATTAAAACTTTTTTAAATGATTCTAATAAAGTAAAAAATTAAACTTTCAAAAAGATTTCCTTTTACACCGAGATGAGGTTGCTAAGATGGAAGTTTTGGTCTAAAATCAGACCTGTACCACCGAAGTGCAAAATTATGAAAAATCTGATTATATCTTCTCGCCTTAGTCCTTAAAATGGTAATCAAATTACATCCCAAATACTCTAACGTGTTGTAGTTTCACTCCTGTGTACCTTTGTTCTATTTTATTGTTATCACCGACAGTTATGCGGTTGGTTGATTTCTTCTAATGTGATTAAACTTAAAAAATAGAATACGAGCATAATAGTAAAAGGTAAATTTATAGACTGAATTTTTTCAATTTCCATTAAATTTTACGTCATCCTACGGTACCAAAGCAATATATGTATATTGTTATGGTGCAGATACTTTGTACTCGATGGATAATTTATGGGAAAATTATCACATTGTGTTGGTACTTCAGTATGACAATATGTGCGCTCTAAGACAAAAATATTTAATTTTTTTTCTGTAATCTAATTTAAGTGACATTGTTTTAATATCAAAATTGTTGGCACATTATGATGGCATATGGTTTCTATTGTACGGATAATTTTAAATTGGTTTTAAAATTAAAGAAATGTAGCCAAATAAAATTGGTATAAACTATTAAAAAAAAAGTTAATTTCTAAATATAATCATTTAATGGGGTGCGGTTTCTTAACATAATTTGTTGCTTGGGTCATTAAACTTTTATTGGGTACCAACAAATATTTTTCGTTTATAATACAAACATTCCAGATATTATTATTCAGTAATGAGTTTTAACGAGTAGATCGTAATAGTAGATTTTGTTTTATTTTTTGTTAGGTTATGGACAAGAGTTGAAGTCAAATTCTATTTTTTTTTTAGTTCTACGATGTTGTTACAGCAAAAATTTTGTGCAATGAGCAGATGGTGTAAACTTATAAAGATTAAATCTATGCTACGTGTGATGAGGGTTTGAAACGAAAAGCACGCAATTTGCTAATTATTTAATTGTTGCTTAAAATAAAAATAAAATTATTGCTGATATCAATAAAATTGAACTCTAGTCCCTAGCGATAAGTTATAGCAAACAAGGGCTTTAATAGTAGTTCTCAAGCGTGGGGTATATACTATTTTTCCAACTAATGGAAATTGAATGTTAGTGGATTTTTGTTGAGAAGAAAATCTATTTGATAAGCAAAATACTAGTTCCTTAATAATATAAACATTATCAAAGTAGTTCGAATTTCAAACACAAGTCACGTATTATATCAGAGCCATCTACGATTTAAAGAGCCGGAAACTTTTTCTATGTTTCCATAAGAAATAATGAAAAATAACCAATTTTTGAATCAATATTTGTGAATGAAAATTTAATTGAGTAATTAAATTTTTTAGAACATATTCAAAAAACACTTATATGTAAATCAGCCATTATTATTTGAGCCTTTGAGCCAATATATTCTTCTGAACTTAATATTAAGTGCTTTTTTTGACATTCCCTCTCCACTTGAGCTTGGTATCGAGTGTCATGCCCAGATATTCAGCTATGTTTGCATATGACGCCGGTCGTGGGTTAATTTCTATCTATAGATGGGAAGCCTTTCGATATGTAAGGTTAATATGCGTGGATTTCGCCTAATTAAGTTTAATTCCCCAGCGCTTAGGCCAGTTACAAACCGCATTGGTAATCTTCTGGAGTTGGCTCGTTACATCAGCATTACTTCCAATCGCCATGATTGCTGTGTCATCTGCAAAGGTGGCTATGGTTACCACATCTGTTATTGTAATATCCTTTGTATATAATAAATACTGGATTGGTCCTAAGACACTCCCCTGTGGGACACCGGCAGAGATTTTCTTTAGTTCGGAGTATTCATCCTCATATTTCACACGAAAATGTCTATTGGATAAATAAGATCTTAGTATGGTAATTGCCTCGGCAGATCTCTGTGCAGCTTAAATTCCAGCCCACTGTGCGATAATTAACCGTATGCTTGGACGACGTCCAGAAATATGCTGGTGCATAATTTTTTACGTTCTAACGTTCTTTCAATAACGTTGGTGATTCTATGCATCTATTCAATTGTGGAGTGCTTTTATCTAGATAGAAATTGATGAGGAGGAATTAGTTGTCGGTCCTCAATTATTGGTTTACGTCTTTTTAGTAATAATTTTTCAAAGAGTTTTGACATAATTGGCAGCTATGAAATTGGCCTGTATAATTTTTTATCGTTGGGTGGTTTATTAGGTTTTGCTGTCATGATTATTTCTGCTACTTTCCATTGCCACGGAACATATATGAACCGTAAGCTTGCAGTGGCTATGTGTAGAACCTTGATTATTTGGCAAGTAATCGAGCCATACCCTAGGGCTTTTTTAACATTCATGTTGCTTTTTACTTCTCCTTTTAATCCTTTGAAAGTTACTGGGCGTATATCAAAATCATCTAGCTTGAGGATCGACATTATATTTTCAGTTTCCGTTTGCCTTGGTATTGGTTGGAGAGATACTCCGCAAACAGGTCAGCCTTCTCTTTAGGACCTCATTCCCAGGTTCCATCCTCCTTTTTAAGTGAATGACTTGCATTTTGGGTCTTTTGGGCCCCTTCGTTGCCTTCCGCAGAGAATAATCAGAATTTTGTTCATCGGTTAGGCTAACTAGATATCTGTTGATTGATACATTTTAAACTACTTTAAGAAGAGATTTGAGACTGTTACCTAAATTTTTAAGAATTATTTTGTTCTCCGGTGTTCTAGTTTTACTCTTACCAACTCTCCAACTTCCATTGGGTAGGATATGTTAAGCTTCTTCTTATTTTATATAATGGGGTACTTTCCAAAGCAGCATAATGAATTGCTTCATTGTGTTGTTCTAATTCATCTTCCAACTGGTGGGGATTTCTTATCGGTACCTGAAGATTGATTTTTTCCTCCAATACTTCACGAAGGAGATTCCAGTTTTTTTCTAATTTTGTAATATGGATGCCCTCTCTCTTTATATTACCATTTCATTGACTGATAACCGGTGAATGATCCGATACTAGAGAATTATTGTCTTCAATTTGAATGTTGAGGAACAACCAGAATAAAATTCACATTTTGATGTCTGCCCTGCTTGAAGCTATTCTTTGATTTTTGACATCGTAAGTCTAGACTAGTGTCTAGTGTTTTTCGCATTAAAGTCACCTCCAATAATAAAATCACGTCCAAGCGATATAAATAGTTTAAGGTAGTCCTCTCTTTTCGAGTTATGCCGGGAAGGACAATATATTGCAGAGACAGTAAGCTGTCTGTGTTTAAGTTGGATCCTTACAGCAGTGACTTGCATTGTTTCTTCTTCGATATTTGAATCTAAATGGTGTTTTATATTTTCTTTTATTAGTAATGCCGAACCACCTCATGCTCTTTCCGCTGGATGAATGGAGTGATATAAGTTATAACCCCGTATTTTAACAAACGAAGATTTAACTAGATGGCTTTCCGATGTTAAAATGTCAATTTTTCCTGAATTTAAAAATATTTCTATTTCTGGAATATGCTCCATAATCCTATTCGCATTCCAGATTGCTACTCATATTTTGAAAGTTGTGTTCTTACTTAACATTACTTGTTGGATTGCGTTGAAGGAGTTGCATTTTCTTCAGTTGATCAAGTATCATGTTGTTCAGATTACTTTGGTCATCTAGCCGCTTTGTAATAGCTGCAATGCTGTTCATCATGTTTTTCCTAATTTGGTTACTTTCAGAGCCCATATGTTTGGTTGAACGCAAACCTTTCACTACCTGCGCAAATGAACTTCTTTGCCCTTTGTTGCTTGGTTGTTGGTTTTCATCCATCTGATTTGATATTTGAAATTTTTCGTGATTTTCTAGTTGATTTCTTGTTTTATCTCTTAATTTTTATAGTTGTTTAGCAACCTCACAGCCTCGATAATTAGCCGGATCTTGGCCCTTACAATATGTGCACTTGGCTGGCACATCTCTCCCTATTGTACATTCCTGGGTAAAATTATTACCTGAGCATTTTACACATCTTGGATCCCGGCCGCAATATCTTTGGATGTGATTAAATGCCTGACATTTCTTACCATTGATTCTCCTCATTGGTTCGATTTTCACCTTCATGTGAAGGATTCGTTTTATTCCATAAATGTTTTGAACATTCTCTTTGTTGTCAAATACTAGCATAAAAAGAGGGAGTCCCCTTTTACTGAAAGTCTGGTTTCCTTCCTGGATTTTTGTTCTCTCTTTTTTAACAATATTCACAGCATCTAGTATTTTAAGACCTTTATTTTGTAAGTCTTCCATTATTTATTTGCATGAGCAAGTGTGATGCAAACCTCTTGCCATGACTCTTATAGGTCGGGCCTGGTTGGTCTCGTAAGTGAACCACTGATACTTTTCAGTATTCAATTTCATAGATAAGGTTCTATAAGTATCTGAGTCCAGAGTATTAATTTTCCAAACGTCATTGTTTTACGCTGTTACCTTACAGTCTTTGTCAGTAACCGATTTCATCAGTGACTGAATTTCTGGGTAACTGGTTACACCCACAATATTTATTGGTGGGGGTGATTTTTCTATCAGTTGCACCAAATTTGGTGTAATGTTCTTGGTAGATTTACTAACATGTGGTTGATTGGCTTTGGGTAGAACACCTCTTTGAATCTGGGCTAGATTGTCCACTACCATTTAATTGCTCAGTCTCAGATGCCGATTCAGCTTCTTTTCTTTGCTTACTCTTTCTGGACTATTTTTTCTTCTTTAGGATCCAGTCCGTTTCTCTTTGTAATTCATTTTCATCAGTGGAATAGATGAATTTGGCTGGTTCAATCCCGATTCAATTTTAGGTTTTCATTTTCTCGCTTTAGATACTCAATTTCTTCGCTTAGCTTGGCAATAATTACTCCATATGCTCTAGTCTTGCAAAGAGATCCATATTCTCCTTTTCTAGGTCAATAGTTGTTTTACTAGATGCGGCTATGTGCACAGTAAAATTTCCGGTGCCATCACTTTTTTCGTGTACTGTTTGTCCGGTACATCTAGGTATAGCGTAAAAAAAGTATCGGCTAGGTCAGCTACCGAGTTGCTTCTATTTTTATTTATCGGTGATCAAGGAACATCAAATCCGTTCCAGAGAAGATCAAATCTACAAGATTTGATCTTCTCTGGAACGGATTTGATGTTCCTTGATAATGTAGTAGATGGCCCTCCCCAGAATCCATCCATTGCATAGTTTTGATTGACTAATTAGCTATTCACTACTACGAAGGGATTGGTACCACAACCGTTTGTTCTACAGAACATTGCCCAAAGTACGCCCGTATCCATTTATAAATACTTCGTGGAGGCTACCAATCCCGTACCCCAAATTATCTTATGTCAATAAAAAAAAATTAAATTGATTTATACTTCGATTGATAATAGTTTTTCACGTCTTGCGTTGCAACTAAATACTGTTTAAGGGCTTTAGAAAAGACCAAGAGGCTCCCAGACATTCTAATTTCAATCGATAAATTAATGAAGATTATGGGTGAAACGTGAAACCACCTTGAAGAAATGTCTATGAAAATCTAGCCTCCAGTTAGGGATATGTTTTCTGTATTGCGAGTTCTATCGAAGACCGTAGCCAGAACAAGCGACAACATTATTTCCACTCTTAATATAGAAAATATTTAAGACCTTGAAGACAAACATGTTTCGCAGTGGCAGAAGGTCTGGAGCCCGAAAGATGGGCCAGGCGGATAATATGTTTATGTTTAACCAAAAACGAACGCACTAATGTTTTACAATAAACTAACCTCCGTAAGTATAACGGACGAGAGAGGCGTAAGACATACATATTCCTCGATACTAAAAATAGTTTATGTGTCAAGCGTTCAATGTGGGCCTTCCAAGTTAGTGCATCAATCAAAATACCTAAATATCTAATTTCATTTACTACACTAATCTTAAAACAGCCAATCGAAGTACAAGTCTGGGCTTTTTTACAGCCAAAACCATGAGAAAAGAAAGAGCTTCAGCTATTTTATTTTTCTCACTCAAAAGTTATTTGTGAGCTTTAAGCCATTCCGCCAGTAAATCTAAATTCCGATCCCTGATATGTTAACCTGTTTGCTTGAACCAAAGTAGGGCGCCGGAAAAGTCCATTCACGTAAACAAGGAATAACAGGGGCGCAACGCCGATCGCTGAGGAACTCCTGTCGTAATTGGCAGTTCTCGGCTCGGTTGGTGATTGATACGCACTACTTGTGATCGGTCAGATAGGTAACTACAAAGCCAGCTATAGATAACTCCACGAAAGCCACAACAATAAAGTTTCCTTAAGAGATTCGAATAGTCTATTCTATCAAAAGCTTGTTCCAGAACTATTAAAATAGCTTGTTCCGTAATCTTATTTTTCCTAAGCCCGAATTGAATCGTAGAGAGTAAATCATTTTTATCCAGAAAATATAACATCCTGCTTTTCATGGCCTTTTCAAAGATTTTGGAAAAAACGGAAAGATGCGATATTGGCCGGAAGTCATCTAAACTCGATTTATATATTTTTTTTTAATTGGGATAACTACATCTCGCTTTAGGGCTAACGGAAAAATCCCTGTATTGGCACTTAAATTCATGATGAAATCTCAGACATGCATAAGATGACAAGCCTTCTTCTTAACTAATACATTCGAAATAACATCTAATCTAGGCGATGAATTATTATTAAGCGAATTAATATTTGCATTTATGGGAAGATCGGGAAAAAATAAAAGCTTCTCGTCGTAACGTAGTTTTCTGTCACCAATCTATGTTTTACCGACTCATCGAAAGAAACAGTCTAGATTCACCTACTCGCACAAAAAATTGTTAAACTCATTAGCAATGGCACTTGAATCAGAGATCATACCACCCGACTTACAATTTAATTCTTTAATTTCAGCAGACTCGTGTGTCTGAACATTCTCCGGGCCGGCGATCGCTGATGTAAACCTTCGTGGTAATGGTCGTGGATGTGATCCTAACCTAGATGGATTTGTTCTTAATGATGTTGCGGTTCTGTTGTTGTACTGCCATGCAACAACTAATCCCAAAAATACCACAATGATACCTTATCCAATAACAAAATCGTGTATATTTATTTATTGATCTTTGTCTTCTACCGAAGTTCTTAAAAGGACAATGTTGGTTGACCGCTGGTTCAAATCCGAGAGTTCAATTCCGTTATACTTGTGGTTGTTACTTCCTTACTGCAAATAATATTTATCCTATGCTCCCGTTCAGATATCGAAATCCATGTACCTGGATCGTCTGTAGGAATCAATTTACTTCGTGGTGTTATAAATCGAACCTCACAATCCTCTGTAGATGTTTCCTTGTTGATAATTAAATTAATCTCATACGGTGTTGGTATATTTTGGGTGCTATGAATCACGTTGTGAATCATGCATATGTATTCTGTATCCTTCATGGATTTGCAGGCTGTAAGTTCGTCGTCTGATAACTTCAAGTATTTTTTGCAGTTCCCCCTTAAGTTGGTCGGGTTTGAGAATGAAGGTGTTTATTTTGCTATGATGAATGGCGGTAATGACATCGATTGGAATATTTTATTATTATTGCCGTTTATATTGAGCATTTGTTGTTTTATTTGCATTATTGCGGGCCTACACAGTTGTCTTAATTGTAACCATTCATTATCATTTTGGCAGAAGTTGTCCATTCTCTCGACAGCTGCGTTATATCCTTCCGCTTCTATTAACATTGCTGATAAATTAAAATATGATATAATCTTCCATTGTTGATGGGACAACTGAACTGTACCAATATTTTCAAAGTATATCCCGGTTGTCGTATTTAGCGTGGTGGTATCAAATTAAGAATATGATCTCGCGACCAAAGCCTTGATAGTTTTTTCTCTTTGCGTGAAATGTTTTCATGTTGCAAGCGTTTCCTGGAGTTGGATTTGTTATTAGTAATGGTTGGCAATGCTGTAGTTCTTTTAATAGGCGACTCCGTATCCTGGTTTGCTAGGCTATGATCAATAGGAAGAGGTGCCAATTTTGTTATTGCTCTTTTTATAAGAGCCCTTTCGGGGCCTGTAATACGTCCAGTTATCCATCTTGAGGGCGGTATGTTGTTGTGTCGAATAAGAACTAATTCTCTGACTTGTAACTCAGGTATGATTATGGTCCACTTCGCTCGTTGTTGTAACTGATGCAGATAGTCTTGTGACTATCGCTTCCAGAAGTCTGGTCAATGCACTCATTCGTCGTTGGTTATTGATCATAGGGGTCTTGAATTGAGACAGGCCTTTATTTGACATGTTAAAGTTGTTATTTCTTCAAATGTTAACCTTGCTTCTCCTATCACTCATTTTAAATGAAATCACTCTGAAAAATGATATTCTAGAGGTTTTACAGCCGCCTCCCATAACCAACCGAAGTGTGGTGCTCCTAGTAGGATGAAGTGCCATTTCGTGGCGTGGTCGGCATTGGACATAATAATGTTTGAAGCCGCTTCTTCTATTGTTTTCAATGTTTCTATTTCTATTACCTTGTTAGCACTCACAAAATTGGTGCCGCTATCGCAAAAAATTCCGTACATACTTCTCTACGCGAAGTGAAGCGTTTATATGCTACTATGAATGCGTCGGTTGTCACGTCACTGACTACTTCAATATGGACTGCTTCTGTTGCCATGCATACAAAAATTGAAAAGTAACGCTTATACGATTTATTACCTCTTCCCTTTGATACTCTTACACTGAATGACCCAGCGTAACCCACTCCAGTTTTTAGGAATGGTCTGGTAGGAGTTATTCTTGCTTCTGGTAAATTGCCCATTAGTTGGTTTTTAATGGATTTACTGAAGTGACGGCATCTTTCTACCATTGATAATCCAAATACTTCGTTGGGATATGGGCTAATGTTAATTAGGTGCCGCCATGCATTGTGTTTTTATGTCCTTCATGGATTGTCAGGTTCACTATTGGATAAGAAGCAGGGATAATAGGATGCTTTTGGTCGTATGACGAAGCTGTAGAATTATGTAGTCTGCTACCAACTCTTATTAGTCTATCCTTTAAGAGTGGGGACAATAGTGACAATTTGCTTTTGTTGTTTATTGGCCTGTTGCTAGTTAAGTTAAAAATGTCATTTTAGTAATGTTCAAGTTGAGCATTTTTAAATAAATGATGCAATGCTTCTTGTATCTCTTCTGGTAATATTATGTTGTGTGTTTCGTATGTTACTAACTTCAACTTGTTAACAAATCGTTTATTTTCGTGTTAACTATTCGTTGAATTTTTTTTAGATTTGAG
This sequence comes from Nephrotoma guestfalica, assembly GCA_963691935.1. Classification (NCBI taxonomy): domain Eukaryota; kingdom Metazoa; phylum Arthropoda; class Insecta; order Diptera; family Tipulidae; genus Nephrotoma; species Nephrotoma guestfalica. The sequence continues at coordinate 246,072,515 of OY829915.1, forward strand.
TATTTTATGAATAGATCACTGAATGGGTTGCTGTCGTTTATAAACATTACTGTTGCAGCTACTTGTGCTGTAAGTATTTTTTGATCTGGAACAACTTCAGGTCTTACTTTCGAATTATTAGTTGGCCATCTATTTTGTTGGTTTGTTAACCAATCCGGTCCGTTCCACCATAAATTTATGATTACTGAGCTGTTCAGATTCTAACCCCTTAATGCACAGTCAGCGGGATTTTCAAATGATTTAAAATAGTTCCAGACTGCTTGGTTTGTCAAACTATGAATTACGGATATTCGGTTCGCCACAAATGTTTTAAATCTATGTGGCTCTGGTTTAATCCAAACGAGAACAATTTTTGAATCAGTAAATGCATATGTAGTAATTTTGCCATTAACCTAGACAATAATGAGGCCCCACACAATGCTAGTCTAGGAACTGTTATTTTGGACTTTATAGGTGCGACTTTAGTTTTTGAAACCAGTTAATACGGATGTCCTCTACGTTCCTTGTTGTCGTTTTGGAGGCAATATATTACTGCAGCATAAGCATTTTCTGATGCATCACAAAATCCAAACAGTTGTAACGCCGAATTGGCAGTTGTTTCCATCCATCTTTGGACCTTAATTTGTTCTAGCGCACGTAACGATATTTTATAAATTCTCCATTTTGCTGCTATTTTTTCTGGAACTGTTTCATCCCATGATACTCTTGTTAACCAGAGTTGTTGTAGAAATATTTTTGCTGTGATGATTGTTGGTGGTAATGACTCTACTGGATCAAATAATTGTGATACTTCGGATAATAGGCTCCGTTTCTTGACGACCTCCGACTTATTTGTTTTAATGTTTATTTTATATTCAAAGGTGTCGTTGTTAGGATTCCATAAGATTCCCAGAATTTTTATTTGTTCTAATATGCATTGGAAATTAATTGACCATTTCCGAAGGTGAAATGCATTTTTTCCTAGTAATTTTAGTAATTGTTGTTGTTGTAGTTGTGTCGTTGCTAACTGCTGTTGCTAACTGACGAGAAGGGCAAATGGCTAAATAAGGAGCACTAGCTGTTACAAACGATACTGTTGTTAACTGATATGCCTTAATCGGTTCGTTCTCGTTTTCTCTCCAAATCTGTGTACAGTGGTGGCAGCTTAAAACCAATTTTTAAATTTTTGCAATGATGATAGCATTTACAAAAACCTATATTAGTTCTTTAAAGCAATGATTTAAATAAAATTACAGATTAAATTTTCAACAAAGGTTGGCATTGTTGGTTTTCTAAAATTTAAGCATGAATAATGAGTTTTGATAATACAAGACACCAAAATTTATACTAAAAGTTCGGTAAGTTTGATTTTTCGAAGGTAAAAGAAAGTCGGGTGTTGGCCACAACATATTCATCCCTCCATTTTTTCATATGGAGGGGTGAATATGTAAAGAAGAAATATGGGTCAATGTTCCAGAAATTAGTTTCGTTGTCCACTTTGTCAAAATCGAATATCTGACTTGGTAACAGTCATTGAAACTCCTACCGTTTGTAGTACTCAAACTCGTTCAGAATACTGCCCTAATTAATTATTGCGGTCTTGGATCTTCCAATACCATATATTTTTTAATATTACAAAAATTTATCATTAGTAGCTTAGTAGCAGTATTTTAGCATATTCACCATAAAAAAAAATGTATTCTATGTAATTCCAGATATTATCGTGCAAATTCCGTACGCCTTCAAATGCACCCGTGTGATAGTGTATGCGCATTAAACCATTACTGTGCCATAACCCGTGTCGACTATAATGAGATAAGGCAGTGTCTGGAGACGGCCGCCAGTGCGCTAGCATCAAATCAAATAAATTTATTACCAAATTTTTTATTTACATTCATTAATTTACTAATATTTTCCATATACCATTTTAATTGTTTAAATTTAATAAAAATAATAAATTTTTATAAAAAAAATAATAATATAAAATTAAAAACGACCAAAAAAATACGACGAATAAATTTAATACAAAACCAATTTATTAAATGCCAAAAATTATTATTAACTTTTTTTTATGTAATTAGAAATAAAATTTTATTATTAATATTTAATTTATTAGAATTACTAACACTCAATACTTTAATTGTAAATATTAATAAAATAATTTTATCGATAATAAACATTAATAATAATTATATTAAATTAGATAGTTTAAAAATTAAATTAAAATTAAATAAATTATTTAGACAAACAGTTTTAATTAAAACTAAAAAATAAATTTATATATTTTAGGGAATTAATATTATTAACTAAACCAATAAGTTACATTTTAAATTTAATTTTATTTGAATTATTATTATTTTGTATTTGGGACAAGACCATAATGCTATAAATAAATTAAAAAACTGTAATATATAAATAAAATAATTATTTTAAATAAACATTAACATTGCTTTTGTGATTTAATGTCTATTTTAGATGAAAACAAAGTAAATACAATATTTATAAAATATTATAATATATACAAAACTTAAAATAATTAATAATAATTTGTATTATATAGAAAATATATTATATATTTATATAAATTGATTTAATAAGATAAAAAATATTTATAAATAAATTAAATTAAAAAGATAAGTTTTGTGCTGTGCTCTTTAATTAAAAATGATAATGAAAAAAAAATAATAAATAATTAAAAATTATTATAAAATTGTTGATTAATAAAAAAAATTCCAACACAATAATAATATAAACATTTAAATTAATTTATTTTTGTTAAAATATATATAATTTCATGTTAAATTAATTTTATTTCGAAAATAAAAATTAATAGATAAAATTAATTAATTATAAATAAATATTATATATAACAACAATATTATCATTGCGAATTTATTTAAATTTTTTAGTTTAATTATTTAATTAATAAAATTTTTTTTAAAAAAATTTATTAAAAAGTAAAAAAGCATAACAAACAAAACACAGAAACAGAAACAAAATTAATTTGTGGTTTATAAGTAGGTAAAATATATTTAAAAAAAAAACAAAAATACAAATAAATTAATAATAATAATTTTATTTTAATTAATATTTTTATTTTTATTATTACAAAAAAAAATATATAAATAATAATTTTTATTTAATAATGTGTGTATACTTGAAAAGTAAATAAAAATAAAATTGATTAATATTTTTATGAAAAATGGAAAACAAATGTTATTTTATTATTTTGTGGACAGTCCTAATATATCCTTTTGGTCCCTCCCAGAATTTGGTTACATTGATAAAAGTAAATATAAATTCTTTAAATTTTGTTTTGGTTTGGGATGAATAACAATATTTTTTATAAATTTCTATGTTTTACTTTTCCTAATTGGCATGTGGGTACTAGGCCGGAGTGGCACACGAAATATGAACAAAATGTTTAAGATGTGTATTAAGGTAAGGTAAACTATTAAATTAATTGGAATTTAATACTAATTGGTATTTAAGATGTTATTTTACCCAAAACTATACAGTTGGTTTAATAACAATGACGTACAATCTTGTACAAAAAAATGTTCGCATTATAATTGTTGGGGATCTCAACCCGTATCCGAAGCGACTACAGTACCCTGAAATACAAACACAAACATTAGAAGAAAACTAAGAAATCTCAAATACGCATGATAATTACAGTTTTAATATATCCTTTCCGGTGTTTGTATTAATTGTTGTTACCTAAAAGCTTTTTGGGTCGACCAATAGGGAGTTTAATTTACTTACGACCAATCCAGCCGAATACCTGTGGATTCACCAACAGCTGGTCCTTTGAGCCGAATCCAGTTTTATTTATTGCTGAAATTGAATTTCGCCGTGGAAGATTGTATATCGCATCATTGCCGCGTAGACCTTAAGTTGGAAACCCGCACATTTTAGATTATAATAACCCATAAAACTTGCGTACACTACAAGTTAAACAAGTTCAAGTTTCGATCAATCTCATAAATTAAAGTAATATACTACTAAATAAAATACGAACAATTCATTAATAAAGTTCATTTAATATACTGTGATAGTGAAAGTGATAGTAGAAAGGTTTGATAATCAACTCTTGAAACTCACCACGTTGGTTCAAGGTTAAGATTGACACCCTAATCAAACGTCGGTTGATCATCAAAGGCCAAATAACAAAGTTGACTATCTACGCGAAGGCATGCAGGGAATACACACCGTACGACGAAATCCTAACGAGATTGGAGAAAATGAAAGAGCATTATAAGAATTTTGTGAGTGTAGAGGATGAGATATTTAAAATGAATCCGGAAGCAGAATCGGATATTGATGCGGTAGATGACAACTATTACCTGTGTGTAGCCATCTTACAGAGATTAATGAGAGAAAAGATCCAAACACCACCTTATACTATGAATGACAGCACTCTAATTTTGGGGCAGCCCTCAGCGGATTTCAAACTACCTCGGTTAACGCTACCCACTTTCAGTGGCAAGCCTCGTGAATGGCAGTCATTCCACGATCTGTTTAAAATCACTGTCCATGAAAACACAAGCTTATCTCCGGCACAAAAATTTTAGTATTTGGTGGGCCAATTGCGAGGTCCGGATACTTCCGGGTAGATGACGCTAGCTATGTAGAGGCTTTTCAAAAACTTCTTAAACAAATCAGCAAACCCTCGGTTGTAACAATTAGTCATATATATGATACATGCGACGAAGTCTTTGAGTATCTAGCAGAGAAGAAGCTGGATGAAGTCACGCTGCTACTATGGCGACAGGAGTCGTCGGAACAAGAGTTCCCAACCATTGCATATTTTCTCAAGTTCCTGAGTAACCGAATGAACTCACTTGAAGGCCTCAAACAGCAGCCTAATAAGTACCAAACCAGATAGTGTGTTCCTGTGAAAAGTTTCCACTCTGAAGTGAAATCATTACCGAATTGTTCATTGTGTACCAACCAACAACAACATCGTTTGTGTGATTGCCCCAAGTTTATTCAACCGCAGCTAGAAGAACGCGGACAATACCTAAGCGAGAGTTCCAGATGTTTCAATTGTCTGGCAGAAGGCCATAGTGCGTTTCACTGTAGATCAAAGGGACGATGCCACCAATGCAAGAAAAGTCGCCACTCATTGGTATTTGCTGATCCGATCTCTCAAAATTGTTCGCCTCAGCCGAAACCATCCACAAAACCAGGTGCTTCTACAATGTCCGCCACATATAAGACTACTAAAGATGTTGACGCAGATCTCGTTCAGAGTTTACATTCCTCACACCAAGGCGTAAGTGCTAACGCATTATTACCGACGGCCAAGATAGAAATACGCGACAGATATGGTAATTGGCGGCTCTGTCGCGCTCTGCTGGACTCCGCATCAACAAGATCGTATATCACTGAGAACTACGCAACCAGGTTAAACATTTTACGGTCTAATGCCAGATTCAACATCAACACATTAAATGGTGGAAAAACAGGCAGTACAAGAGGAGTATCATTGCTTTTGCTGGGATCCTGTACCGATACCCAATTCACCATAGACATTACTGCGTATGTAATACCAAAAAGTAACGTTGAACCTACCACCAAAGGCTATAAACTGCGGGAAATTGAAGTACCTAAATCAATTGTGTCTGGCCGACCCAGAATTCGAGGTGCCCGGTCCCATAGATTTATTAATCGGATGCGACAAATTCCTAGCGCTCTTATCTGATGGACAGATAAGGGAACGCGCAGACCAGCCCGTTGCACAGAACACCAAATTAGGGTGGATCGTAGGAGGAATATATGACGCGATTGACGTACCACATAAAACCATCACGTGTCTCTCTGTACATCTAATATACATTTATGATAACCTTTTTAGTGCAGGTTTACTACTTACACCTTTTCATTGCTACACTTTTCGTTACTTTGTGTAGCTACACTTCTCGTTGATTTGTGCAACTACACTTTTCGTTAAAAGTTCACTCCGGTCATTGTAGAAATTATTGTGACGATTGTGCCTAACATACACACAGATCACATCAGAGTCGTCGAATCGCGACAAACATCACCTGCAGTACAGATCACAGTGTCACTACCATCATCACCAGTAACCCCAACTAAATAAAAGGATGAGGAAACTGCCGAAACTAAAGCGGACCCAACAATAGCAGCGGAAGAAGGGCAAGATAATACTGTAGTGACGTCTACGGCAAAGCCAGGGAATCCAGCAAATACTGGAGCTTTCCCCTAAATGTCTTACTATTACAAGGTCAATAACAAAACGCAAAATTTGATCAGCTGGCATTACAAGGCCAACAACAAAACGCAAAGCTCGATCAGCTTAGTAAGTTGATACTACAAGTTCAACAACAAAATTCGAATTTGAATGAGCGGTTTCAGCAACAAGATAGGGGGGGGGTCCGATAAACAACAACAATACCTCCCAACCAAATAGCACGAGTACATCAAACAAATCGCATAATGGAGGCCATAAAGGCGTGTTGAAACCTCCATTATTCGATGGCGAAACTCTAATAGAGAACTTCAAGCTACAATTTCAAGCCGCAGTAAAACATAATGTATGGGGAACAGAAGAACAACATAATGCATTAATCCTGGCGCTACGAGGCAAAGCAGCAGATGTGCACCATACCTGCAGCAGAGCTAAACTATGAGAAAATTTTTAAGAAGTTGGAGCTGAGGTACGGACAGTCCCATGTCCAAGAGTTGTGCAAAATACAGCTTCATAACCGCCGGCAACAACGAGGTGAACGTCTACAAAATATGTAACGACAAATAACGAAGTTAGCTGGCCAAGCGTATTGTAAAGTGCCGAGTGATGCCCTGAATGAGTTAACAGTAGATGCTTTCATTAACGCTGTAAGAGACCAGCTCAAACTGCCTTGCGGACGACATCAAAGGGAAAAGGAATGAACTAAGTATTGGGATCAGCTCTAAAATACGAGGCAGCTTACCTCTGATTCCGTTAAACTGCGAAAATTAGTTGTCGACTAGATGCAACGATGAGAAGACCAGCACAAAGCTTTCAGAACAGCAGAAGCCGCAGATCTCGCTCACGGTGTTTTAGATGTCTACAACCTGGACACTAATTACATCAGCAACTGTAAACAACCAGCAGTCGGGACCACAATACAGCTAGCTAGTCGAGAGAACCGCCAGAGAAACTTAAACAGATCGTTTTACAGCAGAAGGAGACTGAGGCAACTGGTTTAAGTCGCCTCATGGGCGATGACCAGGGAAACTAAGTGTCACCAGCTTTGCGGGGCAAAAGCTGATGCCCCAAGGTCACCGTCTTAATTTCCCAACTTGGGAAGGACTGTAACAGCTTAGTTATCAACGGCGCGTTAGAGAAACAATCATGCACGTTCACATTGAACACCGGTGCTTCTAGATCCGTGCTACGTCCCGACATGGTGTCACCAATGTATGGAAAAAGTGGTTCGTTATAACCTAAGAACAGCAACTAGAGATGAGACAGCAGTGGAAGGAGAGTGTTCACTATAAGTCACAGTCGGAGGGATACGATTTAAGCACAGATTCATTGTTGCCGGTATAACGGACCAATGCGTCTTAAGCGTAGATTTAATGACCGAGCATGAGATACTACTGGATCTAAAGAACCAAGTGTTGACATGGCACAATGTGGAGGTACTCTTGAAAGTAGGCAACAATAATCACGGCGGGTTAAGAGTCATTACAGGTGAAAGAATAGAGATACCACCGATGTCCGAGAAAGTGATATATGCCCGAATCAACGGTGACCTTAGGGGCAACAAGGTAGGGGTAGTGGAGCCAGCCAATTCAGGCAAAGAAGGAGTATTATGCGGAAGAACCCTGGTGAAACTCTTGCCAAAGATACTAGTGAGAGTTATGAAAGTGAGCCCAACACTAAGCGTGATCAAGGAAGGGGTAGTGATTGGCAAAGATGAAGGGTGGTCAATTCCATCACAAGTTGTGCAACGGGAGAACAACATAACAAAGCCATACCACCAGCTCGGAAGCGGATCATTTACTTACTATGTGATCATCTCGCAAGGACGAAGGCAAAAGCGGCAATAAGAGTGTTAGAAGGATTGGCCGATGTGTTTGTCTTGAGCGATGATGATATGGGAAGAACTGATATAGTGCAACATCGTATCGACACTGGAAACGCAATGCCAATACGACAAACGCAAGAAGATTACCGCTAGAAAACAACTGGAAGCCAAATTACTGATAGAGAAAAACGAGCGCGATGGAGTAATAGAGAAGCCTAGCAGCCCTTGGAGTTCGCCAGTGGTTCTCGTGCAAAAGAAAGACATGAGCATGTTCTACAAGGTCTCAATTGGAGAACATGTTTAGTTTACCTTGATCACATCATCGTATTAGGACGAACATTTAACGAGCACCTGAAGAATCTACAATAAGTACTACAAACCATCAAAGCAGCCTGATTGAAGCTGATCGCATCCCAATGCAGTCTCTTCAAAAATGATGTCAATTACCTGAGCCACATTGTATCAAGGCAAGAAGTGGGAACTGATCCAATAAAACTAGCAGCTGTAGAAGAGTGGCGCACTCCTAGAAACATACACGAGCTGAGGAGTTTTCTAGGGCTATGTTCCTACTATAGACGATTTGTTCCAAACTTTGCGGATGTCGCCAGAAGCCTGCATCAACTTACGGAGAAAACTCAGCCATTTAACAAGCATTCGTGCAGCTAAAGAAGAAGTTATGCCGTTCTCCAGTTTTGGCGTATCCACACCAGGAGAGAGCAGGAAGCAACTAGCGGAAGACCAGCGATACGATTATTCCATGGCCCCAATTAACAAATGGATAGGGCCAAGTGGAAGTCTTTGAAAATCGAGAATGGGATGTCTCTGGGAATCGATCGACGGCAAAGACAACAAACCAAAAATCGTACTACCAGAGAACTCCGATTACCACGTGATGTTAAATTTGGATCACCTGAGACGGAGCCAGTTATTAAGCAAGACTACAAGACAGAGTTAAGGCAAAGGATGGTCAACGTACACGCTGCAGTAAGGTACAACATAGTGAAGGCCAGCGACCGCATGAAGACGAGATATGACCGGCGATCAAACAGCATAGGATTTAAGGAAAAATATTTATAGGAATTATGGAATAAGGACACAAATACATGGACAATTTAGCAACAGGGCAATATGGAAAGATCGAGAATCGCATTTCTGGGTATAAAAAGGGGACAAAATCGTAGCATAAGTCAGTTGTTATTTAACCAATCATCAAGTGGGTACAGTTAAAAAGTAAACAGTGAAACTAATATTAGTAATCAAAGTATTGAACTGTGTAGTAATTTATCGAGAAATAAATTGTACCCGTGTTAATAAAAAGCCTTGTGAAGCCCGAATTTCGTAACAGTATATTGATAATTTGACTACTCTGTGTTTGGTTTAAAGCTTAACCTATAAAATTCAACACAAGAGTCTGTTAAATTTTTTCGAACTTATTAACTTTGGCTGTTTTGCCCAAAAGAAATATCCATACTTTCCGAGCACTCCGTTTTCCGAACAAAATACCGTCTAAAGTAACGTAAGTACTTCCAACGTCTTGGTAAGCTCACCTTGGTCTAAGAATAACCCAAAATTTCTTATAGAAATCTCATGTATGCGTTCATGTATGCGTCAAATACAAAAAAGTTCGAGTTTGGGAAGGGGTTAAAAATTGCGTAGCGAAACATAATAATTCTGTAAGGTATTGTGATTATACTTTGTATGTAAGTTTAAGGCATTTTCAATATATTTGTAGTTTGGTCACTCCAGTCTGATTAGACAACCGAATTTTTTAATTTAAAAATTCAATATTTCATTAGTTCGAAACGAAACTTCCAGCGCCTTGGTAACCTCACCTTGATGTCTGAATGTGCTTCGTTATTATATAAAAATTTGTGTTCAAATGTTTTCCATGGGATAGGACGAAGATCTCCATATTGAATGGGGCTCCACTGATGCATTTCTCGACTGAAAATTTACCACTCTCTGGAATGCCACACACAGCATGGCGGTTTATGGATCTTTTCTTAAGATGATCCCCAAAGCATTAACATGCTAGTTAAAGCATCATAATAAAAATATTCAAACTTTTTTCGGTTCAAATCTTAACCTAAAACTTTATCCCAAATGTAACACAATGTGTTCGCTTATGAATCGTGATTTTTCAAATTACCTAAAAATTAACTATATCGTGTAAAATAATAAAATGTGGGGCTTTTTGTTAGTGAAGCTGTGGCATTGTGTACAATCAACCCATTTTTTTTTGTTATTTTAACAAACAACATTGCACAGACAGCAAAGTCTTCATTTCATAATAGTAGAAAGAAAGACATTACAATTTTTTTTAGTAAATCCCAAACATTAAAAAATCTTTTCTGTTTTAATAAAATAACCCAGATGTGACATCTTAACGATATGGATTTTATTATGATACGTTTTTATCTTGCGTTTTATCATAAAAATTATTATTAATTTTTATAATTTTCATTATTTTTATTTTGTGTGAAAACTACTGTGCCGAGGAAACGAAGAAAAAACAGTTTCCGACTTTGGGTTTGTCTGCGCCTTATTAAAACGGAAATGAGATTCCAACAAAATGTTGATTGCATTATTTAGAGACTTACGAATGGGAAATGTTTGGGATTTTACTATACGAGATGTACCTTTTTAAATGTCTTTATAGAACGATGTACCTTTTTTGAAACGACTTTGAAACGCTAAGAAATGTGCTTTTATTGAATTTCCTTTATAACAAAATTATAAAGGTTGGAGTATTTTAATTTCAGAAACATCATCGACAAACATTGGTATGTTTATATAAAAGTTGGAATTACAGAATTTTCGAATCGATAAATTTCCGTTTATGTAATGAAATATTTTATGGGAGGGTGAGAAAGTAAATGATTATAAATTCTTCTTGTTTCAGTTTAATTTTGAAATAACCCAAAAAATGTGATACAATAAATTTAACAATTTTTTAGATTTAACTATAAACCAATATAATGGAAACTATAAAAACATTTTCAAGATATCGATATGATGACTCAATCACTCTTTCAGCGTCATTGATAGACAAGTTGACAAATATTTGAACCAATTGTCGATGATGCGGTACTCCTGATGTAGATGTACTAGACCATTGTGACCTGTGGGTGGATCTTATTAAGTACAGTGTCAAAATCGATTTCAATGGAGTTGAAAGAAGTCTGAGAACAGTCGTTCATATAATTGAAGTAATCTACGTCTGGCTAGAAGAATGGTGGTTGTGCGTTAAAGTGGACGGATATCCATCATATTTATTTGTGTAATTTATGAACTAATAGAAATGTTTCGGGTCGTCTATAATTTTCGATTGCATTGGAAAAAGGTAATTATTATTAAGTTCCTGGGCTAAATTAAAGAACAGATTAAACCTAATTAAATAACTTCCATAAACTGAGTCCAATTTATTATACAGAAAGTGTTGCCAGCTAATTCAGTTTTGTTATAGAGCATCTGTAGGCGATTCCGTATTAAATTTTCAATGGACCTCTGTACTATACTTTGTTTACGTTCAATGATTATGCAACTTAAACATGTTAACTAAAAACTGAGACTAAACTATTTTATCACCTTTCACTTGATTTAAATTGTCGAGCGATATCCGTTTGTGCCAAAACACAAAATCAAAATCCCGTTTTCAAAATCCAGGTTTTAAAATCTTGATTTTAACGATTCAAAACGTAATTTTATAGTTTGTTTGAAGACAGTACAATGTAGAAAACGCAAAAAAGGTCAATTCTTAAAAATTAAGGTAGTTAAGTCAGGTATAGGGAATAAAGCTTAGCCATTTGGCCACCGATAATTTTTAATTTTGAAAATTTTGTAGAGCTGTCGTGCAATTTGAAAATGAACTTCGGATAAAGTTCTAAAGTTTGGCTATGGAATAAATGGACAAATGGAATAAAAACACGGCTTTTGAAATAATATACATCCGATATCTTGTGGTGGATGAACTCGAAATTTTGATTATAAGTTTTATCATTCGATAAGAGATAGCGCTAATATGCATGTCGTTTTATTTTTCTAAAAATGGTATTACGTTCGTGTGAAGTTTCAAGTAGACCTGTCAACTCATTCGTATATTAACAGCTGTTCAAAGTTGACGTGTCACAGTATTTTTTACAATGGAAAATTTGAATGTAGTGCAGTGATAAAATTCTTATTTTTGGAAGATGTAGCACCTAAACAAATACATGAACGATTGTTAAAAGTGTATAAGGACTCTTCACCTTCTTTAGTTGAAGCAGAAGATCAAGATTAAAAAATGGGTTGCTGAATTTAAACGTAGTCGTACAAGTCTTAAAAATGATCGACGTGAAGGACGTCCAAAAAGTGCATTAACACCAGAAATCGTAATAAAAATACAGTACATGGTTTTGGAAGATCGTCGATTAACCGATATTGTGAGAAATATTTTTACTGAAGTTTTGGGTTTCAGAAAGCTGTGTGCACAATGAATGCATTTGGAGCATTTTAGAAAGGATAAAAAGAAGTTTGTTTGTCGTTTCATCACTATGGATGAGACTTGGGTCTACCACCATGATCCTGATTCAAAACAAGAGGCTAAGGAGTGGTGTGAACCCGGTACTTCGGCTCCGAAGCGAGCTAGGGTCCAGAAATCGGCCAATAAGGTGTTAGCATCAGTTTTTTGGGATGCCGTTTTCAATTTTGTTCATGGATTACCTCCAAACTGGTAAAACAATAAACTCAGATTATTATTGTAATTTTTTTGAACCAGCTAGATGTAAAAATTCGTGAGAATATATCTGGTTTACAAAATAAAAAAATAATTTTCATCAAGACAACGCACCCTCCCACGCAACTCAAAAAACCATCACAAAAATCAGTGAATTAAAGTAAGAATTGTTACAACATCCACCCTATTCGCCAGATTTAGCTCCCTCTGACTTCTGGCTGTTCTCACATCTAAAAAAATGTATGCGTGTGAAACGATTTTCATCGTTGTGGAGGTAATAGCAGCTGTGAAAGCGTTTTTCGATAGTCTTCCGGATTCTCATTTCGAGGATGGAATCCATAAATTAGAGGATTACTGGAACAAGTATATTGAATTTCAGCGAGATTATATTGAATAATAAAATTTATTTCAAATCATAAAATCGTGGTTTTCTTATCGAACGAGAAATTTTACCAAACAACCTAGTAGGTTTATTTTGGTTTACCACACATTTTGGATCGATTATAAATGTATCATTTATTATCAGTCATTGCAGTCAGGCCCTAAACCGTGTTGAAAAGGTTGGATTCTAGAATTTCATTCTAAATTCATTTTAGATGCTAAATCCGCTTTTGAATACCAAATTTGACAACAATTGGTTAAGAATTGGCCAAATTCCGTGAAGAATGTCGAATTTCAGTACTTTATTCCAAATTAATGTAAAAATGCGGAAGAAATATCGTAGCATTCCAGAATGGGATGGGTGCGAATCCCAAAATCCAGAATTTAAATATCGAGATTCCAAAACTAAAGTTTTAAAAAACAAAATTTCAGAATCAAAAATTGAAAACACACAATGAAAAATATCCAAACAAAAAATTCCAAAATGCCAAAATTCCTATACAAAATAGAAAATTTCAAAATTCCGTTTTAAAAATATCTAACATAAATTTTCACTTTATGCCACTGGAGTTTAGAATTTTTTTATAACTTATAATTAGGAATTGTCGGCACTTCTTTATTGATGACAATACCATACAGAAGTTTTTAAGTATGTTTATTATGTTGTAGGGGAACAAATCGGTATTCCAATAAAAAACCAATCCGGTTTGTTGAATCACGTCAATCGATATTCAGTCTGGTAGAAAACTGAATCAAGAATTAAATTAAGTTTAAATAACTAAAATAATTTAATTAAATTAATAAAAAATTTTGCGACATGTTGCATTTGGGGTTGGGTGCGATTCGCCAAATCCAGAATTGCAAAATCAAAATTTCAAAACTCAAATTCGAAAAACAACAATTTTCAGAAACCAAAATTCCAATAAATAAACCCCAAACAAGCAAAATTATTTTACAAAATATCAAATTTCAAAATTTCTATATAAAAAATTCCAACATAAATTCCGTTTTATGCCCATGGCCATTATCTATTTAGACGTATAGACATAGACGTATTTCCAAGTCTTTCATATTTCCATTAGCATAAATCTAATTTTTTTTTTAAATTTTGATTTAAGAATTTATTTTTGGAATTTTCGATTTGGCGAATTGCACCCAACGCGCAATTAATTTTAATCTGATGAAATGATGGAATTTTGTAAATTGGGATTTCATCTAAAATAAATAAATTTTGGAATTTATACCATTGGAATTTTGATTTGTATGTTATGGTTATCTGTAAAAGGTAGTTTTATTTTTTTTTGATAAATTGCGGTTTTGAAATTTAGGTCAGTTTACGTTTTTTTTATAGCGAACCGATCGATTCAAAACTTCATTCAAATCTCAAGTTGGAACCTCAAATCAATTTTGCATAACTCATTTGACAATAAATGCTTGAGCAATTGTCCCAGTTTGCAAAAGTGGAATTATATAGCGGGACTTTAGAAAGCGATATTCTGAAAAAAAAAATTTTGAAAAAGCTGTTAAAACGAGAAATTAAAATATAAGCTTTCGTACCCATCCTATTTGTACTTTTCACTGTCCAGAATCAGTGATGATTTTAAAATAAATGCATTGGCAAAGGTCATCCATTTAACTTCCGTCAATGTATTATGTCCATGCAGTAGTACATAACCTAAATCATTTGTCAAATAGTCCTCCAATCAAGCATCGTTAGCATAAATCATTTTTCAATAGCATTTCTGCAGCAATACTTGGGCTAACATAAACTTTCACGCACTCGATAGTATGTTTGCGCACACCGGTTGAATCATGGATCTTAGATGTGTTATATGATCTGGTATCAGTTTGTAGCGGTCATCAACAGATGTAGAACAATACGCAAGACAGAAACACCACTACGAGCATTAAAGGACAAAACGCAGCACAAAACGACAACAGAAGCAACACGACGAATACGAAACCAAAGCAGAACGAACAAATTTATTTGGCAAAAATAAATTTCTTTAAGAAACCGATCGATAATTAAATAAATATTTATTGTTATATTTGGTGACCTCGGCGCTGGTCTTTATCGGTTTCATAATGAACTAAAAAATTATTAAATTGTGTAAAATAATAGTGCGGTGTGGTATACAATACACCTATAAAAAGCCCCCACACCCACGCAACGACAAAAATATAAGGGCCAACATTTGCCGCCACAATGGCGATAGTGCCTCACGAGAGAGCAGGGAAATGACAACCACAACAGCACCTACAGCAGCAGAGGCGACGACAAAGGTGGCTACAACAACAACAGCGGCAACTGCAGCAACAGCAATGAGAGCAGCAACAACTACAACAAAAAAAGCTGCAACCATTTTTATTTTTTTCATTCTAATTTTTATCATTGTACGAGTAAATAAATCCAATTTTTTAGTTGTTTTATAACATAGGCCATGCAACTTCCATGATTAATTTCGCAGCGGGACACATACTGTGAACAACACCAACTTGTTCACATTCGTTTTCGTCTTTTGGCGAACTCGATCATGCAATTATTATGATCCAGCGCTGACATGGTGCAGTGAACACCACCACCATGTCCCTTTTCATTATTGCGTGGATCATGCAACTCCCATGATTCATACCAGCGACGCGCATAGCAAAAGAAAACTCACCAACCTGCACAGTGACGATGATGATGATTTGATCTCTCAAACGACGGATATCCTTCAGCATTTCAACAATAAACCACGATCGACACTTGAGAAATAAAGTGGGGGCCTATTAAGAAACATTTTTCGCTTTCGAAAAATTCGATATCTAATTATTCGATATGCTTCGAATATTGCTATTATGAAATAAAGCGAATCTTCAAATTTTAACGAATGAAGTTGGTAACAAAATAAATAAAATTTTAGTTTATTGGGAGTATTTATGTTTATTGGCTAGCTGTCAAAGTGAAACGCAATCAATCCATTTTAATTTGTTTTTATTGTGGTGTGACAAAAATAATTAAAAAATAAAATTTTGAATTTGTTTTAAATAATTGGTGAACCGCTGTTATGGATACAATTTGATTTTTTGGCCATTCAAGCGAAAATGATTCCGAGGATGACCAAGTGACGCCGGCGTGCGTTATAAAGAAACGATTAAGGTGTAATTCAAATCCATTAGACATGACGAATAAAAGGTAATATTAAAAATATGTGTGTTCTATTATCCTTTTTTTAATATTTATTTATTTTGTTAGCTTTTTTAAATTATTTAGGGTTTCAAAAGAAGTATTCAAACTTATTTTGGACGAAACAGAACACCACTTCAAATCAAGAAGAAATAAGGATGCGATACCTCCAATATTAAAACTTGCGAATACACTTCGGTTTCTTGCGGAACGAAGTTATCAGCAGGATGTAGGCCACGATTTTCTCATTGGCATGGCTCAGCCTACTGTTTCAGTAGTATTAAGCGAGATGCTTGGAAAATTTTATGTGTGAGAAATATATAAGCTACCATTTAGCGGAGACTCAGCGAGCAAAATCTAAGGAGTCGTCGGATGCGTATTTGGATCGCATATCAACATGGAAGGATGTATGGATCTCTAAAGCCAATACAAACATAATGACCTTCAGATGGCTTTGGATATTTAGACAGCGGACCATCGTAACTAAAACTTATAACTGATGTTACTTGATATTCTTCGTTTTCAATTGTTATGCGAGTGGATATTTCCGACAATTTAACATAAGTTTTTTTAACTGTGTCTGCATATATACAAACTATTTGTCCATATGCTTTGGTTGAAGGATGCATTGGCTGAAAACAGTCATGGCATTGTTTTTGTGGAATTTCCTGGAAACATGATTCAACTTTTGAAATTCCTAACGTCTCGTATAAGGATAAGTCTAGATAAATTATCGGTCTGTGTTCTTGTTCTGTATTGGAACAGTTTTTATTCGAGCATTCTAATGTTGCATGCATACTTGGGAAGTTAGCAAATATATTCTTAGAAACAGTGAAGATCTCCGTTGTGCAATCAGATCTAAATCCGGATGTTTGAGCTAAAATTTCCTTACGAATTTCGTATACTTTATCCGTATCATTATTAAGTAAGGATTCTAACAAACTTTTAATTCGCCTATTTTCTAAATTTTCTAAAAAACTATTTTGATTGTTTATTGACAAAGCTATTGCTTGTAAAACAGAATCAATAGCACATGTATTTTTGTAAAAACTGCACTTGTGAGGAGCATTTCGAATTAAAGGCACTCCAACATTTATGACTGGTTTAACAATTGATCTAGGTTTTATCGATTTAGGCTTTCTAGGCGTTTCATTTAAATGTTGACT
The DNA here is from genome assembly GCA_963691935.1 of Nephrotoma guestfalica. NCBI lineage: Eukaryota > Metazoa > Arthropoda > Insecta > Diptera > Tipulidae > Nephrotoma > Nephrotoma guestfalica. Next base: position 246,089,963 of record OY829915.1, read on the forward strand.
TGACATTTTCAATGTGCCAACGTCACGTTCATTGGATTTATTAATCGATTTCGCAACGGCAAAATCAAAGCTACTTTTTTCCTTAGGGAATGAATATGGGTTTTATATTTTCCATACTGAAGTGCTCTGTTGTACATCCAAAAGGCATTGGTCACTCTGTTCATCTGAGTTTATTCTGGAAAGATTATCTGATTTACCCATAGATAATTTAGGGACCGAAAATAATATTTCTTTGCAAACTGTTTTATTTCGCATATTTAATTCTCGCACAAATCGACTAACTTTTAACGGCAATTTTCTTAACTTTTGAGTACGATTTGGGGCCGAAAATCTTCGTTTTAGAGTTGCGAAATAATTTTCTACAAGTCCATTACTAAAACGTTTCCCATTATGAAGAATTCCAGTAAACAGCGGCAAAATACTGGCTTATTTTGTCAGAAATAAGAAGTGGAAGTTTTCATTAGCATATGGTATAGACATCTCAATATTTCTGCTTATTTCAAAAAGATCTACGTAAAATGGGCTCTGTTTATAAATAGGACACGAATAATCCTTTTTATTAACTTCTTCATCAACAATTATATCTGTAGCGCAATCATATTCCCTTTCAATGTTTAAATTCACTTCAATAGAACAAGCAATTAGACTCACAAGACGATTAAATGATCGTTTAACATTATCATTAATAATTCTGGATGTTAACAAGACCGCAAATTCTCGCCAAATTTGTTTTACGATTTCATAATCTCTGGCTGTAATAATGAAACTCATAATCTCTCGCACGAATTTATAAGATTGAGCAAACTTATGATAATGAGTATACACATCTTTAGCAATAGTGTGCGACATATGTGAGCAACACAATTGTAGCTTGACAAATTCAGGCCGCATCTTTTCGGTTTTTACTTTTGTAACCCATTTGTGGGAGTGTTTTGAATATTCTACTAAATCCATTCTGTTGAAAGCATCCAATACAGAATGTATTTCAGCATACGAAAAATCAACTACAACGGTGGAGAAAACTGGCCATTTTTTTAAATTACCTTCCACATACAGGCGATATTCACGAAGCCAGTTTATGATAAGAGCATAATACATTACCATGCTACAAGATTTATACGGCTTACGAACAAGTCCACCTGTGGCATCTAAATATACTATTAGCTCATCATTTCGGTGTTTCTCAATAATTTTTTTAAGTAATATACACTGTCTTTTGGAGCACGTAGTTACACAGAAGGGATTTTTAGCCACCTGGATAATGTATGATTCGTCTGCTTGTAAATCCGTTTTTTCCTTTTCTAAGTGGATGTCTTCAATATCATCCGAGTGATTATCGTTTGACAATAAAGCCTCCGACCTTATTTTATTTAATACCCTTCTATCTTTTAAAACTGTTGCCGTATTAGTTTCGTTAAAAAATGCTAGGTTTTCTTCATTAACCAAGTCTTCTGAAACGATTTCTGCCGTATTTTTAAGTAATTTTTCTTTATACAAATCTCGCAAGTATTTGGATGTATTTTGAAATTTTTTAAATGGGTGAACTATAGTACTGCCTGTGCTAAAGACGTCAAATGTTCCAAACTTAATATTTTGGTTTATTAATTTGAATGGTCGGCATGTGGTGCCCACAGTAGGCTCTAACAGTTAAGTGACTTCGTGCTAAACCATACCCTTTAATTTGTACCAAACAACCAGATAAAGCAACTAATTGCTTAGAGATGTGGTGTGTGTAATGGTAAGAATCGAATTTATTTTCTTTTTGGTCAAATATTCGTTTCCATGTTTCATTCCTTTATTTTTGGCAAATTGCAATCGAATATTTGATGATCTCCTTCCTCATTAAGCTCACTATTTCGGAACACGTCATCAACATCTGAATGTTGTGGAGTTACTGGTAAATTAGTATTTAGATTATCGGATCGTTCATAACCCGTTATCAATTCAATATTATCATTGGTTGATTTTTCGCTTATTTGACATTCAATAGTACCGGAACCAATGCCATCCTTCGGTAAATTGATAATGGCGATTGATAATTGAACGGTGGCTTCAAAATTTCAATCGAAAGAATCTGAATGGACGTTCTTTGTTTCATTTCGATGTTAGGTAACACTATATTACACGCATCATTTGTTTCCAAAGTTGACGTTTGTGTCGTTTCGTGTGCAATTGGCGCATTATCGGAAATTTCTTTATTGGGATTTAGTTCAACGGATACGTTTGCCTCGTTATTAGCATTAAAACTGCAAGAACTTTCTGACCGTCGTAACTTGGAATACCACATATTGTATATTAATGTTCTATGTTTTTTGTTACATTTAACATTAAGTTCAAAGCATAACAATTTCATTAAGTTTGTGTCAGATCTAGTCAAAATTTTATCCGAATTAGATATTGACAACAAAGCTCTTTCAATATTTTCAGCAGTGATATTATGTCGTTTTTTTCTATTATTGTAACGCTTCATTGGAAATTAATAAATATTACTCCTAGAAAATGCAACTAAATATTACAACAATAAAATGTAATAATAAAATATAATAATATTTAAGTATAATGTACTAAAATTAGTTAAATTAGTTAAAAAACACTCTACTAAACGAACTGCAAAATACGATTCAGAAAATACAATATGTGCAGGGTGGCTGGGACCAAGTGTTACCAAATGAAAACGCTGTAATTTTTTTAATTTTGATTATTTTTTATTGAAATTTCGTGGAATATGTTGAAAACATATTACATTTTATGAAAAACATGTTACTGCTCGATATGACCTCCTTTGGCTCTGATTATTTGATTCAGTCTTCCATAGAAAGCATTGCATGCTGACCGAACGTTAGCTTGCGGAATTTTATTCCATTCTCGAACAAGAGCTGACTTCAAAGCATCAACACTTTCGTATTTTTTAATGGCCACCTTACTCTCCAAAATGGACCATATGGAGAAATACATCGAATTCAAGTCTGATGAATATGGTGGCCATTCTTTCGACGAAATCAGCCGCGGAACGCAATTTTGTAAAAATTTCTGTGTCACTCGAGCTTTGTGTGACGGTGCCGAGTCCTGTTGGAATGTCCAACGGTTCGTACCAAAGTGTTTACGTGCCCAAGTTAGCAAAGCATCGTTTAGGATCTTTTGGCGGTACACTTCTTGGTTTACTTTGACTCCATGTTCGATGAAAACCAGAGGAGTGCGTCCATCTGCAGTCACTGCAGCCCAAACCATAACATAAGCTGGTGATTGCTTGCGCATGGCAACTCTTGTGTCCAAATTATCGTTGGACTTGTTCTCTAACCAAACACGATCATTTTGTTTATTCACATACTGCTGAATGGTGAAAATTTTCTCACCAGAAAAGACAACTTTTGGAATCTCATCACGTTCGGCCAAGGCCTTCAATGCTCGTGTTCTTTCAAGCCTAACTTTTTTTTGTGCCTCCGTAAGATCTTGAACTTTTTGTATCTTGTAAGGCTTCAAGTGTAGTTCATTTTTCAATATGATTTGAGTGCTGTATCGTGAAACATGTAGACGTGCGGCTAATTGATTGGCACTTTGACGAGGATTTCGTTGGATTCGTTTCTTCACATTTCGTATCATTTCTTTTGATGTTACTGTCTTTTTAGGACCGCCTCTGTTGCGTTTAGCGATGCTACCAGTTTCGTTGTATCGAGTTATGGTTCGATACACAAACATTTTATTCACATTCAAATGCTGGAGCTGACGAACTATTGCTGTTTGTGAATTTCCACCCAAATAAAGTGCAATTACACTATTACGTTTGAAGTCCATTACGATTTTTTTATGAAGATATTAATTTAGAACAATTATTTGTTGACCACATGTAAACAACTAACCAAACTTCAATCTGTCAAAAAATTGACGCGCGAAAATGTCAACTACACAAATGACAGCAGAGTGAAGTCAGTAACATTTGGTCTCAGCCACCCCGTATATTAAATAAAACAAGGAAAAAAGTTGTATTGGTATAGTAAAACGAGCATCTTTCCGAATAAACAAATATTTATGTTGTTTAAATATTTATTTAAAATTATCTTAAGATTTAATTAAAATAATATTTAAATTTTATCTTTAATGCACATGTCCGAATTCTGTAATATATAATTTTCTTGTAAACAAATTTCACAGTATTCGGACGGGTCCTAGGTGAAAATGTTGCGCTCCTTGTGTAATGTAAGCCCCATTATTCAATTTCGGTTAAATAAACAAATTAAAAAAAGGTTATTTTCATCTGATATGGACATAGGGTAGTTTCCACATCTTAGTTAGTACACATTGGTCTATCTGGCCGTGTATGCCGCTTGGTGGCTTTATCTCTAGGTATTTCGGTACAGAATTTAATGTTGACCCATGGTAACTACACAAAAAATCGCCAATCGGTTAAACAAACAAATTAAAAAAAAGGTCATTTCCACCTGATATGGACACAGGGTAGTTTCCCCATCTTAGTTAGTACATTGGCCTATCTGGCCGTGCATGCCGCTTTGTGGCTTTATGTCCCCTAGTAATTACTCAAATTATCGCTATTTGGGTTAAATAAAATTAAAAAAAAATTTTAGATCAGTAATTTTTTTTACATTAATATAATTTTCTATATTGTTTGTTTTTATAGCATGCGTGAATTTTTTTCGGGATGGTGCTACATTTCTAAATCTCTTTACACTTTTTCGGGATGGCTACACTTATCCAAGAAACCCACCATAAAATTCGGGCTCGGGCTAACATCATTGACTTTATATCATTGATATTTAAAAATAATAATGATTGCCTTAAGTTTTGTGAGCCACAGCCACTTCTGTGGAGGTCTAAAAGCCACTCGAGCTATCATTCCCGCACTAGCAGGAAAATTAATATTTGCTTGCGATGCCTCTGGTGATGCCTCTATAAAATGAATTTACATTTACCCGTGATACAGCTTCGGCAACAGCATCATTGATGAGTCCAGCTAGTTGAGTGGCCGTTATCGATACATTTGACTCCTCCGTTAAAACGCTCCCTGATGTTGATATCAAGTCTGTCTCACTCGTCGGCACAAGAGTAGTTGGTGGATTATTCACACCTTGTACAGTACAAAAAACACTTATTTTTTAGAATAGTTTATTTCCTAGCACCTTAAATAATTAAGATTTTTAGTATTCATATTTGACTCGTGAACATCTAAAAACCTGAAAACTATTTTTTGTTATTTTCTTTGGCTTGTTATAATCAATATTTTTATTGGTTGGTTTATACCCAAGACAAACCCAATGATACAAAATGTGAAAACGCCATAAGTACAGTACATAATGCGCAATTCTTTGAAACGCAAGGTTGGCCAATATAAACTTCTAAAACCCCACCACAAACCAAGAGCTCAAGTCGGCTAACAGTTACCGCAAGAAGTGCTTATATTTTGAATTTTTTACGTGGTTAGGTTCCAACATTGCAGATATTTTGTAAATAATATTTTTGTGGGTGTAAATTTTGGAATCTGGTTACAAGCCTTGGATGTTTCAGTTCAGGATTGTATTTTATATAATATGGAGTACGGGTACAGTATACAGAAATATTAAAGATGATAATTTAATCTGCGGATTAAATTTAGAAGCGATTTTCATGTTTAAAACTGTATGTTTAATTAAAATAAAACAAATGCGGCCAGGTCATATTGGCATGCATAAAACCATTTTAATTATATTACCATACACAAAATTCTACATGTATACGTATGTAGTACGTACACATATTTTGCATATTTTTATAGCCCAAGCATTAAAATCATATTTATACAAATAAGCATATCATCCAGCCGCAAAGTTTGTGTACATACTCGTGCATACATATATACCTATATTATGCTGTTTTTAAACATATTATATAAATATTAAAATATGTATAAACATATCATTGTTTGCTAAATAATGCATACACATATATACATAAAAATGAATAAAGCTTTTTTCTGCCAAAACAATATAGCAACAAAACTCGTAAATTTATGAAAAGCTCTGTGGAAACAAAGTCTACATATATCACTCTCGACATAAAATAAAACAAAAAAAAACTAATATGAGATGCACCTTTAACATATAATACTGTCTATCATATGTTTATGCTAAATATTATGTTTACGATCATAATGTTAAAGTATATTGTGTGTGTAAAATTCCAGTAAAATCCATTACCACCTTAACGTGTATATCTAAAAGTACACAATTTGTGTATATACACGATGCGTGTGTAATGTAAAGCTTTACCTCTAATGCTTTTGGTGAAGATTTTTATAACAACGATGAATACAGCATGTACACGGAACTAAACGCTAAAACGTAATTTTCGTTTCCAGGAATTATGAAAAATTTATTTTTGTTTTAATTAGATATTAATAAGGTGTTATTTTTAAATATATAATAAATTTTGAAATTTATTACAACAAAAACAAAAGCTTTTAATAATCGTTTAACGTTTAAAAGTTTACTTGTTTTGTTATTACGTTATGCGAAGTTGAATATGAAATGTTGTGTTATTATATCGTTCGAATTGGTCTGGATCTGATATTTTATAATTTATGTTTACGTAAAGGTTGCAAAATTATTAATAAATCGAACTCAGGTTGGAGAAGTTTTGTTCTGCTTTTATACGTTGAAAGCAGAACAATTCTTAACTTTTTAAAACTTTTTATGATGGATAAACTGCAAATTTCGATCTATGATTTGAAATTTACTTCTTTGCACTTTTCAGAAACAAGCAACCTCTATATCAAGTTCTTTATTGTTTTTTGATTGAAAAGAACGCGTCTGAAGTTAGAAATAAATTAATCCTAAACGTATGGACGTATACTTTAAGTTAATGTAACTCGATCACTATGTTTTGTATCGAAGGGCCCTAATGCTGCACCAGCACTTGTAGTAAAATCCAATGAAAATGGTACTGGAATTTTTTAAAAATTAATTACAAATTTGTTACACAGTTAGAAATTTATTTACAGGTCCCGTAATCCTCCAATTCGTGTATGGGCTGGCATTAGACAAAGCTATACCACACTTTTCGTATTTGTGTCAATACTTATGGTATCGTGCTGAGGGTGGTACTGGCATGTTTTACAAATTAATTACAACATATTGGCATAGTTCAACCCCCCAACCTCTAAGAGGTGATTTTTTTTAAAAACCATATTTTTGGGTATGGGGATGGTACTAGAATTTTTTTTTACAAATTAATTACAATAACATGGCATAATTAAACTCTTACAAAACTCCCCCGAATGGGAGAAACCGTTTAAAATCATTGTATTGTACTGAGGCTCATACTAGAAGTTTCTACTTCATAGTGGAATTACAAAACATTAAAATGGAATAGTTCAATTGCCAAAATCTGGTCCTAAAAAGTGAAGCTCTTTAATACAATATTTCTCTGTAAAGGTCATACTTGTTAAACTTATCACAACAGCCCACACCGATAAAATTCGATCATAATGATCAATTTACCTTACTAGACAAAAAATAATTACTCCTGAATTTATTACAACAGGGGTTCAAATTGAGAATGACGCGTTCATATAACGCCACTTAATTATATTGGGTACGCTCCAGCCTCTCCTCTCTATTCCCAACCCCGCCTTCTCGTGGTGACCCTGTTAACCTTTGGACAAGAGAAGGGACCCTGTGGCAAGGCTGAGGAGTTAGCTTACAATTGAAAGCAATTATTTTTTGTGATATATTGTATCTAGCTGCTTCAGTCATTCAAGCTAAAAGGTGGCACTACATACGCCGATAGCTGCATGTCTAAGGTGAGATATCTTAGTCTTCAGTATGAACTTCGATTTTGGCGACATTCGGTTTTAAATTCAGCTTCTTTCGAGGCGTCTCAACTCTCTCATTATCCGTGAGACACTTCCGCTTACGGCGTTCCACCCATCTTGAGATACCGCAGCATACACTCCACTATATTTTCCAGCGTTTGTTGGACCCCACGTACACAGATACTCCTTGTCTCCTAAGCAAATCGTGGACACTCGAATAATACGTGCTCTACATTCTCCGTTACTCCGATGCATAAAGGGCAATCTGGTGATTCTTCGTGTTTGAATTTGAACAGGAATGATCTAAAGCAACCATGACCCGTCAGGTCCATCTACCATTCGTCGACTCACTCCATCCTCTCTGCCGGTGGTTTTCCGCTTTTATTCCTTGACCACGACGCAGGTAAGTGGTTTGGCGCTCCTTGGCAAGTAGATCTATTGGGGGCATTCCCGCAAGAACACCAGCAGCATCTTCTGACACCGTCCGAAACACGCACAATACTCTCAGAGCACTCAACCTCTGAACTGTTGCTACTCTTTGTCTATAAGTATTCTTCTCCAACGAGTTGACCCAAATTGGTGCTCCATACATCATTATAGATGTAACGACGTTGGCGAGCAGAACTCTGCAGCTCATCCGCGCCCCTCTTGTATGCGGCATTATTCGTGCTAGTGCCGCATTAACTCTCCTTGCTCGCTCGCTGGTGGTAATGGGATGTGTCTTATATGACAATCTGGCATCGATCATTACTGCTAGGTACCTAATGGATGGTTGACTAACTAATTATTTTGGCTCCAATCTCTAAGGTTACGTTCACCATTACTTTTCGGCTAGTAATAAGGACATCTTCTGTTTTATGTTCTGCTAGTTGCAGCCCAGCAGTTATTAACCACTGTTGAAGAAGTCTGACCGTCCTATTACAACTACAATCGCGATGTCGTCCACAAATCCAATCACCTGTGCACCACTTGGTATGGGCAGTCGATGTACACCATCGTACATCACATTCCAAAGTATAGGGCCTAACACTGATCCTTGAGAAACTCCACCAGTCACCTCGTAAGTTTTCTTTCCTTCCTCCATATCATACATCAAGATCCTCTCGCTAAAGTAGCTGGAAACTAGTCTCAGCAGGTACTTCTGTATGTTAATCCGCGTCAGTGCGTTAAATATGCAGCTCCAATTCGCCGTGTTGAATATTGACTATGACACAGTATTTTTTACTACCAGGTAGCCATCGAGAACCGGATATCGCCTGGTGTGCCGTATCTACATCCTCTTTAATCGCATCCACTGTTGTGCGCGCCTTTCGAAAGCCATACTGCTGCACTGTCAGGTTTCCTGCTCTAACTATAGCCTCTTTTAACCGGTTACACACCGGTTTAACTGGTTTGTCTCCTTTTGGCAACAATACTAGTCTCTGTTCCTTCCATTTACTAGGGAACACCCCCTCAACTAAGCATGCAGTATATATTTCCGTGAATAAGTTTGGGTATGCTTTAACCGCCGACTTCAATGCAATATTCGGAATGTTATCCGGGCCAGGAGCTTTATTGTTACCCACTTTGCCACATGCCCTCAGAACCTCCTCCTCAGTAACTGGGGGGAGCAGTAGCGTAATTGCTTCTGAGTTTTTTCATCACCAATCGGTAGGGTCTACCACAGGGATCGCGGTTGACCTCCTCGCACTGTTCGCGAAAGCACTTTTGCTTACTTGCTTTAATGGCATGCATAAGGTCCGATCGAGCTTTACAGTATTGTTGTCGAAGGGGAGAGTTTTCGACGTGTCTAGCACGCTGGTATCGCCTTCTTGCGTTCAGGCACCTTTTACGCAATTCAGAAAACCCGTCGTTCTACCAGAAGACTGGTTTTCTACGATTATCCACCATCCTTTTTGGCATTTCTGCAACACAGGCTCTTGTAACATGTCTCATAAGCTGGACGGCTTTGTTATTTGTGGTACCAGATAGGGCAAGATCCTCCATCATGAGACGGAAAATGTTATCATCGAACGCTACGGACTTCCATCCTATTCTCTTCCTATGTCTAACTATAGTCCTTTGGGGTTTATTATCCGCCAGTTCATACACAATAGCTTGATGATCACAATGCGTATATAGATCGCTCACTCTCCACGCTACTCCTCTATCGGCAAGACAATGGCTCACAAACGTTAGGTCAACTATCGAGGTTGCATTTCCTCTACAGAAAGTAGGTGTATTTCCTGTATTCATTAATACGACAGGCAATGATGCGAAGGCTTCTAACAATGCGGTTCCTCTGCTACTGGTTTCTCTACTTCTCCACTCTACGGCCCATGCATTAAAAGCCCCGGCTATGAGCACCGGATTGTGGCTCCGTGCATCATCCGTTAATTGATCGAGAAATGTTTTAAATTTTCAATCGATGCGCTAGGAGGTGTGTAGCAACTATAAACTTTGGCTCTGACAAACCCAGGTACAGAACTCACACCAACTTCCTGTAGGGGGTAGGTACCACAAACCCATACAGCAGCTCGATTCGATCTATCTGAAGTTCGATCTATCTGTTGATCCCAACACCGTCTAATAAGGTTCCTATATTGCTCACACACAATTACAGTGTCCGGTTCCTGTATGGATTGCTGCAGCAGGTCCTGGGCAGCCTCACAATGGTTAGGATTGACTTCGATGACTTTCATTTCCAACGCTCCAACGGACATCTACCACTACCAGTTACGTGTTTGCCACAGCCTTTTTCCGTTTCGTCGCATAGCATGCATTTTGAATCTTTTTGGCATGTCTTAGCAAAGTGCCCTTCTTCACCACATCTTCTGCAGAGCTTTGATCTATCCGCTTCGCTTCTTTCCGTGTCATTTAAAGCATCTAGTCAGCTCTATTTTTTGCCGGACTCGGCAAGAAACCCAGCCGATTCCAGCTTTACCCACTTCTACCACTTTCCCAACCATAGTGTTAGGGAGGCTAATAACCGCTGCCTACGTGTTTGTGAGTGACTTAACAATACAGACAACTTTCACCCCTTCAAACTGTGCTTCCAGAGCCTCTATCACCTATTCAGACGTGGTAACCTCGTCAATGTATTTGATCACCAGTAACACCTCCTGGGTCAAAGTTTTAACCGCCGCATTGCATCCGATCGCTTTCGCTAATTGCTCTCGAAATATTGCGGTCTTCGGCTGGTCTCCTGTAGTTTGTAGCTCCAACAATAGGTCTCCACTATAAGTTTGACGTATGTTTGATACCCTTTCGCCCAGAGTATTTAGCGTCGGGTCCACCTTAACTTACCGCAGCAGATCGGCAAATGAGATTTCGTCACTCTTCTTTATTAGCAGCGCATCCGGGCGAGCCTTTTACCTTCGCGGACGTGATCGTCTTTTTGGCGTTCTTTTCCCCTTCACTTTCTGCCATTTTTGTTCTGAGCCAACTGTCGCATCCTCAAATTGATTTGAGCTCGTAGTGTTTACATCTCCATTATCCGACATAGATGCTGTGGTCTTTTGCTTCTTGTTTCCGTCTTCCTCATTAATAAGAGTCTCCGACATTCGAAGTGCTTGCGGAGGACCTTGCGGAGCAGCCTTAGTATTCCTTTTCTTACTTTGTCTTCTTTAATCACTGTTAGGTGGGGTGGACAACTTCCTCTTACTGGGCTCTACAAGTGTTGTATCTTCGTTAGTCGCCGCCATCAGCTCCTCTTTCCTGCTCACAGTTCGTAGATGACCTAAATTCTCCTTTCCGTCATTATTGATCGGTGAAGTTTGGCACTGCTTTTCCGAAGCACTCCTCTTACCTATGGCCTTATTGAAAGAACGTTAGAACGTAAAAAGTATGCTCCAGCATATTTCTGGACGTTGCCTAAGCAGTCGATAAAGTCTGGCACAATGGAATGTAATTCAAGCGGCATAGAGATGTGCCGAGGCAAACCTATGCCATACTAAGATCTTATTTATCCAATAGACATTTTCGTGTGAAATATGAGGATGAATACTCCGAACTAAAGAAAATCTATGCCGATGTTCCACAAGGGATTGGCTTAGGACCAATCCAGTATTTATTTTATACAAGCCATATTCCAACAACAGATGAAGGAACCAAAGCCACCTTTGCAGATGACACAGCAATCATGGCCATTGGAAGTAATGTCGCTGATGCAACGAGCAAACTTCAGAAGATTACCAATGCGGTTTGTAACTGGACTAAGCGCTGGAGAATCAAGCTTAATGAGACGAAGTCCACGCATATTAACTTTACATATCAAAAGACTTCCCAAGAAGATAAAAGAAGAACTTAAAATTAAGTTCAGAAAAATGTATTGGCTCATAGGTAGAGGCTCTGACCTTACAATATACAACAAGCTGCTGCTATATCGGCAAATACTGAAGCCGATATGAACCTACGGTATTCAACTCTGGGGATGTTCTGAGCAAACAAACGCCAAAATGATACAGACGTTTCAAAACAAGGTTCTCCGTAGCACCGTAAATGCTCCGTCGTACACAAGAAATGAAGACCTTCACAGGGACGTACAGATGGAATACATCAACGATGAAATAAAAAAGCACGCCACCAAATACGAAATAAGGCTCCAGGAACATGGAAACATGGAAGACTTCAAAGAACGAGGTCACTGGACCTAGTAATTATACCAAATTAAAATTATAATTTAAATAGGTTTAATTAATTTTTGGGACTAACCATTGGGTTTCACGTTAACAAATTGGAATTGTTTAAGAAATGTAATATTTGTAAAAATTTTAAAAATAAATTGCCAAATGAGCACAGTCTTAGTTGTGTAATTAATAAAAGAAAAAAACCAATCTAGCACATGTTTATGAGAGCAGTATCCATCGACGAAACACGGCTTTTGGAGTTGACTCAAGTGAATTGTACGATACAAAATCATTTTTTGCAGTTGTTTCTAGATGAAGCAAGGTATGGTGCCTGCGCCACATTTATTACAATTTCTATGACTCAAACATTGATTTGCTCTATGACGGGATGATAAAGAATTGAAGCAAACGTGTAATTTGGCGGCTTGCTCTCTTCTATCTATAGAATTAAAGTTTTGAAACTTGTTGCATTGGTGAAGTTTGTGGAGGTCCTGATTGAAGATCATCACATCTTTCGTTAATGAACAATTCTTCGGAATTTTTAATTGATTGTTTTGTAAGCCCATGCCTTTTGTGTTTCGTGAACAGTTTTTTTAAGAAGAAATGTATTAGCCACGGTTCACGATTTTTAGGTTCCCCACCTAATGCATATATATTCCCAAGTAGACATCATTGGCATGATTGAATAGTTGTGAAGTTGCTTGGTTGCTCAATAAAACGTTTGATCAACGAACTTAATACATATTTCGGTTTATCATAGCAGTCACATAATGTTTGCCACGCCTGATTATAATTATCCTCAGACACCGTAATATGTTTTAACAGATCAGCATCACTCAAACCAATTTTGTAATGAACGGTGGCAGTAAAAAGATCCTTGAAACTAACGAACTCCCTATAATATGCTAGGTAACCGAACAGAATAGTATAGTTCATCTAAAGGTTGAGTTACCGTTTGATTTAATGAACTCGTATCTGATAAATTTATTAAAAATTCATTCAGCTCCTTCAACACACGTGACATCAGCAAGTCGACTCTACTTTTTCTTTCGGCTCAACGAGAAATTGATTTAATTTTGTCTTGGATATCGTGTTGATCTAATTGGGCACATCCACAGAATTCATTGACAACCCTGTTTAATAGGTCCAGTCTAATGACTATTTCTGATGTCAATGTTCGTTCGTTTACACTATCTCTATAATTAACCAAGCGGATCTAACTACCCTTAGCAATGTCTCGTTTTTTCAAGGTCAAATTTCCTACTATCATGTAATAGTTGTATAAAATGCCATTTACGTAAAGGTCATCGATCGATTATGTCAGTGACTAGCCGTTGTACCTCAAAAATATACTCGTATAACACTACTTGTCACGATTTTGCCAGTTCGTATAAATCAACAATTAATAATTGATAAACGAGCACCAAATATATGTAAAAGAAATTCTCGAAACATGGAAATTGACCCCCGCCCCTCCCAAGCTTCACCCAGGCTCTATATGTAAAATAAAAAAATATTTAGTTTCCTCCTGAAATTAATTTGTATATTTTTGTGCCTCATTTTATTGCTAAAATTATTATTATAGTGTTCATTATATTGTTATTGTTGCTGCCTTTACCATAATAAATTTCCATCTCATCAGTGGTGGTTGGAACATTACAAAATTTCCCTATAAACCACCAGCTAAATATACATAATATTTTATCATATTAATTGACAGATTGCGTGATTATAATTGAATAATAAATTTCAAATATAACAAAATACCTTCAACGTAGACTAATATAGTTTTCGTACAGGTGGAAAATAGTTTTGCGTTTCATTTCAAACCACGAAATGTTACACTGCCACCGAGTCAGACCGAATTCTAATACTGTGAAAGATTGAAATTGTAAAGGAACAGGGGATACGAAATTGTATACAATCAATTATAATATTTGAGCTTTTGAAAAGCTCTACGTTCAAAATACATTGCATGATGTTGGAACGTTAAAGTTTTTTTTTTATTTTTGGGGAAAAATGAAAATTTATGTGAGAAAATTCGTTGGAAAAACATTTAATTGAATTTTTATTTGTAAATTATAATTTGCTTTACATAAGAATGGCAAAAAAGTCGCGTAGAATATGAAATGGTGTAGGTGTAGGCGCGATTGATTTAGGTGATTTGCACACTTTTATACAAAATCGTTACGTGATATAGATGATGAGGTATTAGTTCAATTAATGACATTTAACGTAATGTCCCGTACCATCCGGGTATATGAAAAAACCGGCCCATATAATTCCACACATGCCATCGTAAATATAAATCGATAAAATTTAAAATTTATTTCACATTTTTATTTCAAATAAAAACTTTATAAAATAAAATGAAATTTAAATAAATATACATATTTCTAAATATATAAAACGTAGAAAAAAATTTGACGTACGAACGAACTCAAAAGCTTTTCTGGGAAAATGTCACGTTTCCATCATTTAGTTTTCTTCATCGATGGTTTGAATTTTAAAATAAATATTTGTCACCGGAATAGAAATAAAACTGTTTCTGGTTAAAAAAAAATCACTGGATGATAGAGCCAACCACATAGATTTTCAGAAATTTCAAATAAATTTGGAGGATTTTATATTTCACGTTCCCAGATCGTTTATTTATGTGGCTAAATTTTAATAATTAACTGGTTTTGACGTTGACAATGATGAAAATGCGAGAACTAATAAGCTACTCAATAAGTCACGTCACCTTTCACTTTTTGAAGTTGTTTATACTTAGATTATACCGATTTTCCTTCGATACGAGCTTTTGTTACTCCGATGTATAAAAAATATAAATTTCACTTTAATACGTGAGCTTTTTGATATTTACGATTTTTACGGAAACGATTTTTACCCGAAATTAATTAATTCTTGCGAAATTTGGTGGAAATTTGTGTACCGAAAGTAGTAGATTTAATGGGAGCTTTTAAAATTAAAGCTATAAGAATTAAAAGATTTAAATTAATTTATAGGTTAAATTTTCAACCAACAAGGGTTGACATGAAAATGTTTTTTGCTTAAACAAGACAGTTTTAACAAAAGGCCAGCAAGTTTAATTTTTCACTTTAGAAATCAAGAGTGGTGTTCTTGAGATCTACGTACACATTCGTAGTAGATTTGGCCTAAATACCTAAATAAGTAAAAGAAAGTCGAATGTTGGCCACCCACAATCTACCCACCCCTCCATTTTTATATTCTGTAAATGGAGAAGGATTATAAAAAATTAGATATTCAAACGTGAAAATGCTGTGCCATGTAATTTAATTATTTTGGTAATTAAATTTTCAACCGTCACATCGTGCCCATGTACATTGTACTCGATCGATTATTAAATTTTCCGCTTTCATTGTTTTATCAAATTTAAATATTGTGTGTGTGTATACTCCACATATCGTATATCGATATTTACCCACCAAATCGGAACGAACTAATATATTGCGAAATCTATGTAACAAAGTTCCAGCTATAATCCATTGTTTTATCCCTTGTTGAGCTTTATCTTTACATACACACCGAATGTGATATTTTCCAATTATTTTCCATTCAATAATTTTCATAATTTAATGAAAAAAAAAGTAATTTGCCACGTTGTCATTTTTCCTTTCTTGTTACGTTTTCATTTCACATTCGAGTGGAGATTCAACATAAATTGAAAGTTAAACTAAAAAATGTTGCATGTTTGAAATTACCAACTTGACAAAAAATTCTTAAATTTTCAAATCTCAAGAATATGTTGCTGGTACATAATATTCATAACATACTGCAATAGACAAAGGTTAGAGATGTTTAAAGAAAATTATAAAAGTTTCAATTAAGGTTCGCAATGTTGTTTGGATGGGGCCGCAGTTATTATTTGCACACTTACTTGTGTGTCTTATTTAACATATATTTTAATATTATTGGATTGAAACAATAAGGGTGCCCTATAGATGTTACCTCATGCAGTTATGATATGTAAGCTCATATAAATTTTACCAGGAGGGCGGGGCTCATAAGGTGGATGGAGTATGAAGCTTACATAAATCTGGTATAGCCTTCGGAAGGATAGGGTTACTTGTATGGATAGAAACGAAACAAACACAAGTGTTGGTACTTATATAGGTAGCTCATAATAACAACATTTTGTAATTAACAATGTTTTCCATCCGCGAAAACACAAACAATTTCGAGACTCAAACAGTGTTGTGTCGTATTGTGCACGCAGCGTACAGTTAATAAATCTTCTACATGGGTATTCAATGTATGTAGACAATTAGATCAATGACATATTATAGACGATATAATACTGTGGGCAAAAAATAGTAAGACTTTGTTCATAATTTTAAAATTCTTTATTTATTTCTCCAAATCTCTTTCGTCCCCCTCAAAGTAATCCCCGCCAGCCTCAATACACTTTTGCCAACGTTTTTGCCAATCCTCGAAACAGTTGTTAAAGTCAATTTCCGGAATAGCCTCCAATGTGCGTAGCGATTCACGTGTAATGTCTTCAATTGACTCAAAACGGTTTCCCCGGAGCAGTCGTTTGAGTTTGCTGAACAGCCAGAAGTCACACGAAGCTAAATCAGGCGAATACGGTGGTTGCGGAACGATATGGGTGGAATTGTTGGCGAAAAAATCACGTAAAACCAATGCAGTATGAGAAGGTGCATTATCGTGGTGCAAAAAACAAAAGTTGTCGACCCATAATTCCCGCCTCTTTTTACGAATACCACCACACTTACCTCGATAATCGAATAAAACTGTCAACATCACCTTGATTTTTGACTTGCTGTGACGTGGTTTTTTCGGCTTCGGCTCACCTTTTACACGATATTCAGCTGAATGATCGTCTGTTTCCGGGTCGTAAGCATAGATCCAAGACTCATCGCCAGTTATAATACGTTTCATGACATCCTGGTAGTCGGAAAGCATTGTTTCACAGACGCCAACGCGACGCTGTTTCTCCAAAAAATTGAGTGATTTTGGAACCAATCGTTCTCACTGATCCTTCCGATATTTCAACGAAGCCAGTAACGTCTCCAACTGTTAATCGTCGATTCTCGAACACTAATTCCTTGATTTTATTAACGTGTTGATCATCAGTTGATGTTGATGGCCGTCCTAGACGTGTTTCGTCGTCAACGCACGTTCTCGACCCTCTTTGAACCATTTGTACCAATAAAAAACACTTGCTCGCGACATACAACTATCACCGAAGGCCTTTTGCAACATTCTGAACGTTTCGGCACCACAAAATTGATTTCGCACACAAAATTTAATGGAACTTCTTTGTTGAATAATTTCACTCATTGTAAAAATCGCCGAATGCACTGTTTGTACTTCAGAAAGACAAGCGTATACTAAACACTAA
Source organism: Nephrotoma guestfalica (assembly GCA_963691935.1). Lineage (NCBI taxonomy): Eukaryota > Metazoa > Arthropoda > Insecta > Diptera > Tipulidae > Nephrotoma > Nephrotoma guestfalica. Next base: position 246,107,757 of record OY829915.1, read on the forward strand.
TGATTATTTTGATGTGACATTTGGCACAGATGTCACTGACAGTCATACCAACATAGAAAAAAATATTTCGACGAATGGTTTTCCGCGCGAAATTTAAATTAAAATGTCTTACTACTTTTTGCCCACAGTAGTATGTCACATTTTATATTTGTATTTGAATTTTCTTGAAATAAAATTGTTATATTTTTTTGAATTTGTTAGAAGTTAAAATTATTTTCTGAAAATTTTGGGAAAATTGAATACCGTAATACCGGTATTGCTTTTCAGGAAAATATTGCAATCCCTAATCAAGAAAATTCCAAAAACTTGGATATTCTGACAATAGTTAGTGACGTTCTGCGATTTTTGCAACAACCTTAAATCATCAAAAAAATAACAGAATGAACAAACGGACGAGCGAACGAACAAACACAACCATAAGCGCGTTCAATTCAATACTGCCCCTCAGCCTAGGGTACTCAGAGGGCTTCGGCTGTCTCTTTGTACACCTTGGTAACACCAAGGTAGCCGCGTCCTCGTCATGGGGGGCGGGTACTGCTCCGACAGTATCAAAGTGCTACCGGGGACCAAATGCCAGTGGTATAAATTGGCTAAAACAAACTATGAGTACAACAAATACGGAATGTAATACCTCAGGTGGTACAGCAGCAGATATGCTGCCAAATCCACACTCTTCGGAGGCAGGCCCAACAGATTCTGGGGTGGGCCAATCATTGTTTAACCCATTTGGACGAAGTTCCAAATTATCAAGAACGAGAAAGAAAATGCCGAACTCCGTGAACAAGTAAGAGAAATAAAAGAATTTACTACTAAATTGAAAGAAGAATTTACAACTTTAAAGAAAGAAAATGAAGAACTCAAAAAACCAGTTGAAACAAGTGCAGAACTTGGGACTATTCTTCTATTCATTCCATACGGATGAAGAAGAATTAGAAAGAGAAACAAATTGGATGTTGAATCGGAATAAAAGACCAAGTAAGAAAAGGAAAGTGCAACACTCACCAGAAATGGCAATGACAAATTTCTCCACTATACAATCGATTATGAAATCGATTACGATAGCCGAGTACAAACTCGTATCTCTAAACAACGGCGTCTGGAAAATTAATGTTGTAGACTCTGAAACTTATAGAGCTTTGGCTACAAAGCTTAATTCCGAGGGGAATCAGTGGTTTACCTATGAGGATAAGAATGATCGCCCAATTAAAGTTATGGCTAGAGGCCTTCACCCAATCTGTGCAAAAGAGGAAATTATTGAGGATCTCAAGCAAAACGGTTATCAAATAGAAAATGCCGTAAACATTATTAAGAATGAAAAAATCGATACTAAACAAGGAGTTCAAATTAACGAAAGTGGGCTTCCACTATTTATGCTCACTTTTAATAACAAACAAAAAGTGGAAGATGTGTATAATATCACGACAATACTTAGCATAAGAGTTAATATAGAGTCATTGAAAAAGAATAACGGATTAATACCGCAGTGCAAAAAATGTCAAGGTTTAAATCATACGCAGAAATATTGCCAAAGAGAAATTAGATGCGTGAAATGTGCCGGAAAGCATCATGCCCAGGTATGCCCGGTTAGTATAAATATTGCTGCAAAATGTGTCAATTGCAATAAGTCACAACCCGCAAACTACCGGGGATGTGAAATAGCTAAGGAGCTACAACGAATAAGAAATAAAACGCGAATATAAAAAAGTCCAGGAGTATCGGTAAAAAATTATCAAACTTCCACCAAAGAGGAACATAAACCTCATGCTAGTAAAACGGAAGAACCAAAACCAAAACTGTAGGGCAAGGTACAGTAGTGCTCCAAAAGATACTAAGAAGCATGGAAGCTCTTAATATTCGTCTAGCTAAACAAGAGAAATGCCTTCAAGCTCTAAGCAACAGGTTAGATAAGCAAGACTCTCTAAATGAAATGAAATCCATGCTCTATTAAAATGATGCAAACAACAACAAACATTAAGAATAGTAACCTGGAATGCAAATGGGCTAATGCAACATATTCCAGAATTAGAAATTTTCCTCAATACTGAAAAAATAGATATATGCCTAGTATCGGAAACCCATTTTACTTCAACTTCATATCTTAAATTATATGGATACAATTGTTACCACGCCATTCATCCAGCAGGAAGGGCAAGGAGAGGATCGTCGGTGGTTATAAAAGAAAACATCAAACACTTTATAGATCTTAAAATTGAAGAAGAATTTATGCAAGTAATCACCTTAAAAGTATTTATAAATAACAACAAAGGATATAGTGTATCGTCAATATACCCCCCAAGATATAATTTAATTAAAGAAAACTTTTGCACGATATTTAAATCACTTGGGATCAAGTTTCATAATCGGAGGTGATTTTAATGCAAAAACCATCTACTGGGGATCAAGAGTAACCTCTAAAAAAGGAAGAGAGCTGTTTGCAGCAGGAAGACTATGCAATTGCGATTTTCATTCTGGAGATCAACCAACTTATTGGCCTACGGATAGAAACAAAATACCCGATATCATTGACTTCTTTATCACCAAAGGTATAGACGAAAACTACATATACCTAGAAAGCAGCGAGGGGATTATGTCGGATCATACGCCTGTTATTATGACAATCAGTGCAACGATTATTAAAAAAACTAGTCCACCTTCGTTAACGAACAAAAAATCCTGCTGGGAGAAATTCCAGAAACTTGTTGAGGATAATATTGATCTTCAGGTGTCAATTAAAAACCCGATACAGCTAGAAGAAGAACTAGAACAACTCAACAACAGTGTATACAAGAAGCGGCGTGGAGTAGTACCCCCTCAAGTTAAAAGGAAATGCGCCGAAATGTAATTTATCCACTAGAAGTTAGGGAACTGGTTGCAGCAAAACGAAAAGCAAGAAAGGCTTGGCAAAGAAGTCGAGGGCCAGAATATAAAACAACTCTATATTTTTATCCAATAAACTAAAGTTGCTAATTAAAGAACTCAAAAACGAATCCATTAATAAATACTTGAGTGGTCTTACTGGGGAAAAAGATACCGAGTACTTCCTTTGGAAAGCGACAACAAGTTTAAAACGACCTAAACTATAAATTCCACCAGTAAAAAATTAAGATGGCACATGGGCTATAAGTGCAAAGCAAAAAGCTTCGTTGTTTGCAACCCACCTCGAGAACACGTTTCAGCCTCTACCTAGACAAACTGCAGAGGTAAACATACCACCAGTATATAAAATGGATAACTGCAATATATCTCCTGTCACACTACAAGAATTAAAAGAGGAAATCAATCTCAACCTAAATACAAAGAAATCTCCAGGATATGACTTAATTACAGGACAAATAGTGAAATCTCTTCCTGAAAAAGAACTACGTGAAGTCAATGGAAAGTAGCAGAAGTAATTATGATACCTAAACCAAACAAACCACTTAATGACAAAAATTCGTATAGGCCGATTTCCTTACTCCCAATAATTTCAAAATTATTCGAGAAACTACTCCTAAAGAGACTAAAACCAATAATAGCAGAAAGAAATCTTGTTCCTCCACATCAATTTGGCTTCAGAGAAAACCATTCAACAATAGAACAAGTACACCGAATTACAAACATAATTGAAGACGTACTTGAAAAAAAGAAAGTATGTTCAAGCGTCTTCTTGGATGTAGGACAGCCCTTTGACAAAGTACGGCATAAAGGTTTGGAATATAAATTACAAAGAGACTTACCAAAGCAGTTTTATGAAATTCTAAAATCTTACATATCTAACCGACACTTTCGAGTTAAATTAGATGGTGAATACTCAGGAATAAAGAAAATATCAGGGTACCACAAGGTAGCGTTCTGGGACCAACTTTATATGTTCTGTACACCTCGGACCTGCCAACGATAGAGGAGACTAACATAGCGACGTTTGCGGATGATACGGCCATCTTAGCAGTTACTAATTGCATAGTAGAATCTACAAGCAAATTGCAAAGAGCTACTAATATTGTCAGTACCTGGACCAAGAGATGAGAGGCGAATAACACTTAATGAAACAAAATCTGTTCACGTAAACTTTACCAACAAGAAGGTCAACTGGATACCAGTAGAACTGAAGTCCCAGCAAATTCCCTATAAAAATACGGCAAAATATCTAGGCATGACTCTAGACGCAGAAGTCTACAGAAAGATGGATTGGCTCTTAGGAAAAAATTCTGAGCTAACTCTACATAATAAATTGCTACTATACCGGAAAATCCTAAAACCTGTGTGGACTTACGGTATTCAGCTCTGGGGCTGTACAAAGAAAACCAATGTCAATATCATCCAGTCATTCCAAAGCAAAGTCCTTCGTGGAATAGTTAATGCACCGTGGTACATAAGGAATGGCAACCTCCATAGAGATCTGAAGATGGATTTCGTTAGCGAAGAAATAGAAAACATGCGAGAAAACACATGCAACGTATAGTCTACACCAAAATGCTGAGATACGTCGTATGTTGGATGATTCAAACCTAGTAAGACGGCTGCGAAGGAAGAAACCGCATGATCTACAAGATCCAATCATTATCGACTAAAAATATAATAAAATTGTAAAGGAGACTAGCCAAAGGGCTACAACAAGAAATCCTCCAAACAAGAAATATAAATTATGCAAGATAAATTACTAGATGATTTGTAAATCAGTTGTAATAAATAAATACATAAAAAAAAAAAAAATTCTTTACTTTGCATTTACAATAAGACTTAGCTTAACATACAAATGCAAAAATAAGTAGCAAAATCTAAATTTATAATACTAATTGACAGGTCTCAAACTTAATAAATCATTGCACTATGGGTGTGACGAGACATTGAACCGTTTAAATAAAAAAATAAAAACTAAGAACAAATCACGGTACCAAATCAATTACGTTCACCTCAACAACGTAAACAAATGCACTTAAAAATATTTTTAAAGTTTTTGTATAATTTACTTTATTTTACAAACAATAAATTGAACGTATACAGTACACAAAAAATATATAAATAAATACGCTACAGCTTTTAGCTAAAAATTTGCTACTGTACTTTGTACCCAATACACTCAGCTATACATAAAAAATATTTCTTTCGACAACCAAAAATAAAAACAAAAAACTTTTAAAATTGAATTATAAAAATTTGAATATTTTCAAATTATTTATAAATAAATTATAATAATTAATTATATATAGTGAAAAATTAAAAAAAAACAACAAAAACAAAAGAAAATAGAAATTCCCACTCATGAAAAATAAAATAAATTAATTTACTGTAGTATTTTATATAATTTAGTGTAGTGGAGTAGCTTTGTTTGTACCGTAAATTTATTTTAGTTAATATTTTTGTTTTGTTTCTGTTTTTATTTTATTGTTATTATAGAACTAACAAAATAAATTAATTAATATTCAAATAAAATTAAAATAATTAAATTTATTTTTTGTTGTTTTTGTTATGTTGTGTGTATTTGGCTAAATATTTAGAGGTGGTAAATACGGAAAATTTAACTAACTGTATTCACGCAATAGGGGTTCTGCTCCTTTTATTTATTAATTTGGGAATACATTTTAGATTTTTCATTCAGGTGTAGATATTAAATATTCATATGTGGATTGCTAAAAATAACTTTAAGAATTCGATATTATGTTTAGATAAATAAAACCTGCAACTTTTAAGGATTCTCGTTTTTAAAAATAGTTTCAGACGATGTTCTGGAATTGGCTAACACTTAGGTTGCAAAACACTACAACATATTCTAGATAAAAAAAATTGAGTTCCATCAGCTCCGACTAAATTAATTGGTTATACTACGTTTAGAGAAAATAAAAAGATATCAGAATCCTATGTCAAAATGCTGTAGAAGCAAATAAAATGTTAAATAATAATTTTAGACTTAATAAATGCCTCGTAAATGCATTGGGCTTTTCCCGTTTGATGCTAGCAAGGCCCATATCGAGAGATACAATGATTGTGAAATACATACCAAAAATGTACACTGTCAAATTTAAAAATATTCCAATTGGATTTGTTTTGTAGTGAAATTGAAACATTTTTAGATAATCTTTAACATTTATACCTAGAGAAGCCCTTGAATCCCTAATAGTGTCGCTGTAAAAACAAATAATTTTCTAACGATTTTAGATAAACACGAGAAAATTGTGTACAATTTACTAAAGTTTTTTTAATTCTAAAGAAGGTTATTTTAGACACTTTCTACTTTTATATCTCCGAATCTAGAGACGTTCACGGGGTCTCACCTATATGGCTGAATAGCTAAGTCAAAACCTCACTTGTATGGTGAATAAGGTTGAGATATGATGATTTTTAACTTGTGCAGCGTATTTTAAACAATAGTGGTTTTTGATATCAATCCATTTTCAAATTTTTCTGTTACCGCTCCTTGAAATATTCATAATTTTTTAAATGTATTTTAGGAAAGCATAGACAAAGTTTTAACAATGAAATGAAGATGGTTAATTTATGAAAATATTTACTGGGCCATATACGACCTAGGAGTTTCATGAATTTGAATAAATTTTCAAATTTTATTACACCGATCCTAGAGAAGTTCACGGGGTCTCACCTACATGGTCAGATAGATCAGTTAAAACACTATGTGGGTAATGAACGGGATCTAATTGCGATGATTTTTAACTAGTCCAGATACTTTTTTACGTTTACGGTTATATCGCCCATCGCAGAAATGTTCACGGGATTTCTTTCATATATTCGAGTAGGTCAGAAAATTTTCTATCAATATTGTGAAAATGGGACACGAATTTTTATCAGGTTTCGAAAAATTTACAACTTCTTGTTTACAATTTTACCCTCAATTGGAAATTTTGATATTTTCTCCTATAGGATTTTTACCCAATTGACATTCCCAAATAAGCTACGAACCCGATTTATTGTGAAAACAATCAAATAACATAAATCCTATGGATGTTCACAAGGTCATGTTTATACTTTTAGATAGTTCAAAGGTTGGATTTTCGGTAGTTCCGAACATGGTCAGATTGTGATGATATTTACTGGGCCATTTACGACTTAGAAGTTTCATGAATTTAAATAAATTTTCAAATTTTATTTCACCGATCCTAGAGATGTTCACGGGGTCTCACCTACATGGTCAGATAAATCAGTTAAAACCCTACGTTGAACGGAATCTTTTTATGATGACTTTTAACTAGTTCAGAGTCATTTTTACGTTAACGGTTATATCGCCCATCCCAGAAATGTTCACGGGATCTCTTTCATATATTCGAATAGATCAGAAAAATGGAACACGAATGATGATTTTCTTCATGTTTTCCAAAATTTGTAACTTCTTCGTTTACAATTTTACTCTCAATTGGAAATTTTGGTATTTAGGCCTCTGTTCCAAACCAAGGCCACCCAGTTTCACAGAATTGCCACTATCTAATAAGCATCCTTTGTGGCATTGGTTCCCGCAGCTAAGTCTTATGAACGCAAACGTCGTGAGTGATGGGGTGCTCAGATAGTGACCTTGATAAATAAAATGCTAGTGAGGGAGTTGAGTAAGGTACCGGACCCCGAAATAGTGAACTAGCGAATTAATCAACCGGGGTTGTGTAAGTAGGCTGTTTAAGATAGCATTATGGCTACTGGGCCCGTGAAGTATTCCATAGATTTTTCTATAAACTAAAATCATATACGTATACAAATCCAATTGCACTTTTGCTAATTCCAATTCAAATTTTTCTATGTGTTGTGTGGAGTACACTGTTATGATTTTTAATTTGTGAAATTGTCAATGAAAAGTAAAATATTATGTTTGATTTTACATTAATTTAATTAGTTTAGAAAGCATAGAACACGTTAATAAACAATTTACAAAATTTGTACATAATTTTAATTCAAAACATTGAAATAAAATAAAAGTGAGACAAAAACAAGATACAGGTATATATTCATTGAATTGACGATATTTAAAAAGCAAGCATATCAAGATAAGTTTAACGAAATCGAACAAATTTTATCAGTACATTTAATAGACATATATCAAATTGTCTTAATTAAAATGGCAGAAAAATATTGTAACTAGTAAGTAAAGTAAAAATAAAAATTTTAATTGATAAATCACGAAAAAAACCAAACAACCAAAATGTTGTACTAAAACAGTCGAGATGCAATCCAAATATACTGAACCATCTATGAATTTGCCACTAATTTCTAATACGAATTTCTTGAGCTTCATATGAATTAACAAAAATTCCAGAGATTTTTCCAGAGATTAAAAAATATACCGAATCAACCTAAGAATTATCTACTTTTAGAAGCAACTTGACGATAAAATCTCTTAGCAATAAAATTATTAAAACTAGATGGGTTTTGGTAGGTGATTAACCAAGTCCTTCACGAATTAGCGAGAATTGAATCACAATCTCCAGATATGGTTGTCAATGGCCATCAAAATTTAGTATAAAAACCAAAAATTCATCTGAATTAAGATCTCTGGGAATGGCCGATAATGGCCATCCAAATTTGAGTTAAAATTACATCAGTACACCGAGAATATAAAAATTCGTAGCAATAAACCCGAAGTCGTGCATTATTAGTACTAGGTGGTTTTGGTTAGGTGACTTAATGAACAACGTCATGTACTACCCAGACCTGGATCACGATCTCTGGGAATGGCCGATAATGGACATTCAAATTTGAGTAAAAATTATATCACAACATCGAGAATATGAAAATTCGTAGCAATAAACCCGTACTCGTACATTATTAGCACTAGGTAATTTTGTTTAGGTGACTCAATCAACATATTCATACACTAGCCAGACCTGAATCACGATCACTGGGAATGGCCGATAATATCCATCGAAATTTGAGTAAAAATGACGACTAGTACACCGAGAATATGAAAATTCGTAGCAATAAATCCGAAGTCGGCACAAGTGTATTGAGGCCGGGGGGGATTACTTTGAGGGGAACGAAATACGTATGTATGATAAATAAAGAATTTTAAAATTATGAACAAAGTCTTAATGTTTTTTGCCCACAGTATTACATGTATTATTTTTGAATCTGGTTTAAATATGACCGTAAGGATGAAAGCTCGTCCAAAGTTTTATCATTCAATCGTGATCAAATCTAGATTATTCCTGCAGCGGAGAAGGCTCTTTCCGATTCCACACTAGTTGGTGGTATGGATAATAGGCAATCATAGTTGTAAGTATTTACTTCTTATGTTTTCAGCTTCAAAATAAGTAATTTCTTGTCAAATAACTTTTTGTAGGTCTTTAGTGTTTTTTTTTTGTTTTGAAATACTAGCCTCTATTTTATTTTGATTACCATTTCAAGCTTTTCTTTCAATACAAATTGCGGCTCATGCTCTGCAGCTGGAACTGTGGACGGGAACGGGATATCAATATTTTCAATTTCTGAACTTTTGGTTTGTTCCTGTTGTAGATTTTCATCGAAATAATACTGTGGGCAAAAAATAGTAAGACTTTGTTCATAATTTTAAAATTCTTTATTTATTACTCCAAATCTATTTTGTCCCCCTCAAAGTAGCCCCCCGGTCTCAATACACTTGTGCCAACGTTTTTTCCAATCCTCGAAACAGTTGTTAAAGCGATTCACGTTTAATGTCTTCAATTAACTCAAAACGGTTTCCCCGGAGCAGTCGTTTGAGTTTACTGAACAGCCAGAAGTCACGCGGAGTTAAATCAGGCGGTTGGTGGTGCGGGACGATATGGGTGGAATTGTTGGCGAAAAAATCACGTAAAACCAATGCAGTATGAGAAGGTGCATTAACGTGGTGCAAACACCAAGAGTTGTCGACCTATAATTCCGGCCTCTTTTTACGAATATCTTCGCGAAAACGACGCATAACACTCAAATAGTATTCCTTGTTGACAGTTTGACCGGTTCGAAAGGAATTCGGAGTGCACCACACCTCGATAATCGAAGACTTGCTTTGACGTGGTTTTTTCGGCTTCGGCTCATCTTTGGCACGATATTCGGCCGATTGATCGTCTGTTTCCGGGTCGTTAGCATAGATCCAAGACTCATCGCCAGTTATAATACGTTTCATGACATCTTGGTAGTCGGAAAGCATTGTTTCACAGACGTCAACGCGACGCTGTTTTTCCAAAAAATTGAGTGATTTTGGAACCAATCGTGCTTTAAATTTTGCCAGTAAGGTCTCTGACGGTTAATCGTCGATTCTCGAGCAACAATTCCTTGATTTTATTAACGTGTTGATCATCAGTCAATCCCTCTTTAGTATATTGAAATAGATGAATGTTAAGAATTACGCCTGAGATATGCCCAATAGAAACAATTTGACTGAAAATTTAAAAAAATGCTTTTATTCGTTCCCGGAGTTAATTTCGAGAAAAGTCTCACTCAATTGAAGTATATCGTATTGTTTAGATATGCCCGATGTGACTTATACTTCGGCCAATGGCATAATGTCTAGGGCCCGAACTAGAAGAACCTCACAGTGTTAAGTTTCTGTGATTTGAAAGCATTTTCTAAATACATTCTTGACATTAAATAATGCAATAACAAAAAGACTTTACATGCTTTTGTATGTAACCACACTCTATGTAGCCCAACATTAAGACCCGCCTATACATCTTTCTTATTTTGATTCAGACATAAGCTTACAAAAACTCCAGCAAACCCAAAATCTACCAAAAAAAATTATTTAAAACAAAACAATTGAAAGTTACAATAACACAAAAATTATGTAAATTAAATTCTAAAATATTTAAATAAAAATAAATATTTTCCTTTTTTTGTTCCTTAAAAATATATCCTTAAACATAATGTATTTTTTTAAATAAACATTAAATTATAAAATATAAAAAATAAAAATAATAAAAATTTATTTTAGAAAATAAAATGAAAAAGTTTTTTTTGATAAAATTTTTAAAAACAATACATGTTAAGAAGAATTTTGATGAATAAACTTTATTTCGTTCGAAAGCTTTAAAAATAAAATTTTATTTAGTAAAATCCTTATTTTAAATGCACAAGTTTGATAGTCGGATGAAAGAAACTGAATGCAAGTCTAAACATTTATTTTTTGTGGAATAATATGAAATTTTTCTAATGACAAGTTTCCGGTTTTAGCAGTTTATCATTGCCATTCGCAAAAACCTAAAAATCTCACTTTGGTGTTAGCAACGGAAATAACTAGAAAAAAATCTTGATTTGCCATGATGAAAGCTGATGAAAACACCTGTACCATCCACACATTCTCATGAACCGTACAGAGTAATTTCGATGGATTTTTTCTATTTCGAGCCTGTAAGCAGGTATCCATCTCCCTCCATAAACCCGAATAGCGCAATTTCTTATAATATAAATATTTGTGCAAGCTTTTATTTAATTCGTATTGTCCCTAATCTTGCAATCGAAATTATTAAATAAAACGGAAGTGCTGCCTGTAATTTAAATTTCAAACAGAATTAGTTTAAATCTTTTTTTTTAATTTTATCGACAATGACGAGGATATAGATAAACTCAAGCTGCTGGAATCGTAGGCGCCACTGGGATTCTGGAAAAATCTCAACACTACTAGTGAGTCCTAGGTCTGGAGAATATGAGTATAAGAAGCAGTTGGATGGTTAGTTGCAGATAATTCACTATACATTAATGAAATCATCGATCCAAATGCACAGATCAGCGAAGAAGACAGAAACCAAGTCTAAGAAGAACCAAAAACTTTATACATTTCAATCGGGAACGCTCCTGAATCGCACGAGCCTCTGGGATCGTGCAAATGAGGACATCGTCAAAGCTGCCACTCTACTACCACGTAAATTCACGACGAATACATTGGACTTGAACATCCAATAGGGTTGATGAATGTTTCGGAAGAATTAAGTTCACTTCACTTGATTTGAGCTTATGGATATCTAGCCGTAAACCTCTTCGATCTAAACAAGAGCCACTTAATTATGTACGAAGAGTTGTTCCTAATTTAACACGACACACGATTCGAGAGCACCGAATACTTATTCTACGTAAAGTCGCAGTTCTAGGATGTGCACCTCTACATACAGAACAGAAGCGGAAACAGTAAATGTTGCAATGATTTCTATTTGCTGAACTTAAGAAGAGCGCTCCTAATAGTCGATGAAATATCGTAACATCGTAAGCTGACACATCATTATTGGAGTTAACGATCTAATGATGCTCATCATAAATAACACTTTAGTGTTTAGAGGTCGAGCGAAAAACTACTGGTAGTTAAGAAAGACGCACAGAATACGTCAAGTTCCCCACCACACCGCAACATACCAGAACCAGGACAGCACAACTGTATGCAGATTCCAATTCCAAAGACAAGTGAACGCTAACACACGAATGGTAGCGCACTCGTCGGATGAGTTTATACGAAATGATGGTAGAATATGCCTACTGAAGCGCCGAAATGAAGATAGATCGGTCAATAACGAGATTCCCCTGAGCATACACTAAATCCAAGTGCAGGTTAAGGATATATCGAGAAATTTCTTTAACTGGACAAACAGTTTGGCACATCTGAACTTACGAAAGAGCTCCAGAAAGTACATATTCCTAAACATCTTTGGATAACTTATAGATGTTAGTTCAAAATACTCCAATAATAACAGTCTTCTAATACAATATATTACATATTGCAAAGAGGCTGAGCTTGTCCTTGAATACAAGACTGCTAGCGAGGATTTCAAACTAGGCAACCGGAGCAATTCGATAGCTCAAAATGAATGTGGGTCAGCATGAGATATTCACGATCTCTTGAAGTATTGAAGAACAGCTACGAGATGACAGCAGATAATGAGAGTTACTGTTCATCATGGCTGGTACTGGAACTCGAAAGACTTTCGCGTTTTACCTCCTTACTACTCTACATGGCTTGCTAAAGTTACCAGTTAAGAAGGATACTGACTTGTAATTATCCAAGAATCATGCACATCAATGGAGATACATTGAGTTTCTCTTCATTCAAAAACCACAATGAGATCTTCGGAAGAATAAATGAATACTATTTAGTAAGATTAGCACTGGCAATAAGTACCACCTATGGAAACTATTCATACTGGTTGAATTGCGACAGAACATGAGAGAACAAGGTGATTGTAGGCAGACATTCTCAATTCTCGCAAACCGTTGGAGAGATCCATCGAAACCACCTAATTGAGCGCTAGAAGAGAGCGAGCGCAAACCTTGCGGGCGAGTTTGCAATAGGTAAGGCACTAAGAATCTATCCAACCAAAATTTTTTCAAATTATTTTTATAAGTTTTACTGGAAGTGACGAGTTTTGATCTAATATCCTTGTTTCATTTCATTTCGGCATTTCTACATTTCAGGTGGTTTAATTATTCGGAATCAAACTTCAACCTAACGCTTTTTCAATAAATTGGGAGATGGTGTTCATCTGTGTACCGGAAGTGACAGCTTACATCGGAGCTTTTCAAGCTTTTGCGACATTATACAAGACAGTTTTTATCAAAAATCCGGTAGGTTCAATTTTTTGATTTAGAATTTGAGTGTAATTTATTCGAGGTCTATGTACATTTGTCGTGAAAAGTGTTGGTCACAACATATTCATCCCTCCATTTTTTGTAAAAAAAAGTATAGGACGAAACCAATTTGTAAATTTCATAAAACTTTGTTGTATTTCATTTTCATTAAATATATAATTGTTTATATCCACAGCTTTCACTGACAGTTATAGCATGGAGTTATCATTGGCCCGAGGCCGAGTTAAACAATAGCAATAGTCGATGTTTGCTCCCGAAGACATACGGTTATAGGACCAATTAAGTTACCATCTGCGCATTGCATCCTATAGTACTGGACATGGAAGATGGGTTGGCCCATGAGTTTTGCAGACAGAGGAGGCCGAAGTTGTGTTCCCTTTAATCACAGATCGTAATCTGTTGATGAAAATTTCCATTTGCATCCTGTCCCTATCGGGATTCGAACTCGGCACCTCCCGGTCCAAACGCTAAAGTTAAATCTTTGCCAGCACTGTGCCATTTGGTCGGACAAAAAAAAGTTATTTTAGGTTTTCTATAAACCGGACTGATCGACTAATTGGGATGAAATATCACACTTAAGTTTTTCTCCTAAATTAGAATATCCCAGTGATTCGTGGCCGAAATTGGTCCATCGAAAGTGGCAGCTTCCGTTGGAGTTTTTCTCGTTTTTTTTTTCTATTTTGCGACGTACATCATTTTGGTGAAAAATGATTATGGTCAGTTTTCCCAAATTTAAGTGGATGTGACGATTTTTGACCAAAACTGCTTTAAAAACAACAACATGAGTTTTAACAAAAGTTCGGCTCTGTACAGCCCGAATTTCCTACAATCAGGCTCAATGACAATTCGGTCATAATAAAACTGTTTCTATTAATTGAGAGATCCTGAAATGTGGTTGATTCTGTGTACCGAAAGTGGCAGTTTAAATGGAATTTTTAATTTTTGCAACTGATGTTGAAAAGTTTAGCATTTACCAAAAAAATGGCAAAGAATTTAAAATTTTAAATAAATTTAAAAATTAAGTTTTCAAGTAGCAAAGGTTGAGGTTTAATTTCGAGTATCGATTACCCGAGTATTTTGATCGAGTGTTCGTGATGGCGATACATGGAGGAATCATGATTGTCGGAAGCCATCCATGCAGCCACTATTTAGCCGTGCTTAAGATTGCAAATAAAAATTTAAATATCGAACCCGAAACAGAGAATCTTCACCAAAAGAGCGATGTTGATTTCATTAGTTTCAGTGACGGAGATGTGGTCGATGATGACGGAAACTTATTTTGTAAAATTGATTCCGTAACAATAATTAAGCGCGATAACATTAAAGAAGCATTAGGTACAATGAGGAAAACCATACAATTTTTCAAACCATCGGCGATTTGGACTAAAATTTTGAGTATAGTAATACTGGTAAAAGAAGGAATGTATTAAATGTTCTTCTGGACTACAAGGCACACTCCGGTAACGTCTGTTAAACGGTTTTTCAAGCTAGATCCACATATAAGTTCTGCACAGCAGCAAAGAAAAGTTTCTTTTTTTAAGGCTCCATTGAAATACATCACAAAAAAATGTTTTTAATATCCACGAAATTAGATTTATTTGACAGATAATTGTATGGCATTAATACAGGGTGGACCAACAGTCACCATGGGATTTAAAAAATTAATAACTTTTTCGTTAATATATGCTTTTTTATGTTTTTTAATTTTTTATGTTTAAATTTTTTCTATTGTAATCTCTTAGAAGTATCTTAGGACAGAGAGCTTTGCAACTACAACTTTTGAATATTAAACCCAGTGTTCCCCTAATTTTTCCGGAAAACTCATGTTTTCTAGTTGGATTGGATCTAGTACAAAGTAAAAACACCTATTCCAAGAGTTGTAACCTCTTAGAAGTATCTTAGGACAGAGAGTTTTTACAACTACAACTTTTGAATATTAAACCCATTGTTCCCCTAATTTTTCCGGAAAACTCATGTTTTCTAGTTGGATTGGATCTAGTACAAAGTGAAAACACTTATTCCAAGAGTTGTAACCTCTTAGAAGTATCTTAGGACAGAGAGATT
Organism: Nephrotoma guestfalica; assembly: GCA_963691935.1. Taxonomy (NCBI): domain Eukaryota; kingdom Metazoa; phylum Arthropoda; class Insecta; order Diptera; family Tipulidae; genus Nephrotoma; species Nephrotoma guestfalica. The sequence continues at coordinate 246,123,324 of OY829915.1, forward strand.
TTACAACTACAACTTTTGAATATTAAACCCAGTGTTCCCCTAATTTTTCCGGAAAACTCATGTTTTCTAGTTGGATTGGGTCTAGTACAAAGTGAAAACACCTATTCCAAGAGTTGTAACCTCTTAGAAGTATCTTAGGACAGAGAGTTTTTACAACTACAACTTTTGAATATTAAACCCAGTGTTCCCCTAATTTTTCCGGAAAACTCATGTTTTCTAGTTGGATTGGGTCTAGTACAAACTGAAAACACCTATTCCAAGAGTTGTAACCTCTTAGAAGTATGTTAAGACAGAGAGTTTTACAACTACAACTTTTGTATATTAAACCCAGTGTTCCACTAATTTTTCCGGAAAACTCATGTTTTCTAGTTGGATTGGATCTAGTACAAAGTGAAAACACCTATTTCAGGAGTTGTAACCTCTTAGAAGTATGTTAGGACAGAGAGTTTTTACAACTACAACTTTTGAGTATTAAACCCAGTGTTCCCCTAATTTTTCCGGAAAACTCATGTTTTCTAGTTGGATTGGGTCTAGTACAAAGTGAAAACACCTATTCTAAGAGTTGTAACCTCTTACAAGTATCTTAGGACAGAGAGCTTTGCAACTACAACTTTTGAATATTAAACCCAGTGTTCCCCTAATTTTTCCGGAAAACTCATGTTTTCTAGTTGGATTGGATCTAGTACAAAGTGAAAACACCTATTCCAAGAGTTGTAACCTCTTAGAAGTATGTTAGGACAGAGAGTTTTTACAACTACAACTTTTGAATATTAAACCCAGTGTTCCCCTAATTTTTCCGGAAAACTCATGTTTTCTAGTTGGATTGGGTCTAGTACAAAGTGAAAACACCTATTCCAAGAGTTGTAACCTCTTAGAAGTATCTTAGGAGAGAGAGCTTTACAACTACAACTTTTGAATATTAAACCCAGTGTTCCCCTAATTTTTCTGGAAAACTCATGTTTTCTAGTTGGATTGGGTCTAGTACAAAGTGAAAACACATATTCCAAGAGTTGTAATCTCTTAGAAGTATCTTAGGACAGAGAGCTTTGCAACTACAACTTTTGAATATTAAACCCAGTGTTCCCCTAATTTTTCCGGAAAACTCATGTTTTCTAGTTGGATTGGATCTAGTACAAAGTGAAAACACCTATTCCAAGAGTTGTAACCTCTTACAAGTATCTTAGGACAGAGAGTTTTTACAACTACAACTTTTGAATATTAAACCCAGTGTTCCCTAATTTTTCTGGAAAACTCATGTTTTCTAGTTGGATTGGGTCTAGTACAAAGTGAAAACACCTATTCCAAGAGTTGTAACCTCTTAGAAGTATCTTAGGAGAGAGAGCTTTACAACTACAATTTTTGAATATTAAACCCAGTGTTCCCCTAATTTTTCTGGAAAACTCATGTTTTCTAGTTGGATTGGGTCTAGTACAAAGTGAAAACACCTATTCCAAGAGTTGTAACCTCTTAGAAGTATCTTAGGACAGAGAGTTTTTACAACTACAACTTTTGAATATTAAACCCAGTGTTCCCTAATTTTTCCGGAAAACTCATGTTTTCTAGTTGGATTGGATCTAGTACAAAGTGAAAACACCTATTCCAAGAGTTGTAACCTCTTACAAGTATCTTAGGACAGAGAGTTTTTACAACTACAACTTTTGAATATTAAACCCAGTGTTCCCCTAATTTTTCCGGAAACTCATGTTTTCTAGTTGGATTGTATCTATTATAAAGCGAAAACACCTATCTCAAGAGTTGTTATTTTTTCGAAGTATCTTAGGACAGAGAGTTCTTACTTTTTGAAATTTTTTTTAATGAAATCGATGACCACCTCCCAAAATCATGACTTGTATCCTTTTGAATTCCAAGCAACTTTTAAAAAAATGTTTATTAGCTTAATCTAATTTTGTACCAATATAATCATATTTTTTTAGTTTTCAAATGCAATTGTAATAATTGTTGGTATTTTAGACCTATCGGTAAGACCAATTATTCACAAATGCATATTTAACTTTACAAATAGTCATGTGTTTTGTTGCGAAAGAAAATGTTTATGTAAAATATAGTTTCGCCTAAATGTTGGTTTTTGGTGTATATTTACTAATACATATACAGATTTTTTTTTACTTAGGATTTATTTAGGAATTATTTCATTCCGGTTGATTCGTGAAGTTTTGTATCATGATACTAGGTCTAATGTTTTTTGTTTAACTACTCATGCAGGTTGTGGAAAAACATTCACCCAAACAGCAATCATTCACAAATTAAATTCGCTTAATTTTCGTTGCATTGCAACAGCGTTCAGTGGCATAGCTTCAACTGTATTACTTGGAGGTAGAACTTTACACAATGTGTTTAAATTGCCTATTCTCATTTTAAAAATTCTGTAGCGAATATTTCCGCAATAGATTATTGCAGGATCTATGCGATGAAAATGATAAACATAAACCATTTGGAGGGAAAACGATTTTTCGGCAAATCTTACCAGTTGTTCCACATGGATCACGTGAAACTTTAATTGAAAATTGTGTAACGAGTTTGTTTATTTTCATAAATTAACGTTTACTCAAAATATGATAGCCTTACCAAGTGAAATAGAATTTGCCGAATTCTTGACAAAAATTGGTAATAATAAAGCCCCACAATTCCCTCAGTTTGGAGTAGCAAATATTATTGAAATACCTTAGCATTTACTAGTAAATGAAAATAATATTATTAATGAAGTGTATGGAAATATTTCCGAAAACATACTCTCAGATAACATATTGAAGTCAGTTATTTTAACTCCTAAAAATTATGATTGCTGAAATAATTTGCGGTGACTTTGGTGACTAGTGGTTCACCACCACATAAGCTAGCATTGAAAGTTAAATGTATCGTTTTACTAATCAGTAACTTAAATACAAAGGAAGCATTAGTCAATGAAATAAGAATGCGCATCAAGTGTATGCATCGTAATGCTATTGATTGCGAAGTTTTAACTGGAACCGCACGCAATAAGAGAATTTTGATTCCACGTATAAATTTAGCATATTCAGGTACTGTTTTACGATTTAACTTTCAAAGAACTCAATTTCCGACTATACCTGCATTTGCGATGACAATAAATAAGTCTCAAGGACAAACATGTGGAAAATGTACCTCACAGCAAGTAGAGTTCGATCATTCGCTGGTTTGAGATTTTATATTTCCGAATATAATGGCCAAGGACATTTTGCAAATGGTGAAAGAATTTTTACAATAAACATCGTTTACACAGAAGTACTGAGTTACTGAATCATTATCAGTTTCAATCTTTTCATTTTTTCAATTCACCTGAAAAAATGAAAAGATTGAAACTGAGAATGAATTATATCAAGAAATAAATACGAATAATGAAATTGTGGTTTGCCTTGTTAACGGACGTACTTGTGCACGCCCGCAACTGTCTTAATAGAACAAAAATTATATGCAATGATTATAGAGGTTTTCTCTTAAGTAAAAGATCCAAAATAACGTCCAAACATAAAAATATAATGAATTACGGCCGAATTTCGTCCACTGGGCGACCATTAGTTGTAATTCGTACTTCTCGAGAAAGAATTATTATTCAACGTTTATAACTTGAGAGGGGTCGAGGAAGCAAATTGATACAAGTATAGTCACCTTCATTTTAATCAAAAAATCTTATCGTACTATAAGAGTCAGCCACTTGCTCGACACTCTATTGATACCATGTGTATAAAGTGTAGGTAAGTATATTACAACCAATTCTAGTTTATTATCGTATTACTCGTTTTCAAACAAAAAATTTAAGCAATAAACCAAATTCTATTACTCTTGCTTTTATTCATCAACATTTTTGTTGATTAAACCGAAAAGCTTTGTTCAAACATCTACGGATTGTGTAATTTAATAAAAAAACAAAAAAAAATTCTAAATTAAATTTTTCAATTACTCGTTTACATTCTTTACCTATGCCTACAGTATCTTGTACGAGTATGTTTTGTACATATGGAAAATATCTTGCTTTGCTTGCTTTACTTACGCGCTTGCTTGCCTCAATTTCCTTTATATAATTCCTACGTGATTTTGAATTTCAATATAATCTATATTGCTATACATGGATACCCCGCCAACAGTGAACCTTTGAGGAGAGAACACTAACATGTAATTCAATATTTTTATAACCGAGTATTAGATAATATTCTAAATCAATGCAAAACGGAAAATTATAATTTTTCAGATCTGAACCAAATGAATGCATACGGGGGGTTTCAGGAAACGCATTTAACAAATGCGTGTGAAGTTTTTCACGCTTTATTTCACACGATAGGAATCATATTGGAATGCGCAAAGTCCAATTGAATTCTAATTGATTTATTAATGTATTAGTGCATGTGTACACTGTTAAGAAATTAATAATTTTTCCAGGAAAAATGTCATTAAAATTAACTAGGGAATTTTAAGTAAAATTTAAATATAAATTTACTTAGAATTTGGTAGTATTCGATAAGATGATATGAATACATTTTTTATATGTGAGATGAATAAAAATTCCGAAATCCAAGTCCAAATCTTCCTCGCGGTTCGATTGATATCTTGCCAATTTTCTTGTTTACATGTCCTTATACGCAGTTGGCAGCAGCAACAAATTATTGAAAGTTGCAATGACGAAAATTTATCGTGAGCGACGTAACTTTCCAAAGAAGCATTCCGGAGGTTACGTCAAATGGTTGCTTACCATGGTGCAAACCTTGCAAACTAAAACCATTTAACTCTAATAAGACTTCTAATCATTTAATTTTAATATCGAAATTTAATTATTAGTGTGGGTTTATAGTGAAAGGGTAAGCAATTTTATTTAGAGTGTTAATGTCCATTTTCAGTTCTAAGATAAATTTGTGTTCACGGGATATAATTTTGGCTCATCGGAAGAGAAATTTAATTAGCTATTAGATGCACTATCACAACCTGAGTCAAGATATCTGGTTACGAGAGTTAATGGCCATTTTCAATTCCAAGATAAATTTAAAATTCGTGAACACTTAGAGACCCGGGGTGAGGGACAGTATGTGGAATCACCAAATGAGAAATCTAATTAGCTATTACACTTTTGGTTTTCACTTTCTTTTACTTTCACTCGCGTGTGTTGTGTAAGACCGTGTCTCTTGAACTTTTCAAACCCGACTGTCCCTTTTTAGTTTCTCATTTATTGTCTTGTGTAAATATTTTAATTCTCGATATTTATCAATAATCGATAAATATCGAGATTCGCGAATGTAGGTGGCGAAATAGCTCTATTCGGCTAAACGAGCTAAGCCTCGTACTTAGCGGCGCGGTGTATAAATAGTTTTGCTACGAGGAGTGCAAAAGTGAAAAGGATTTTGAGCTGCTACATCACTCCCCTCCAGGATCGAAAACCGTAATATTTTAATTTAAATGTAACCGTTTTTCGAACACTACGTTTTTCGACTGGGTTTACCACAAGTATTCCGTATGCTGGCTTAAGCCTGTCGATGCCAATTGTTGTTGATTATCCATCTATATCCACAACAAAGAATGTTCGTAATTTGCGGGTTACCGGATACGGCCCAGAATAAGGTGTACTCAAAGGACCTCTGACTCTATCCACACGTACGAATACGTGTGAACAGGTTCCAAGATTTTTGGGAACGTACGTTGCCTGTTCGGTTGGAGGCCGTGTGTCCGTAGGAACTTTCTGCTTCGCGAAATCCGAAGTATATGTGTGTGGGTTCGAATTTTGATCGTTGCTTCTGAACTCCAATGGGATGTAATACTTCGAGCTGTTAAGGCGAATTTTCGGGTTGTATGCAGTTGTCCAAATGCGATGGGAGCCTAGGAGCTCCGTGAACAACCTTGATTAAAATTGTGTTCCTTGGTCGGTCGTGATGAAGAGTGGGGCACCATATCAACAGATATACTCATTGTAGATGATCTTGCTTACGGTTTTTCGGTCATTTCTCGGATTGGATAAGCTTCTGGCCAACGGGTAAATCGGTAGACTATCGTTAAAATATATTAATACCCATTCGATTGGGGTAGTGGACCAACCAAGTTCATGTGGATGTGTTCGAACCTGCCACTTGGTAGCTCGAATTTACCAAACGCTGATTTTGTATGACGGTGAACTTTAGACTTTTGGCATGGGATACAAGATTTAACCCAATTGCTTGTATCATTATTCATTCTTGGCCAGAAGTATTTTGAAGCAATAACTTTTCGCGTAGCACGGATGCCGGGATGTGATGAGCCATGTAGACTATCGAAGATTGTCCGTCGCATATTGAGAGGAACATAAGGTCGATTTTTACCTGTTGAAGTCTCACACCAAATTTGCTGCTTGTCTAGTAAGTTGATCCATTGCAGGTTTACGCTTGGTTTCGGTGTGCGCGCTGAAATCAATTTCAGTACAAGTAATTCATTAGTGTCGAAGGAGAAGACGCTTTGTGAGAAGTGTTTCACCAGAACGATACAAACAGTCGCTCACCACATTGTGTTTACCTTTGATGTGAAGAATGTCGGCAGTGAACTGGGCAATGTAATCAAGATGTCGTAATTGCCGGGGACTACGTTCTGCCTTTGACGCAATAGCTGTTGTAAGTGATTTATGGTCGGTAAAGAAATTTCGGCCTTCAACGAAATAGCGAAAGGGTTTAATTGCTAAATATATAGCAAGAACTTCTCTATCGAAAGTAGAGTATTTAATTTCCGCAAGAGAGAGCTTCTTTGAATAGAACGCTAATGGTTGTCAACATCGTTTATTGCGTTATTGTAAGACAGCTCCGTGACAACGGCAAGAGAACACTTGACCATTTCGAACAACCTTCGCGGTCAAGAGAAGTTTCTTCTGTGTTTGCCTTTCTTGAGTAAAGTCTCTAAATGCCTGTGAATAAGCGATAATAGTTCGGTTAATTGTGGTATAAAGCGGTGGTAATAGTTCACCATACCGACGAACTGCTGTATTTGGTGGATTGATGTTGGATCTGGAAAGTTTGAAATGACATCAACTATGTCTTTCGACGGGGAATGCCATCTTTCGAAATTGTTTGGCTCAAGAAGTCGAGTGACTTCACGCCGAAAATACATTTCGAAGCATTAATATTAATTCCATATGTGGAGATTAATTCCATATGTTCACTGTGTTCCATCCCGGAGCGGCTCGCAACGAGGATATCGTCGATATAAGAGTAGACGAAGTCCAGCCCTTTTAACACTTCGTTAAGGAATCGCTGGGATGTCTGGGCTGAGCTAAAAAGGAGTAATTTTCGCCGTTTTGTGAATATACTCGAGAGCCATGGGAATTTGTTGATATGCCCTAACCAAATCTATTTTCGAGAAAAGAGTGGCGCCGGCAAGTTTCAACGAGAAACTGTGTATGTGGGGGATAGGATATCTATCTGGGACAGTGACAGTGTTTAACTGTCTCCACAAGGGCGCCAGTCCTTGTCTTTATTTATCACCATATGTAGTGTTGGGGAGACTGGTGATGATGCGGGGCCTTAGATTTCCATATCTGCCATAAACTGAAATTCAGTTGTTGCAGCTTTTAGTTTTATTGTGTCGAGTTGTCGCGGTTGCCTTGAAGTGCAAAGAATTTTGCTACAAATACTTTGGGACCCGGGCTGGGGAATGTTATTTAGACGCATCGAGTGAACAGTTTAATTAACTAATAGATGTACTATCGGAACGTGAGCTAAGATCTTTCGTAAGGAGTGCTAGTGACCATCTTCTGTTTGAAGACAAATTTAAGTTTCTTCGAAAAAAAAATCGTGAACACTTTCAGAACTGACTCAGGATCTCTGTTAAGTAATGTTAATGGCCATTTTCGACTCCAAGACAAATTTGATTTTCTTCGAAAAAAAAAATCGTCAACACTTTGGGACCCGGGTTGCGGCATAATACTATATATGGGCTGATCGGATGATTAATTTAATTAGCTATTACAGACGCACTATTGGAACGTGATTCAAGATCTCTGGTAAGGAGTGTTAATGGCCATTTTCAGTACCAAAATAAATTTGATTTTCTTCAGTTTTAATGCAAATTTCAGTTTCTTCGGAAAAACACTTTCGCACTCGAGTCAGGTGATAGTCTTTGGGATCGCTAGATGAGGAATTTAATTGGCTTTCAGACACACTATCGTAACCTGATTAAAGATCTCTGGTAAGGAGTGTTAATAAGGAGTGTTAATGTCCAATATCATCACCTAACCCGGGTCAAATTTGCCTTCGAACTGAAAATTGCCATTAACACTCCTTACCAGAGATCTTGACTTAGGTTCCGATAATGCGTATAATATATCTAATTAAATCCCTCATCCAAACAGCCCACAATTATCCCCCTAGCCGGGTTCTAAAGTATTCACGATTTTTTTCCTTAAAGCTCAAATTTGTCCTGCAACAGAAAATGGCCATTAACACTACTTACCAGAGATCTTGATTCAAGTTCCGATAGTGTGTTTTATAGCTAATTAAATTCCTCATCTGATCAGCTCATACATCTCCTTAGCAACTAAATATGGAAGCAGAATGTTCTTCTAAAAATAAAGAGGATAATCATTCAGAAATAGAAACTTGGAATGAAAATGATGGCAATGCCACCAATGTGCAATCCAAACAAGCAAACAAGCGGAAAAAAACTCGCCATTGAGAAAAGGAGGCATTGCAGAATTACAAATTGACGAATCAATTTGGGAAGGATCATTTTCTCCTCCATTAACTTTTTGGGATTCAACCTCACCAATAGAGCTCTTCTCGTTATTTTTAACGCAAATATTCATCTTTCTATGCAGCACAAAAAATATTAATTTGAATGTGGATGCTTCGAAAATTTATGCGTTTGGTATTTTGATTATATCTGGCTATAGGGTACCAAGCCGGCGAAGAATGTTCTGGGAAAATCGAAATGATTCGAATAATAAATTAGTAGTAGAAACAATGCGTCGAAACAGATTCGAGGATATTTTTCGTCATTTACATGTTTGTGACAATAGTAAATTAGACAAAAATGACAAATATGGAAAAATTCGGCCACTAGTCACTAAAATAAACGAAAATTTTTCAAAATATGCTACAATTGAGGCTAATTTGTCAATTGATGAATTGCTGATTCGGTACTACGGACAACACCCATGTAAACAATTCATCAGTGGGAAACCAATTCGTTTTGGCTATAAGGCGTGGTCACTGGCAACTAAATTTGGTTACTGGGTACAATTCGATTTGTATCGCGGAAAACAACTAGATCAGAATCCAAATGGGGCAAAAGTAATTGAATTAGGAGAAACTGTTATTTTGAAGTTTGTCGAATTTGGAATTTTTTCTACTATTTTGATAATTTTTTCACGAGTACTAAACTTTTAGATATAATACCGGAAAAGGAAAGAAAGGAACCGGAACTGTTCGTGAACATCGAACTGATAAGTGCCCCATAGAATCATCCAAAGAAATGAAACGAAAAGAAAGAGGAGCTATCGATTATTTTATAGACATGACCAATAACATAGTAGCCGCGTAAAGTGGATGGATAACAGTGTGGTGATGATGCTAATACGGAGTAGAGCCATTGAAAAAAGCACTAAGATATTCTGTAAGAGCAAAAAAAGGATAAAAATTGCACAACCTCACTGTGTTAATATGCTCAACAAATACATGGGAGGGGTCAATCAAATAGACAACCTTATTTCGAGATACCCAATTTCATTCAGAGGTAAAAAATGGTACATACCACGTATTTTTTGGGTAATAGACGTCAGTTTAAATAATTCTTGGTTACTCAGCAGGCAATGCGGCTCAAAACTAGACAAACTAGAATTTATTAGACAAGTCACTTATGATTTGTGTATTCAATACGGAAAAGAAAGACAAAAAGCTGGTCCCTATAGAGCGAAATATGTAAAATTCAAAAACTGTAGAGCAGCTCTTAGTTATATCTGGTCAAATAAGGGGAGCTTGTGCTTCCTTTGCATAATAAATGTTTTCTAGATTTCCACAAGTGACGCTACGACATGTTATTGTTATGAAGAATATTTTGAAATATTAAAACTGATTTTTGTTAGTTTTAAGCTTGAGAAATGAAATGAATGTGATAATTTTTGTTATAATTTTTTGAAATAAACCAAAGTAAATATTGATCTTGTATTATCCCAAATGGTCCGTACTTCCAGCAATTGGTTTTGTTTCAGACAAATTTTTGCTTTTCCAACCTTCTAAAGTACAATAAAGTCATATAACAATGCATCATTACAATCATGAGCAAAAAAAGTTCTGGGAACACGAAGTATCTAAAGAAACTTAAATTCCGGGATAAAATAGGTTAACACTCCTTACTAGAGATATTGATTCAGGTTGCAAAAATGTGTCTAATAGGTAATTAGATTTTTCATCTGGCGATCCCAAATAGTACCACCTAACCCGGGTACCAAAGTGTTCACGATTTTTTTTTCAAAGAAAACCAAATTTGTTTTGGAACTGAAAATGGCCATTAACACTCCTTGCCAGAGATCTTGACTCAGGTTCCGATAGCGTGTCTAATAGCTAAGTCAATTACTCATCTGGTGATCCCTACTAGTATTACCTAACCCGGGTCCCAAAGTGTTCACGAGTTTTTTTCGAAGAAACTCAAATTTGTATTGGTACATAAAATGGCCATTAACACTCTTTAGCAGAGATCTCGACTCAGGTTCCGTTAATGTGTCTAATAGCTAATTAAATTCTTCATCCGATCAGCCCATAAATCATCCCCCAATCAAATTTGTCTTGGAACTGAGAATGGCCATTAACACTCCATAGCAGAGATTTTGACTCAGGTTTTGATATTGCGTTTAATAGTTAATTAAATCACTCATCTGGCGATTTCAAATAATATCACCTAACCCGGGTCCCAAAGTGTGCACGTTTTCAAATTTGTCTTGAAACTAAAAATTGCCATTAACACTCCTTACCAGAGGCATTGACTCAGGTTCAGATAGGGCGTCTTATAGCTATTTAAATTTCTCATCCGATATGCCTACAAATCATCCTCTAACCCGGATCCCACATTGTTCAAATTTTTTTTTTCGATTAAACTCAAATTTGTCTTGGAACAGAAAATGGCCAATAACATTTCTTACCAGAGATCATGACTCAGGTTTCACAAGTGCGTCTAATACCGAATTAAATTCCTCATCCAATCTGCCCATACATCATCCCTCATCTCGGGATCCAAAGAGTTCCTGAATTTTTTTCGAAGAAACTCAATTTTGTCTTGGAACTGAAAATGGCCATTAAGACTACTTACCAGAAATCTTGACTTAGGTTTCGCTAGTGGGTCTAATAACTAATTAAATTCCTTGAGAAAGGATTCCATACCTAATACTAGCTTCTAACATGAGGTATAAAGTGTAAACTATTTTTTCTATTTTTGAATGATTCATTGAGAATCATTCCTTCCAGAACCGTTTCCTGGTCATATTCTTAAGGCAAGAGTAGTTAAGTGCTAGCATATAATGAAAAATTTCTACTAGAATAAAAACTATAAAGTATGCTTTACTTGACCTTCAAATCGACAGTGGATAAATGTTATTTGGTCAATCAGAATATTAGTTTAAACCGTTCAATAGAGGGTTGAAATAGTAGACTAAAATTTAGTTAGTTTCGTTTGTTTTTGCTAAATTGGTTTTAGCGTAATTGGTTTTAGTACTAATTTGCGTATAGGAACAGTCAATTTTCCTAGTTAAATTTTAATTTAAAAGTGTTAAACTAATACATTAACAATCATTGATTTACTTTCCGTCGCCTTAAAATTAGTACTGCATCGTAAACCGTTAATTCGAATCAAGCATTTGTCGGAAAATTTAATTCGGAAACAAGATGCTATTAGAAAGCTACCGTACAGATGCTAAACTTTTTAAGTTCCTTTAATTCGTGTTATTGTTTGTGTAGGTTATGTGGTTTCTTCCTGGTTTTTATTTTATTCAATTTAAAGGATATAAAAGCAAAATATACACAGTGGAAGCCAAACAAAAAATTCCAGTTCAGATCGAACACATATGGTTTATTATTTATAAGCATATTATAAAATTTTTGCAAAATAAAAATTAATGCTTAAAATTTAGAAACAATCTGTGTTTGTGTGTGTAAACAAAACTACGATAATACTTTTCGTTTTTATCTTAAGTGCCAAATTTTATGTTTTCGTAAATAAGTCATTTGTTATTTAAAATCGGCAATTAGTGTCTATAAACGTAATTACTTTAATTGCTTTTATAAGCAATAATATTTAAATTGTGGTCTCATCTAGAGTTCTAAATAATTTAATATTGCGTCCCATAAAAAGTAATGAATAAATTAAATGTTCCCATCCCCAAATAGCAAACCTTTAACGTGATACGAATATATATAACCAAATAAACCGTAATAACTTTAAACAAATTCAATTCAACAACGTTCGTTTGGTCTTGTAACCGATATATAGGTACCATCTTACAATATGTAGATGAAGACTAAATATGCTTATTTATAGAAGAAACCAAAGTAAATATTGAAATTTACCAAAATTACATAAAAAGTAAGCAAAAAAATTGAAATTATGATGGTCATTCAAATTTTATGATGATGATGATGATGATAGCATTAAAAAAAATATAAAATTGGCCCTTTGATGTTTCCTTCGTCGTAAAATTTAAATTAAATTTTCTTTTGATACATTTTTTTTTGCTATTTGCCTATTCTAAATGGGAATATTAAAATTAAAAAAATTTATTTTTGCTAGGCCATCAGGTAATTAAACGTACGCTTTTTGTGTCGATTTAAATATTTCGGCTATACATGCAACAAACGAAAAATTACTGCTGAGATTGTATCGCTCAGGAAGACAAAGTTTTATACGAATCAGTCTTAAAGACAGAAAAAACTTTTTTCTACTTCTGCGTCCAAAAGCAGCATTTACGAACCAAGTTAAGGAAATAATGATGTATTTTACACCTTAGGAACTAAAGTAGATAGGTTACTAGACTTCTAATTAAAAAATCGAATAATTTTCAAACAAATTTATTTTTAAAAGGCGATAGCAATATAAAAATTTATCGTGGTCTGTGAACACGTTATAATCTTTCTAATAAATTTGTGAAGACATTTGTTTACTACTAGCGGACCCGACAGACGTATTCATACCCGATCGTTGGCCTGCCTGCGCTTCTGCTATTAGCGGGTTCAGCAAACGTTTTTTCGATTTTCGATAAACTATAGGGTTTTCCAATAAGAGTGATATGATTTCTTTAAAAAAAACACACTAATTGTAAAGGAAATTGAAATGTTTTTTATTTAGTGTGAAGTACAATCGATACAATTAAGTTCTGAATAAAACGTCATTCAAATGGCCCCCATGACTTCTTTTGCAGGAACAAATTCGATGAACCCAATTTTCGTGCACTTTTTCCACTAAACCAAGTCGTATGTCATGAATAGCACGTCCAATATTGACTTGTAAAGCTTGAAGAGAGTTTCGTTTATTGCTAAAAGCCAATGACTTCAAATAACCCCACAAGAATTAGTCTAATGGTGTTAAATCACAACTTGTTGGAGGCCATTCAATATTACAATTTCTTGAAATAATCGAATCTCCAAACTTTTCTCGCAATAATTCAATTGTTGCGAGCACTTGCTGTGTGGCACGTAGCCCCGTCTTGTTAGAATCAAATGTTGTCAAGATAAACTTCTTCCAATTTCGGCCATAAAAAGTTGGTTATCATCGATCTATACCGATCTCCATTGACAGTAACGGTGTTACCAGCTTCATTTCGAAAAAAATACGGACCGTTGATTCCACCAGACCAAAAACCACACCAAACTGTCAATATAGGTGAATGTAATGGTTTTTCATGAATAATTTGTGGATTTTCTTTGCACCAGAATCGACAGTTTTGTTTATTTACCGCACCACTCAGATGAAAGTGAGCCTCATCGGAGAAGATGCGATGTAAAGAAAATGTACGCTCAAAATTTTCAACAATTCAACGAGTAGCGAGCACACTTGTAGAACGATTATTTTGATAATAAAATTGAGTAGTTTGTAAACGTTGTTCTTTCACTATGATGAAATTGTAAACATTACTGAATACAACGAAACAAAAAATGATAAATCATGACATATTACAAATGGCCGAAACGTCACTTAAAAATCATATCATTCCTGTTGGAAACCCCTATATATGTAACTGATTGTTTTTTATTATTGATAATTAGATTTCTATGCAAACATAAAAATGAAATGAGTGTATCCGTTCCCCCTTCAGTCCCTATCCTTTTCCCTTTCTATCCCTATCCTCTCCTTCCATCCTAATCTCTATCCTAGCATATCCTTTATTTATCGCAGTCTAACAAGGTCCAATTCAACTTTAGAAAACCCCACGCCTTCCTTCGGCTAAATATGACCGCTCTAAAGTCCCTGAATGGACGACATTTCTGTTAACGCAAACTTTCGTTTCGTTACAAGCATTTTCCATAAAATGGGAGCTCCATGCGAATTGTGGTGGAGATTTGTGTGCCAGAAGTGGCCGCTTCCGTATGTATGATCTTTTTATATTTTACAGTGAAGCTTAAATTTTCAACAATGCTTAAACTTATTGGTTTACTAAAATTTAAGCAGAAATAATGATTTTTGGTTATGCAAGACAATTTTTATCACAAATTCGGTGTGTACTCGAGATCTTTGTACATTTATCGTAGAAGAAAATCACAGGGGTTGATTAGTACTTGTAAGATTTTTAGTGATATTGAGATATAGTTTTATGAATTGTAAACGATAAGAGACCATACTTACTCACATTTTTCTTTATCAAATGTTCCGAGTTACTGCAGGTAAAAAACGAATAGAAAACAAAGTAAACAAGGTGATAGGTGGAAAATGGGCCCAACTTTTTCCTTTAGTAATGAAGCCAGAAAGTATATTTGCGCGCTATAAAGTGATAGATTATAAAACTTTAAAAATATAATAAACATGGAACATGACACGTATAGGTGTTTATACCACTTTCAGCAATTTGTCGATTCTCTACTCCCTAAGGCTCAACAATTACTGGGGAGGAGGAGGGCTTTCAAATGATGTCAAAACAAATATTTACTACATCACACGTCAACTCGGCGTCTATTAAAATACAAATTTTATTTCTTTCAACTACTATTTGCGCAGTTCCTGTGACATGCATCCCTATGTTAATATGAATATCAAATGTTTAAAATTTAGATCGCACAAAAACGCCATTTAAAAGTGGTTCATCCGCCATACAAGCATAAAATATGTCAAAAATGTAATAAAAATCAAACCACTTTGTTCTCAAAACTCAATAAAAATTCAAACTAAAACCACATAGCAGTATAAATGTCTAAAATTGTATCAAATATCAATTTTTTTTTCTACAGCACATGAGAATTTTTTAGTTTTCCAAGAATGTCCAATAATATTTGCGGTAAGCTACACACACAAAAAATGCTTTTAAACATTTTGTTGAGTTGAAATCAAAAAAAAAATAGAAAATGAAAATGATTTGATGATAGGAATTTTTTGCTGTTTGTAAAAAAATGTTTTCCAAATAAATCTATAAACGATTTAATTTTTTTTATTGTTGAACAATTCTACTTATTTTTATGCTATTTTTTAAAAACGTATATAATTTATTTCTAATGCTAGTAAAATACAAAAGACTGAGGCAAAATAATATTTCTAACATTTTTTTGTTTGTTTGCCGACTATTTGGAATGAAAGCCAAATAATACAATAAGAAATTGTAACGTTCTCTATCCATATACCGTATACGTATATTATTTTGTACTCTGTTGGTATTGGTTTTTGTCTTCTGTGGGTTTAGGACAATGAACACAAAGATAAAACCAATTATTTAAAAGAAAATGTATTGAATGAACAATCAAATAAATTACAAGTGGTTTAATATTACATTAAAACTATAATTTAGGAGAGTATCATAATAAAGTCAAACAAAATTGACATTTGTGGAGTTATTGAAATTCCTACAAAATTTTTAGAAAGCTTTTCAATTTTAAACTGTTTGTGTAAAAAGCGTTTGGAGTAGTTTTAATTGATTAAAACCATTACCAAAGTACACGATGCAGTTTACACGATTATTTACATGTAAATTACATAGCTTGTTTTTTACATTACGTAAAGTAAATAACGACTTTTTTTTGGCACTAGCTCCAAAAATTTGGTGCCATGTGGCCCGTTTCAAAATTTACAATTTTAATTTCTTTTCATACACCTAGCATACATTGATCCCCTTGCACACTTCTATCTGATTTGTTGTAATAAATTTATACACATTCTTATATATGTTCATTCCCATTCGCAATAATTCGGTCAAACTATACTTGCACTCAATAGAACATCGAACATTTGTCTGCTCTGGTTAAATGCAGAACTTTTCAGAATCAAATGTTCGATGTCCTCCACAACCAAATAGCTTTCACATAATTCACACACAACCAAATTGCGTTTCTTCAAACATTCTTTCCAATTTCCATGATTCAATCTTACTCGTTGCATAGTTCGTAACATTCTAGTATCTCCTTTGAGCACCTTAAAGAAAGGTTGCCTCAAAGGAGACCTAACCAACTCAAAGTACTTCTTTCCCTTCATCTGACATTTTTCAACAAACTCTCTCTCCCATTTTCTCCACAGATTCGCCTGAAACATACGAAGTACGTCTCTGGTATCCATGAATTCAGATTCATTTACAGCCTGAATCAAACAACCCCGTTTCGCAAGCATATCGACTCATTCATTACCTTCAATCTGCAGGTGTGAAGGTATCCATTGAAGGATGACCTCCATCCCACTCCGGGAGTCAGAGAATAATCAATTCTGCACTAATTATACAGATACTGTAATGCACTCTTACCATTTCTTCTTCCCTCATTGAAGGAATATATATTCCCACACTTACTCGATCATCATTTGCACTTGCATCTGTATACACTTCCACATGTGAAACATAATTCATTCGCATTTTGCAAAAATCACTCTTAACCGATAACTCATTCATCGTTGCTTTTGTTGTGTCACCAAACTTCAACCGCACTATTAGATTGCTCGGAGGGACTTCGGAGGGATTTGCCGGACGATCTTGGAGAATATGTTAATATTTTCCAATGTTACCAGTGATTTTATTGTCTTTTTGTAAACCGCCCCTCTTCGAATTCTAATCTACCAATCATTTTATAACTCACTCTGTTAGTACCGGGGGTAGTAGATTTTGATATTTCTAAAACCCCTCGGAACTCTTCCCATTCAAACTCCTTACACATATCGTTCATAAATTCATTTTCATTATCAGGCAAGAAAACTTCATACCTATCGCTCAAATTGCTACGTACGTCCGTAATCATTTGTAAAAAGACACCTCCATTCTCTCTGTCATCTAACACTGCATTTCTGCTTTGCGCTCTATATCCTCTCACTCTATTAAATGTATCCCATACATCCTTAGTTGTGGTTCTATTTATCATTTAAATTCGTTTCTTGATAAGTTCGGTTTAAACCGTGTTGGATGGAGGAAGGCGTCATAACAGTATAGCGCTATATTCTTCGAAACACCCTGTACCTGTTCATCATAAATCCAGCATCGCCATGTTAACTTAAAGAGACATCCATTTAGACTACAAATTCGCTGGCCCATCATTTTTACTTAAACGGAAACTCAAAGGCAAACAAATTTACCCGCAAATTCATCACATGTACCAAATTTAAAGGCCCCTGTCAAAGACAACTAATGGGCAGCCTGCTTAGCTCACGGGTCGAATATATAAAGTCTTTCCTGCAGACTGGAGTTGACTACGCTGACCCGATAACCATTCATTTTACAAAACGACGATGGAAAAAGTTGTTCACGGCGTACATCTATCACTTCATATGTTTGAGTACTAAGGCTGTGCACTTGGATCTGATGGTAGATTTGCCCAGCGATAGCATTCACTGCACATTCAATGCATATACATGAATTACATAGCAGGAATGGTACAAATTTCATTGACGCTGACCGTAATCTTCAACCCAAATTTAATAAAATCACGTAAAACTCAAATAATTTATCAAATTGTTTTTCCAGAAAACCCATTAATTATTAATTTCATACAACCAAAATCTTCACAATTTGATGGTATTTATGGAAGCCTGCAGAATAGTGTACCAAATTTCACCACTAGATGGTGATTGTCTGAACAATTTTGATGTTGGACGAAACGAATACTCTCCGTATCGAAATAAAAGGCATTTTCAGTTTAAAGCCCTTGTGTGCCATCAAAGATACCGAAGTAGATCCTCTCACTCCATCACATTTCCTGCTTGGACATCTAGTTACCATAATTCCTGAATTGAAGTGATAATCATTTTTTAATTAAAGGAATGGATTGGAATTAGTCCTAATTTCAGAAAATCCGTTTAGGAGGTCCTTTGTTGGTGACCGGTTGCCATATTAAAAAAAGTTTACTAACGAGTTTCGAGTTCCAGGAATCGAATAGTTCTGATTTCAGGTTAATTCATTTAGGCGTCCTTAAAATGGGTTGGCATGTTGCACGATGTTGCGTAGTTTTGCACCATGTTGCGTCACGTTATACTATGTTGCATGTTGTTGGACCATGTTACTCAATGTTACGTGATGTTGCGTGATATTGCGTTATGTTGTACCATGTTGTGGGATGTTGCACTATGTCGTGGCGTGAAGAGAAATGTGTGATATTTCTATGTTGCGTCATGTTCTCTTACTAGAAGTATTTAACATTACAGGGGTTCGAATGTTGCGTGATGTTGCAAAAGCTTGCATTATATTGCACCAAGTAGAGGCATGATGCGTCATATTGCACCATGTTGCGTGATGTTGCATCTTGTTGAGGGATGTTTCATTTTGATTTTTGTTGTTGGTGTTTTGATCTTGCATTATGTTCCATGATGTTGAGGAATGTCTTGTTGGTTGCATTATAGTGACGTCATATGTTTGCAGTAATAGCATCCTTTAATCGCTATTTAATTAATGTTTTGACCTTTATACCCTTTTCACATTTTCTTCCGCTTTAAACAATTATGATGTTGTCTGTTGAAAAGGCTTTTATAAAATTTTACTAAGGCGGTGTTTTCGAGTACTAGACACTAATTGCGATGGTTCCCGATTTCGGAAGAATTTGTTTAAGTAGTTATCCACTTTAGACTGGATTCCCACTATTTTATAATTTTTGATTTTATTTTGGCTGCAGTCAGAAATCGACTTCAATGGGTTCTAATGTTGTATAGGATGTTCTTCTGGTGGGACCCGAGACCCGTCATTAATTTTTTTGGCTCGAACGTTTTTGGTAAAGAATTGTGGTGAGGAGAGTTTTCTTATGGCAGGAATTGATTGCCATGAGCTCTAATTTTGAAAAAGTCCGTTTACGAAATTCTCTAGACTAGAGAGACCCCGGTCCCATTTTTAGGGAAATTTTTGGTTCATATTTGGTGTAGGGGGCTTTCGAGTGCCAGGAATTGATTCCGGTAGGTCGTTATTTATGAATGTGAAATATGAATTTCTTGGTGAGACTTCTTTTAACAGTTTATTTGGCTTCAATGAGTTTGATGAAATTTATCGGGACAAAATTTTTAAATGCAATGAAACGATTACAAGAAGTTCTGATATCTGGATAATTCATGTTGCATAATGTTGCGATATGTTGCATCATGTTGTGCAATGTTGCACTCTGTAATTGGATGTTGCGCCACTTTGCGTTATATTTCACCATGCTGCATGCTGCCTCCATGTTTCATGATGTTGAACCTTGTGTGTCTAGCAGATTCCACAGTAATTTCCGATGTATCGGAAGTGGTAGCTCGATTCTAAATTAAATTTGCAACAAAACTGATCCAGATCTTTTTCCAAAATTGTATGGGGAAATAATAAATTTAAATAAACCCCTTGCTATAAGAACTTTCTTTTTTTGCAAATATTTTGAATTTTTATGAGTTGAGTTTTTATGTCAAATGTCAGTAGAAAAACTGTCAAAACACAGATTCGAGTTCAGCTTTACAAGCAAACTTTTAACATTCAATATGTCACAAAAAATTGTAAATCTGTGTTAAATATCTAGAAGTTAAAATCACTTTTAAAAAATCAGTGTAAATCCCAGGATGGATACAACAATCCAATTTTATTTGGAGGAACTGCAAAATCTCCATAAGAAAATGTAAGAAAATCGTTTGGGAGTCAATAAAGTTTACGATTAACTGGTCTTACGATTAACAGGGTGGTCATTTTATGGTGGTTATATCATATTTCGTGATATAAAGTGTGATATAAAATTTTTTTCGTAGTTTGTGGTACAATATAATACAGCAACTGCATGATCGATAATATAACCTACTTCGAACTTGAAATTTGACATTTATGACATATTTAAAGTTTTTGCTGTAATTAAGTAATCAGAATTACAATCAAATATTAAATAATTGCAATTATTCATCTATTTAGGATAACCAAATCAAGAGAGTTACGGCGCATTACAACACTGGTTTGCCAATTCCATGATGGCACAAGATTTCAAACAATTCCAATACAAATCCTACGTTACACCTTTACAAAATCATAGTAATATAAATACACCACTGGGAAAACCTATACTCCCTCCAATACAACTACGTAGAAATAGAAAGCAAAATTAGAGTTCAAATATATATTATTACGAAACAGAGATGTTACGTTCCTACATCCTTCCCATATTACAATTAATCAAAGTAACAAATCTAATTACCCTTAAGTCACTTATAAATCAATAATATATCGATATATGCTTATTGCCATAAATCACCTAAGCAAATCCAACATTTTTATAAATACACATATGGTTTCTGTATTCATTTCCGTCCCCCCTCGCTCGTCCTGGCCTCATTCTTCTTTATTTCCTGGATTATCAATTTAATTTATAGTTTTATTGTATAACGTATATTGGTATTTTATAAATGGTAGTTACTTAACTGTGCTACAGAGTTCAGCTAGACTACATATACGTAACGTAAGAGGTGCAGTTCAAATCGATTAGTTTTCGACGGCTAGAAACTATACAAAGTATACGTAAGTAAGAAGCACAGAGTAGGGAAGTGGGATTAGACGCTTGTGGACGCATCCCCATATGTTAAATAATTGGTTTGTTTGTCTTGTGTGTGTGTCATAAACTATGCATTATGCTATTAGTGCGCGGCGCTATTATTTTAATTTTTAATGGATTTTGAATTACATTTGTAATAAGCTTACAGTAATACATAACTGTACATAACAACATGCAACATATATAAATTATATTGTTCCTAAGTGTATAGCGTTTTTTTGTAATGTTGAATAGTCCACAATACTAAATGAAAATTAATAGTTGAATAATCAATTTTAAATAATTTTTTGTTATATCAAAAATTAATTTTTGTTTGGTGGATTTAATAATAAATTGATAGTAAATCAATCGCGTTTTAGAAATCATTAATTTGTAACCAAATATGGAGCTGAAATTGTCATTATTTTATTAATTAGATTTGTGTTCACTGATTTTATTCAAAAATATGCTTTGTGCTTAATAATTAATAAATGTTTGTGAACTGACATTTGTTGTTAATTGTTCTAATTCGTATAATCATTTTTTTTCAATTATTATTGATAAAATTTATAGAACGCGTTAGTTATAACGCCGATTAGTGTTTGCAAGTGAAGTTAGACCTGAATTGTAGATGGTATTGAAGTTATTTACTTTTATTTTATTTTTATTATCCCTGCAATCTGTTCTGGGGCCAAGGCTCTGCACACTCTTCCGCGGGTTGCTTTTTCCGTCCTTACTTTTACGCCAATGTCGGCCAATTCAAGGACATCTGCACATTGCATAGCTCCCTGCCAGCCTATACTAGCTTGGAAGAACCTATATAAAGTTGTTGTGGTTGCTTCTGTATTGGGCCAAAAATTCTAGCCCCAAAAATATTATGAAGGTGCTATAAAATATTTACAGCATCAAGTATCTGCCAAATATTTTGAATTTTCGATATGTTAAATCAAAACGTATTCTTCTACCACAGAAGAACAAAAATGAATCTGTCGTAAAACTGTATCAAACCCGCATGATAGATAAAACACTTCTCTCAGATCAAAAATGAAAGATAAGCGAAATAAATAATACATTTTAGTTCCGCATCAGTTTATTTTGGGATTTAACTTTTGGCTATAATTGGAATTTATGTTAAAGTATACGTCAGAGCATTATACGAAATAAACATTTATTGGGGAATCGGAGGACTAAGGGCTCCCCATAGTCATTATCCTGATGACAGTACCATTAAACGAAATATGTAGTTGATTTTAGGTCTGTATCGGATTAATTCGAGTATGGCCCATCGGAGTGAAATTTATACCAAAATAACAAAATATACACTGTGTTCTATAAGTACTTAGAACTAAGAAAAACACTCAGAATTTGTACTTTCAAAATAATATTTGAAAATTTTTAATAAACACAAACATTTCTGCACAATAAATCGAAAATATTTAATTTTTGTGAAAAGTTTTGAGTGAATTTTGTAATAAGAAATTTTTACAACAAAACACACTTCGAGAAAACATCATTGAGTGTAATCCGAAAATTCTTAGACATTTGGAATAATTTAACTCGGCCCCAACGGATCGCACAGAGATGATCGAAATGGTTCTAAAGCAGCATTTGATGTAAGGAGCAAATCTTATTTATCCACATGCTCGGAAATCTCTGAGATTTTAGTTATTCGAGAGAGAACATCATTGAGTGTAATCCGAAAATTCTTAAACATTTGAAATAATTTATCTCGGCCCCTACGGATCGCACAGAGATGATCGAAGTGGTTCTAAATCAGCATTTGATGTAAGAAGCAAATCTTATTTATCCACATGCTCGAAAATCTCTTAGATTTTAGTTATTCGTAGGAAAACATCATTGAGTGTAATCCGAAAATTCTTAAACATTTGGAATTATTTAACTCGGCCTCAACGGATCGCACAGAGATGATCGAAGTGGTTCTAAAGCAGCATTTGATGTAAGAAGCAAATCTTATTTATCCACATGCTCGAAAATCTCTGAGATTTTAGTTATTCGAGAGAGAACATCATTGAGTGTAATCCGAAAATTCTTAGACATTTGGAATTATTTAACTCGGCCCCTACGGATCGCACAGAGATGATCGAAGTGGTTCTAAATCAGCATTTGATGTAAGAAGCAAATATTATTTATCCACATGCTCGGAAATCTCTGAGATTCTAGTTATTCGAGAGAGAACATCATTGAGTGTAATCGGAAAATTCTTAATTATTTGGAATTATTTAACTCGGCCCCTACGGATCGCACAGAGATGATCGAAGTGGTTCTAAATCAGCATTTGATGTAAGAAGCAAATATTATTTATCCACATGCTCGAAAATCTCTTAGATTTTAGTTATTCGTAGGAAAACATCATTGAGTGTAATCCGAAAATTCTTAAACATTTGGAATTATTTAACTCGGCCTCAACGGATCGCACAGAGATGATCGAAGTGGTTCTAAAGCAGCATTTGATGTAAGAAGCAAATCTTATTTATCCACATGCTCGGAAATCTCTTAGATTTTAGTTATTCGAGAGAGAACATCATTGAGTGTAATCCGAAAATTCTTAGACATTTGAAATAATTTATCTCGGCCCCTACGGATCGCACAGAGATGATCGAAGTGGTTCTAAAGCTGCATTTGATGTAAGAAGCAAATCTTATTTATCCACATTTTCGGAAATCTCTGAGATTTTAGTTATTCGAGAGATAACATCATTGAGTGTAATCCGTATGGGCTGGGTTAAATAATTCCAAATATTTAAGAATTTTCGGATTACTCTCAATGATGTTCTCTCTCGAATAACAAAAATTTCAGAGATTTGCGAGCAATGAGATCTTTTTCTTACATCAAGTACTACTTCAGAACCATTACGATCATCTCTGTGTGATTCGAAGTGTGTTTTGTTGTAAAAATTTCTTATTACAAAATTCACTCAAAACTTTTTACAAAATTTTTCAAAATTCTTTTTTTCAAATTTTCTATTTATTGTGCAGAAATGTTTGTGTTTATTAAAAAATTTCAAATATTATTTTAGAAACTACTATTTCTGAGTGTTTTTTAATTCTAAGTACTTATAGAACACAGTGTATATTTTGTTATTTTGGCATTAGCTTCATTTCGATGTATGACCCCTGAAGATGAATAGCTTTTAAATTAACATTTGATGAAAAATATGATGCATGATGTAAATGATCATTTTCGGACACCTTCAAAACCGAACAAATATATCAAAGAAATTGTATTATCGTTTTTTAAAATTCAAGATTACAACAAAATAAAATTTATATTTACCCAATTGACAGTATTACTCAAGTCAAAATACACTAGCCACGATACTGTTATTGCCCTCAATACTATTAATACTTAAAGAAATACTCTATTGTGACGAAATCGATTCAATTGACCTTTTGAGCCACCAAGTTTATAGTAACGACACAGGCGAATTGTTATCTAAAACTATTTATGAACAAAGCCCTTTTTGTCAAGTGTTTTTTTGAAATATATAACAATATTACTCCTTCCGACGACACCCATAACTCAGCAATTAATTCTCTTCATAATCCAGGGTTTCTAGAAAAATTCATAAAAAAATATGTTACGTATTTACCGATGTGGACGAACCTTCTTAAAAGTAAAAGTCTCAGTAACAGCCATGTCGAAAATTTTGCTATATTGAAGAGACGTGGTCGAGACGTTCCGAATTTGGGAAAACTACCGACAAAGTGTTTAAGGGTTTTATAAAAAAGTCATTAAAAAACTTATCGTTAAAACTTGCTAACCATAATGGAATGAGCATGTTAGATAGGTTTAGAAAAACGGATATTTGGAAAAAACAAGGCGTCAACAAACGAATGAATTCGAATTTTAGCTTGACTAATGTAACTGATTTTAATAAAAAAGCAGTCGATGATCAAATTTATCTATCAACATAATTTTTAATAAAACATTTTGATGTGAAACGATCAACAAGTAAAGTGACAGCTAAATGCCAAACAAACTCAAATGGTTCTTTGTCAAAACAATCAACATACAAAAATAGTTTTGCTTTTGATTCATTCATACAATGTCTCTGTCAAGCAAAGTTGGACAAGTTGAATCATGAGTCAATTTGTAATGGTTTACAGCCAATTTATAATTGACTAAAACTTCTTCATTCTCATATGTTGAGATTTTTTAAAACTGTAAAAGCTGTTCTAACTAAAGTAAACTTTTTTAGTAAACTTAATTATTACTAGATGTCACTCCATATGTTGTTAGCATAGATGAGCTATGCATAGATAATTCGTCATGCAAAGTCGACTACTCGTAGACGACGTTGCATTTCCGTTATATTTTCTATATTTCCGATATAGAGCTGATTAGTTCGATTAGTCGAAACATGCGAGTAGGATTGCAGACAAATTTTGCAGGACGTCAATTCACAAACATTGCTGAAATGGTAAGATAGTTCGGTGAAAATTGTTGCAATTGTTCCTTTGTGTCTAATTATTTTGCGCAGCCTCGCTACTCTGATTTCGTATGTGCTATTTCCACTTCTAATAACTTTAAAAATACCATGTATACAGCAAGGAAACCTAATGCTTACTTTCAAAAATCCTACTCACCCAACTCGTTTTGGAATTTTTATACAACTCTCCAAATATATTAAAACCTCATTGTATCTCGTATAAAAATCATAAGAAGAAAACATGTTGAGAGAATTCAGAAAGCCTGGCACTCTGAATTCCCGCATTTCAACCAACTTACCACTCAGACCAATCCAGGAAGAAGCTGCGACAAATATGGATCCAAAATTATATTGCTACAAGGAGGGGAGAATAAGTCAGACATTACAAGATAGGTCGACCCGTACACCAACATTTAAGAGCCTAAGGCAAGATCGAGCCATAAGATATTTTAGGTTCAGAAAACTGATTAAAATATGATAAACGAAACAGTTATTAACACGGATGATTCGAGGCCTTACACTGCGGTGCTTATTAACGATGTGCCTCATAGGGGACAGCGGTGCGAACGTGTCGTAAAGACTCTACGAATCTACCACGAATCAACCACTATATTTAGGTATCGACTTCTGGGATAAATTCAGGTTAGCTCCTATGATAGTCAGCGAAATTAATAATTCTTCTGTTCTATGAAAAGTTGAACAAGATCGATGTTGGACAGTCACCACCAGTAAATCAGAGGTATTACGCCATATCAGAACTTTATAAAGAACTGGACAGGATATTAGCGTTAGGCGTAATTGAAGAAAACCAAAGTTCTTGATCATCCTCAGTGAGTATCGTAAATAAGGTTAACGGAAAGATTCGGCTCTGTCTGGATACTCGCAAGGTAAATGCGGTTACGGTGACAGATGCTTATCCTTTACCCCTGATCGACGGGTTGCTAAGTCGATTGGATCAAACATGGTTCATAAGCTCCATCGACTTAAAGATGCCTTTTGGCAAATACCCTTAGATCAGGGGTCTAAAGGTTAGATAACTTTCACCGTCCTCGGATGTCCACTATACCAGTGGTACATCCCTCACCTTCTCCACCTTGATGATCTTCTAGTCGTCTCGGGAACCTTCGAAAATCATATACTCACTATAAATGTAGATAAAAGCAAGTTTATGCTCAAGGAGACAAAATATTTTGGTTATGTGATTGGGGAGGGATGCCTCAGAGTGGACCCGTCGAAAGTCCAAGGAGGAACCAACAAGCACAAGATGTATTCGAACAATTAAAACAATCGTTAATTTCAGCACCCGTGTTAGTCAACTCCAAATGTTAGCAAGCATTTTTATGTGCAATGTGACGCGAGCACCTCTGGCATTGGAAGTGAGCTGTTCCAGAAGAATGGAGATGAAGAGCAGCCTATTGCCTATTTGTCGATGAGATTAAATAAAGCACAAAGAAATTACACGATCAGTGAATTAGAGTGTTTAGCTGCAGTGATGAGCGTTAAATACTTTAGATCGTACATCAAAGCACACGCATTCACCATTATCACCGATCACTCCAGCCTAAAATGGTTAATGAACCAAAAAGACGTCTTCGGCCGTTTGGTACGTTGGGCCGTAAAAATTTAAAGCACAAAAGTTCACCATAGAATACAGAAAGGATACGCAAAACATTGTCCCTGATAGTTTATCACGAGTGAATTTGGATGAAATAAAGGTGACAACAGATGAACCATTACATAGAGATTTAGAATCTCCCGTGCTTCGGGATCAGCAATACCTTGATAAGATGAACGCTGTAGCTGAGAACCCACAATCAACCACCAATTTTAAAGGTAGTGACGGTATGTTATTCATACACGTAATCAATGCCACTAATGCCGAAGTTGACATCTTACCATGGAAGTTGGTTGGTTCAAGGAACTGCAAAGACGCTGGAAATACTACGTCGCCAATTTTATTGGCCCTCAATGGCGATGAAGGTCAAAGATTTTATGAGAGGATGTGAGATCTGTAAAACATTCAAACCAGTCAACTATTCCACTAAACCAAAGATGGGTGACTATTTCAAAGGCTCTATGTCGATTTTCTGGGTCCATACCCAAGTACTACTTACTACCCATGGATTCTCATATGTTCTCATTATTTTCAACCATTTTTCAAGATTTCGCTTTCACAATAGAATGTTCAATATGCCTATTGAAACTGGAATTTTCGACAAATGTAACACCTAAATCTATGCCCTCGTTGAATCTTTGCAATACTTCGTTATCGACTTTGTACGAAGTAATAAACGGGTTTCTCTTACGAGTTTCGATCACACTACGCACTTAATCTATCTAAATTGAGCACGTTTGAGTTTTTGATTATCTCGGTTATTTGATCTGTGAAAACAATAAATATACACGGCCCGATGTGTGATCGGTCTTTGGAGAACATCAGACGTAACGTTAATAACGTTTGATTTCTCATTTCCCATTATTACAAATTGTCGCCGGTTTGATAGATAAGACTTGGACCAATTTATGTAATCGAGTGGAAACCGAAACGCGAATAAACTCTGGAGTGCTTTTTGATGGCAGATGAGATCAAATGCTTTACTGAAATCCGTGTACGCTACATCAACTTGATAATATTTTTATATCTTATTAATTATTTTACTGGCGAATTCAACCAGATTAGTTGATGTGGATCCACCAGGCATAAACCCATGCTGGTTTGTTGATATATGACGTGCAATTGTGGAATTAGTTGTTGCATTATACTAATTCAAAAAGTTTTGGAATTGATGATGTAGTTGATATTCCTCTGTAGCATGTTACAATACACAATAATCTGCTGCTATATCGGCAAATACTAAGCAAACAAACGCCAAAATGATACAGACAAATGCTCCATGAAATGAAAGAAATGAAGACCTTCACAGGAACTTACAGATGGAATACATCAAAGATGAAATAAAAAAGCATGCGACCAAACACGAAATAAGGCTCCAGGAATATGGAAATCTCTATATTCGCCATATGATAGATAACCCTGTCATTGAAAGAAGACTTCCAAAGCCACTTCACCTAGTAAACATACCAATTTAAAATTATATTTTAAATAGGTTTAATTAATTTTGGGACTAACCATTGGGTTTCACCCCATCAAATCAGAATTGTTTGAAAGATAAATTGCTAGATGAGCACAGTCTCAGTTGTAATTAATAAAGGAAAAAAAGTAACGCTTGGTTTAATTATTTTTCCAATCGTTAACATTGCTCCGTTTGCCGACAAGGCCTCGTTCTACGTTGAAGTTGTTGCAGAGCATAAACCTAGTACTCTCGACATTTCTAAATTTCTTGAAAATCCTACTGTTTTGCAGACGCCCTTTGGCCCTATTTTATCCATATGTCGATAGCGTTGCGATAAATACAAATCGCCTGGTCCAAACGAATATGTTTGATGCATTTGTCAGTTTTTTTGACATCATTAGATTCAAGTGTGTACCTGACAGTTCGCCGACGTGGAGCGCATTTACAATCATAGAATATCGTGTTACTGTGCTGCCGCATGCAATCTGCGTCAATTCGACCATATTGAATACTCTCCACAAGTGAGACCCTGGATAAAATCATTTTTTTTATTTTAATCTTTGCAATCTTTTCTGGAGCCGAAGCACTCCAAAATATTTGGTCGGTAGGATAAAATCTTCTTGGTTCTTAGAATCTATTACGAATCCGTAATGAAAGCCAGAAATGCATAAGACAATTTTTATAGATTTTCAGATAAACTTATTCCGAATAAATCGCATCCCGAATCAAATATCAATCAAATGTAGATTGGGTTTTAATTTGTGATGAATAAGATATGTTGCAGAGCTAGTTTTTATTTTTAGAAGTATGCCATTTTTTATAGTTCACTTAAAAATAATGCTTGTCTCCTAAAAAATTGTGATCGGAAAATTTAAGGGGGTTTCCATTTTTAAATTTCTTAATATATGATGAATTTCTTAAGCTGAGACTGAAGAAATCTCATTTAAACCGGTTTAAATGGATCGGTTTATTATCATCTCTAGCTGTAATTACATTGGATTTATAGTTTTATCCGGAAAAGTTTATTGTCATAATTCCGTATATATATGAATCATTTCCCAAAAATTGATATAATCCTGTTTAGTACATTTGTAGTAAATGTTCCAATGTGTTGTGTATCAACGAACATTAAAAAGTTTTGCTGATCATCCACCAATTCCACCAATCTTTCAAATATTTTCTAAACCATGTAGTTCTAATACAAAATTCGTTATCTAGTAAAATATAATTTTAAATTTTGATGTTTTTCAACATAATATTTTTCGTGAAATTCAAACCGCAAATTTAAATCGCACAAACGAAAATTAAATCATCATGTTGAAACCACAATTCAAAACCAAACTTTCTGTTTGGGGGGGTGTCTAAAATCACATGAAATCTATCATTACCGACCATTTTTGAAACAAAAAACATTTTGGTTTCATATTTCACGGTAAACAAATCACACACTGTGTCTGTGTGCGTGTAGGTGTACAAAATAAATAAATTATCGAACCGAAAATTACAAAAAAAATCTTCAACCAAATTACAATCCTTTAAACTTTACTTTGTGAAAACTTTCCCTATTTTTTCCGACACTGTGCACAGCAACAACATAGTTAGTCTCTTTGTATAGACCCAGTCTCTGTTTAAAGCTTTGATGTATTATTTTTGTTTAGAAACTACAAAAAATCTAATAACAATACAGAAAACTAAAAACCATATAAAAAAACAACTTGTGTAGTAAAATAAATACTTTGAAGCTTTTTATGTAACGTTTTAAAATTTTCATATTTTCTCTGGACGTGTATTATGATATAAAAATTTTCCCAGTATTGCAGGACAAGTATTATATTCATATTGAACACGCATTGATAGCATCAAAGGTAAACATTAAACAGCTAATAAAAACTAGGCAACATTAAATTCAGGTAACTAAGTGGAAAAGCTATTCATAAGTACGAGTACATAAAACGATGAAAATTTAATTTTTTCGTTTTATAACATTAATTACAATTATATCATTATAATTATATTATTTTATTATAAAAATTAAGAATATATATAATATTTATAATAATTAATCTCCATCAAAAAATTAAAAGTTAGGTAAAATGAAAAAAAAATCGAGGCAAAAAGTAAATTAAGCGCTTTTTTTGCTGTTGTCTCGTAGCGAAAAATGAATAGGAAAATTTACGATACTGCCAACAGTAACAAAATAAACACAACAAAAAAAATGGAAATGATTGACAGATAATCAGATTTTGAATTTAATTTTTTAATGAAAAAATAAATAAATTGGGTTTATTTTTTTTTTTTTTTACAAAAGTGTGAAAGAGTTGGGTATTTTACTTTTTTGGAAGGTGGCTGAAAATAATTGGCAACGTGTTAATCGGTATAGAATTTTGTTAAAATCAATATGTTTTGTTTTAATAAATAGTGTTTGAATTAAATAATTATAGAATCGAGCAGGTAAATTAAAATGTTTAGTGCAATTGATACGAATTGTAAATCCCTTCTAAATAGATATAATTGAAGACAGCCTAAAAGCTGGCAGAACCCATTCAACATAATATTACAAGATTCTGATAATAAATTTTGGCACTCATATATAACACAAAACATTCCACAAAGCGGGCTTGCTATTATTTCTAAATGAATATAGCACTGAGTAAGTTCAAGCAACCTCTGTATGTGTGGACCTCGACAAAGAAAGCTTAGTCATCGCTTCAATATATTACCTTCCGAATACTAACGTTCCGGCAGATATCTACAAGAAAAATTTACCAGCCCTGGGTCAACGTTTTATAGTCGCCGGCGACTTTAAAGCCAAACATACCTACTGAGGTTCAAGATTGATTACTCTACGTGGACGTTAATTAATTAATGTTATTCAAGAAAACCACTACGATGCTGCGTCGTGTGGCCATCCAACTTGTTGGCCTACTGATCGTCGAAAAATCCCTGACGTCGTTGATTTTGCAGTCACAAGTAAACTAAACCGAGAAATAATCTATGCTTAACCACTTTTAAAATTACCTTCTGACCACTCTCCGGTTTTACTACATTACTGGGCCGACCAAAAGCCATGTTCAACAAACAGCTATTTAATGAACACATTCACTATATAATATGGAAAACTTTAATAATTTACTGGTCAATGCAGCTAAAAATGTTAACAGAGAAACGTCGTTTAAGACGCATCTGGCAAATTAATCGATCGCCAGATGCTAAACATAACTTTAATCAAGCAAGCAAAACTTACAAAGTCAACTATAAAAAAAACATAATGGATTATATGCAAAACTTGCTCAAAGAATTATCTCCCCATTCGGACACAAACTATTCATTATGGAAGGCCACTAAATACTTTAAACGGTCTTTCTAACAGTGAACGGGCAAGAAGTGGTCAGGAAAAGCTAAAGCTTTTGCTTATCATCTTGAAAGTGTATTCACTCCAAATCTTGGTTTATCGATGGATCAAACAGAAAATGTAGCAACCTGTGAGGAAATTTAAGATAAAAAAATCACTAGTAAAATTTATTATTGCACATCAAATTTTATGATCGAATTACAGATGAAATCCTTTACAGTGTGCCTTTGGACAACTGGCTCAATATTCAATTCAATTTACGAATCAGGATGTATTCGTAAGTGCTGGAAATTATCAACTTTAAGAATGATACCGAAGCCTGGCAAGGATCTTACCAAAGTCTCGTCATATAGACCAATCGGCCTACTAAATATTAAACCGGAACTACGAAATATCATCCCTAATCATCAAAGTGGTTTCAGAACCGAGCTCGGAACCATTGAGCCAGTGCACCGAGTAGCTACAGAAATAAGGTTAGCATACGAAGAGAAAAATACTGCTCCGCCGTCTTCTTGGATATTGTCCAAGCGTTCGATAAAGTTTGGCACAAGAGTCTGCTTCTACCAACGTCTTCGCAAATTATGACGTCTACTTTCGCAGTTGATGCGGCAATCGTATGTAGCCATAAAAATCCCACAAAAGGCGTTCAAAACTCTGCTACAACATAATTATGACATCGAAATATGGTCAAGGAAATGGAACATAAAGAGAAATCGACCCTCATAACAGTCACTCAAATTCGAATATTGACATTGTCCAACGAACACAGTCAACAATTCTCAGAATGATTACAGGAGCACCCTGGTTCGTAAAAAACAAAAATCAAACTGATTATTGTGTCATTAACTCCATTAGGTTGTCCCCCTTTGGGGATATGTTAAGTCACTTGTCTATGCCGATAAACCAGAGACGATTGAACACTTGGTACACGACATTCAGCGAGTTATTTGTGAGATACGGCCGCAAGTGCTGCGAAGGGTGATCTAGCTTCACTGATATTCAAAATGTTTTTCTTTGTTCTATTTTAATTTAAAATTGTGAACCTCTTAAAAACACCCTTTAATAGAGCGATGGAAAACAAGGGCTGTACAATATATCCACGCAACATACATTGAATGCTAATTTAAACTTTATTTTATTATTTGTAATTTTGATAATTAATTGGTTTAATAACTCTCGATCCGGTGTTCAATTAAAATTAAAACATTAGGTAAAATTATTTTAAACGTTAGCAAATATTTTGCAATATATTATGAGTATGTTCTTATGAATTTTCACTAATGAATTTGTCTAAATTCCTAAATGTTACAATGAGCATTAAGTTGACTATAGAAGTTGCGATGAAATGAGGTGACTTAACTGGTTGTGGTTCGGATGATGGTGGTCTGTGTCTTCAACATAATTTTCTTATCCAGTAAATAATTTTTTTTTGTTCTCTTTGAAGATGTGGTTTAACTAGATCATCCTCAAACACTACCATTCTCACACCCCAACCAACGAGAAGAAGCCAGACTATAAAATGACCGTGGTAGTATGGAAGTGTCGTTTCTAACAATTAACAAAAATAAATATGTATAAGTAAGCACACTGTTAAAGTATTTCTTGTAAGAGTTTTGAGTGCAATAAAAATAAACCTCATGAGAACAAAAATTGGTTTCCTTATCATAATTAAATGAAGCACACCGTCCATTTCTTACTATCTACGTTTCCAACAATTACATATCTAAAATAAGATAAAATTAATCAATTTAAAAGAAACGAAAAAATAAAAAAAACCTAATATCTGTACAAAAAAATAAAATGTAAGAATAAATAATTCGATGTAAATAAACAGAATTTTTCGATAATAAATTTAGGACCTATGATCAAATCATAAAGTAAAGCTACCAGTGGTTCAATTTTAATAGTCAATAACAAGACATCGCAGAGTTTGTACCAAAATTATTGACATTTACGAGTAAAACTCGTTCATTGAATTCGTTGAGTGGGACACGTTGAAAGACCAACAGGACATTGTTTAACTCAAACCTCTGAGAACTTTACATCGTATTTCATGCGAATCATATTCGCTGTGCGTAATTTTAATTTGACTAAAGATGAAACGAAAGACCATAGGTAGCATTCTTCAGTCATTACAGGTCAGAATCCAACTCTCACTTCCGATAAACAGACCCAGACTTTGTTAATTTACGTACGTATTAAGACAAAACCTTAAATTTTCTAGAGATAAATATGTGTAGTGTATATGTACGTAATTTAAAAGTTCACTGTACTGCAGATTGGCCTATTCAGAGAGATGTTCTGGAGATCTCATCTACATGGTTAGTTAGCAACTGTCTTGTTTTTTTAAAATAAAAAGTAATGGCATGTCAGTACAGAAACAAAGAAACTTTTGTTATTGACTTTATACGTAAGAGGTTTAAATTAAATAAACTAAATTACGTATAAATTCACAAAAAATGTTTGTCATTCATAGCCAATAACGAAAGCTTCCTTGCCTCCGTATTGACATGCCACTACTTTTTAATAAAGGCACAAGTAACTAACAGCTAACTAACCATGTAGGCGAGAACATGTCTGTGATTTGGCCAATATCCAGTACAATCAATGCCAATCAGCAAAGTTCTGATAGTTTTTTTTGAAACAAAATTCTTCATGATTTTATATGGTACCTATCGACGGATAAACTACCTTCAATTTTATTTTGTTAGAAATTGCTTTTACCCACTGTATTTGTAATTTACATTTTTTTGTTAATTAACAAATTTTGTGTACATACAAGTTTTGTTAATTTTTTCATTTTTATTAAAACCTTCACGTTCGTCGTTTCACCAGTAACAGAGTGGGTGACGACTGTCTACCACTCTTTGAGACATAGCATAGCAGCGTCGCAAGTCCTAGTCACACATTCCATAAGTCGGCTTGCTTGAATATCTGCAATACTGTCCAGGTAAACCGCATCTAATATTGCGATAAATGTTTCTTCGTCAATATTTTAGCCTTTCACTAATCAGTGCGGTTTATAACTGATTGGTTGGTATCCGTTGATCGGTTTTGCAAAGGCTTGAGTCCCGATAACTAGTAAGGCATAGCTTAATGGCTGCTCTGGACAAACATCCCCCTCACAAAAATCTCCCATGATATGCGCCCAGGGTAACTAGGTATGACCAGGACCTATATTTATGCCACTACACATATTTATCTCTAGTATTGGCTCTAGAAAATTTAAGGTCTTTTCTTAATACGATTAGAAAGTCTATCTATAACATTACTTTCTGAAGTTATCCATTGCCCTCTGTCATTTAAAGGTATTAAAATCTAAATTTATGTATTTCTTATTTTTATTATTTTTTTGTTTGAAATTATTAAATTTCTGACTAATACGTTAATAAAATAATATCACTTTTTCATGAAAAATGTCTCTACATTTTGCTTATGTATTTTTCGGGATGGGACTCATCATTTTTCGGGATGACTACACTTTAGCGAGGAAACGAACCAAAAAAATTCGGGATGATTATTCGGGCCAACTTCAACGACTTTAAATCGGAATCCAATATGAGTTATATATTAAAGAGCGAGTATCATTAAAAAGAGACTAAATGAATTTGTACTATACAGTGCTGGGCAAAAAAAAGGGCAAACATATTTTATTGCAAATTGGAGTCTTTTTTTGCTAAAATTACAAAACTTTTGAAAGCAATTTTCTTATTGTTTCCTTTTAAATTCATGTAGGACGTAATTTTTTTAAAAAAAAATCGGTAATTCCTTGCAATATTCGAAACATTGTAGATATCTTTTGTGAAGAACTATTTCCTTGCCCATCCGTAAACATTCCGTTAAGGGTTTAGTTACGTCAGAGAATTTCTTTATGAACTTTCGGTAATATTCCAGAAGACCCAAAAAGCTTTTGATTTGTTTCTCAGTTTTTGGAACTGGAAATTCTTTAAAAGCTTTGATTTTGTCGGGGTTGGGCTTAACTCCGTCGCAGGTGACAATATGGCCCAAAAAGGCAATTTCCCGATGTAGAAATTCCGATTTGTCCAGTTGCACTTTTAAATTTGCCTTTCGTAATTTATTGAATACTTGCTTTAGGTTTCCTATGTGTTCTTGGAGTGACGTCGAGAATATTATGATGTCATCCATATAAGACAAGCAAGATTTACCTTGGAGGTCACCCAACACATTATCCATGACCCTTTGAAAAGTCGAAGGGGCATTCTTTAAACCATACGGCATCCTTACATATTCGTAGTGTCCGTGGTCGACGGAAAATGCGGTTTTAGGGATATCTTCTTTTCGCACTTCTATATGGTGAAACCCAGATACGAGATCCAAGGTTGAGAAATACATACATTTTCCTAATTTGTCTAGTATATCGGTGATATCTATTTAACATCGGGTACCGATCTTCGACAGTTTACTCATTTAATTTGCGGTAGTCGATTACCAGCCACCATTTGACTTTTCCGCTGGCGTCCGCCTTTTTCGGTACAATCCAAGGAGAGAATGACCAGGGTGAGAAACTCGGGCGTATGATTCCGTCTTGTAACATTTTATCGATCTGTAGCTTTTAGTAAAGACGGGCTTGTCATCTTTAAGATTTATTCCGTGCTTTACAGCGTTTGTAAAGGACAGACGTTGTTCTGTTTTGAAAAATAATTCCTCGTATAGATGACATTATTTTAAAATTGTCGCCTTTTCTTCACCGTTGAGGTGTTCCGTTCTAATTAAATTAGAGATATTTTCGCCTGGAATGATTCTTCCTGAATGTTACAATGGTTGGATTCAGCTCGATACATTTTTCTGAATAATTCGGCTTTAATCGGCTGTTCGATTACGAAAGTATCGGATTTGTTACTGTAGTTGGCTACTTCTAAAACTGCATACCAATTTTTGCAGTGGTAAATCCCTTCAGGAATAATTAGATGTTTATTGATCGTTGTCGGGGTGATATGTATATATATTGCCATTTTCGACATCAACCGGAACCTCGGCAGTTAACTTGCTTCTAGGTAATATGGTATAAACCTTTAAGGTACTGTTAGGTTTAAATAGTAGCGGGATTTCTACTTTGACTGTTCTAAGAACAGATTTACCTAGATCTAAGGTTACACCTAATTGTTGCATGGTTTTCAACCCTAGTAAACCTTCAAAGTATTTATGGAATTTAAAAAGGAGGAATTCCAAAGCTTCCCTTGTTTTGAATTCCATTAGTCCGGGGACAGTAACTTTCTGGTTTATTTGGTGATCGTTAAACATGGCTTTAACGTTCACTGGAGGTATGGAGCGTATCCGTGAAGGATGGATCATCTCTGGGTTCAAGAAAGATTTATTAGATCCCGTATCTATTAAGATTTTTAGAACTTTAGTTTTGCTTAAGTTGACATGTATATAAGCGTATACGTTTGATGTTTATTTACATCTACGTATCCGATTCCAACGGAGAGGCTTCTGGATGAAAATTTTCCTCATCTATCTCACCTTCTTCTAGATCGAGGAAATATGGTTGAGGCTGTTCTTCGTAGCCCTTTTCCGTTACTTCCTGTTGATCTTCGGACGTATATAATTCCTGTGACCGGATCTTTGGGGGACCCATCGGTTGGAATTGGAAGTTGTATCTATTGTTTATACTTGAAAATTGCTTGTACGGGTTTTGGTTAGACACTGTGTCCATTGGTTCTTGTCTTCTAGGTGGAACCATTGGTGGTTTAAATTTGTTATAAGTCTGCCCGTTTCCGTTTACCATTGGATTTTGTTTAGTGAACGGCCTATGGTTGTAATACTGAGGCGTGGGACGGTAACCATAAGTAGGGCCAGCCCTTTGTGTAAGCATTGGTGGACCGCCAGGATGGTTGTTCCGTGTAGGATTTCCGTGAAGGATTTTCGGCACCGCCGTTCTTTGTGGAATCGGTACGATGTTAATATTCGTCCCTTTTTTTCATGTACCCCCATATTTTGCTCTTTGACTAGTGGGCTGCATGGCCCGAATCATAGTGCCCATTGGCTCTCTAAGCCCTGCCAGGAATGCATTGAGACACATCTCCTGGTATAAATCTCGTTTCGCTCTTATCAAGATTGCACTTGCTTCATTCAGCTTGACGTGATTTCTAATAGTGCTTTGTTTGTCGATTATTCGAGCAAAATACTTTTCTGTGGTGGCACTACCTTGTGAGGTACTGTACAAGCCCCTCACCAAGTTGGGTTCAATTCGCTTGTCAGCGTAATGTGTTATACGATTATTTTGTATGGCCTCCCACTCCAATGGAGTGCCATACATGGTCAAAACTTCATTGGCGTCACCCCTGATTTTATTCCTGATAGCTCTGAGGAATATTTTAGAGCATGAGTGTTTTATGTCGAAAATATGTCGAAGTTTGCTTAAATTTTTCGGAACATGATCTTTAGTACCATTTTGGTTTAGATATTTGAAGTATTGCCAATTATGAACATTTGAAAAAATTATGTGCCCACTTTTGGTGCTAGCGATCGGTTAACAATCATACGTTTACATATTTATGGTAATTTAAAATTTCCGGTGCTACAACTTACAGAGTATTCGATGCCAATATACAAAATAGACAATCGAAACTAGTCAAATCTTTGGAATTTAAATAAAATCAATAAAACTTAATTAAAACCGAAGATGGTTAAATAATACCAGAACTAATATTTTGCAAATATATATACCTCATGGAGTCTGTGAACTTTGTTTTTCTATTTAATATTGAGCTTTTTAAAAACAAACTATTGAAAGAATTTACCAAAGGATAAACTTTATTATTTTTTTGCTTTTCGTTTGGTTTTTCATCTGTACTCGTTATGATTGTATGTGTGTGTATGTGTTTGTGTGTATATAATTTTCCTATGTACATATTGAAAGTAACTAACGATTTAGATAGAGATAAGAGAGTGCATAACAGTATATAATATACATATACAAGTTTCAATATAAAGCTTTTCTTCTTCTTTGATGGCTTATTATTTTTGGCTTTGGGTTTCTCGAGAAAAACAAATTTAATTTTTCAATTTCCAAGTGTTTTTTGTTGGCGTTGTTATAATTTTTCGCCGTCTTGGAAATTGAAATAATATAAAAAAATAAAATATAAATATTATCCATGAAATACGAACTAAGAAAAACGAGATTACATTTTGAATGAAAACACATATAGAGAAGTCTGAATAGACTCGGTTAGTGCTCTGTGTGCATCGTCTGTATATACAAACGAGACGTTATACCCCAGAAATTATTCAATGTGATAGCCATGCATATTGTTATGGTAATTCGCAATCTGACGGAAATGAAATCTTTTCAAAAATAACAACGTTGGTTTAGTTTACACCACTAAATTGGAAAAAAATCTTGGTTCGTTCACCGTACATTAAAATTTTAAACTCAACTGTGCATCCACATTATGTTGGAATCATGTTTAAGTCTCGCCATATCAGTTCATCAATTTGAGTATAACTGAATTTAATCGTCTATACCTTTTATTCAATGAAAATTTTACAAATACACAAAAATTGTTTTTTTAACTTAAATTTATTCAATCGATTTATGATATTGACGAAATTCAAAAATACAAAATAAATATTAAATTTAAAAATAAATTTTAATTATTTTTTTACATTTGGACGTACAAAAAACTTTTCCAATTGCAGTAATGCTGTAATTTCCATTTCAGTTATGTTGCATATAAAAAGTTGGCAACATAAAAAAAAAGTTTTACGTTTTACCGCAACATTGATACGAGTTTTAATATTTAATTCAATTGACCTGGAATCTATTTTTAATCGCGGTTAAGTATTTTAAATATAACGATTTGCGGTCAATAGTACGAACGCTTAGCATAATGTTTTGTGCCAAAAAATTATATTGGTAGGTCCGAGCGTACTTATTGTACCATTTTTTGTTCATGATATGAACCTGGGCTGCTCAGGGTAGATCGGCAAAATCAAGGCCCAACTGAAAATATACGCCACCACTTGGATTAATCTCTAAGATTGGCACCAGAAAAATTAAAGTCTACCTGGCAAAATCACAAAATCGCTTACAAAAATAATTATAGAAAACTGTTTTCTGTTCATGATACAGACTTGGGCTGCTCAGGGTAGATCTGCATAACCAAGGCCTAACTGGCAATATACGCCACCACTTGGATTAATCTCTAGGATTGGCACCAAAAAAATTAAAGTCTACCTGGCAAAATCACAAAATCGCTTACAAAAAGAATTATAAAAAACTGTTTTCTGTTCATGATATGGACCTGGGCTGCTCAAGGTAGATCGGCACAACCAAGGCCTAACTGGCAATATACGCCACCACTTGGCTTAATCTCTAAGATTGGCACCAGAAAAATTAAAGTCTACCTGGCAAACTCACAAAATCGCTTACAAAAATAATTATAGAAAACAGTTTTCTGTTCATGATATCGACCTGGGCATGTATGTGAAGTTAGCCCAGAAAGTCATCCCAGAAAAAATAAATTTTTGCATCAGGCAACACTAAAGTTGTATGTTTATACTAGCCCAGGATTTCACTAAAATTATTTAAATT
This sequence comes from Nephrotoma guestfalica, assembly GCA_963691935.1. NCBI lineage: Eukaryota > Metazoa > Arthropoda > Insecta > Diptera > Tipulidae > Nephrotoma > Nephrotoma guestfalica. Next base: position 246,163,855 of record OY829915.1, read on the forward strand.
GACTCTAATTCAGCCCAAGAAAAATTAAAACCTCGTAATAAATCATATTGCATGGAAAGAAAAAAATATTGTTACGTTTTCGCCTTGTCACTCAAGGTTCGAATCACTGGATTGTGAATAAATACAACTGCTTCAAATTTGAACACACACAGTTTATTTACACAACACAATTTATTATACAACACAAAATTAACAATTAATTATTACTACAATAACACACTTTAATATTCACTTTAATAATCTTTCTATTTAATCTTCACTGTATCACGTTTAAAATAAAACTCAGCATTCCACATCAACGCGCGCCTTTATATACCAAAATATTTGTTTCTAGAATAATCCCAAATGTTGTCCAAAATTTATACGAGAACATTCTAGCAAATACGTTAGAAATACAAATAGCGCCTAAATGTTGATCCATGCCAAATTAAAATTGAACAACTTATTAAAATAACTTATTCTACTCTAAACTAGATGTCACCGTAACACTACCCCTCACTCAAGCCTGTTCGTCCCGAACAGGATCCAAATCACCTCCTCTGTAGAGCGCCAAACGCTCTAAATGCACCACCTTTGGTTTACCTCTCCGTCCTTTCCGAATGCGATAAACCACGTCGTTCATCCTTTTAATGATAGTGTAAGGTCCTTCCCATGTAGGTTGCAACTTCGGTGATAATCCTTTCTTCCGTTGTGGGTTGTGAAGCCATACCAATTGCCCTTCCTCGAAGCCTTGATTATTTGCTCGTATGTCATATCGAGCCTTCATTCGATCACTTGATATCCGAATTTTCTCCCGTACAAATTGATGTATCTCATTAAGTTCTTCTTTCATCCGGTCGACGTAATCCTGTCCGCATAGAGCCGCTGATGGAACTGCTCCAAACTTTAAATCTCCCGGTAGTCGCAGATTGTTCCCAAATATGGTTTTAGCTGGCGTCACTCCTGTTGTGTCATGTACCGCTGATCGGTAAGCCATCAGGAACATCGGTATATGTCGATCCCAGTTGCGTTGGTTCTTTTCCACAATCTTTGCTAGATATTCCTCCAATGTGCCATTGAATCTTTCCACCATACCGTCCGACTGCGGGTGTAGAGGCGTTGTTCTCGTTTTATTGATGCCAAGCATCTGACATATCTCCTGAAATACCACCGATTCGAAATTCCTTCCTTGATCCGTGTGAATTTCCATCGGTACACCAAATCTGCTAATCCAGTTGTTCACCACGGCATCAGCTATTGTTGTTGTCTCTTGATTGGGTATGGGATACACTTCTGGCCATTTGCTGAAATAATCCATGATTACTAGCACATATTTATTTCCGCTCTCGGTGGTCGGAAATGGCCCTGCCACATCCATTGCAATTCTCTCGAATGGTGCCCCTACATTATATTGTTTCATGGTTCCACGGCTTTTTCGTGCTGGTCCCTTTACTGCCGCACATTGATCACATCTTTGACACCATTCCACTACTGACTGTCTACATCCAGACCAGTAGAACCGTTGGCGAATTTTGGCTAGTGTTTTATTAATCCCTAGGTGACCTCCACTTGCTCCTCCATGATACTCTTTGAGGATTTCCGCAATCCGACCTTTTGGAACCACCACCAACAATTGTTTTACTTTACCATCCGTGCTTTCCCAATTTCTCTTTAAACATCCATTTTCCATGTGGAGGCTGTCCCATTGAGCCCAATAAGATTTTACGATGGGGGTTTTATCGGCTATCTCGCTCCATGTGGGCCGGTGTTCCTTTTCCTTATGTTCCATGACGAATGCCAGATCAGCATCCCGTAATTGTTCCTTCCTGATCATTTCATCAGTCCACTCCTCATCAGGTAGCACTTGCATAAGCCGAATATCGCTGATGTTTTCCTTACCCTCCACACGTCCACAATGCTTGCATTCCACGGGGCATGGCCTTCTTGATAATGCGTCGGCATTTCCATGTGCACTTCCCTTCCGATGTTCAATTTCAAAATCGTAGCTTTGCAAACGTTCGATCCAACGTGCTACTTGTCCTTCTGGATTTTTGAATTGTAACAACCAGCGCAAAGCTCCATGATCCGTCCGTAGAAGAAATTTTTGGCCATAGAGGTACTTATGGAAGTGTTTCACACATTCTACTATAGCCAACAACTCTTTCCGTGTCACACAATAATTTCGTTCCGGTTTTGATAACATCTTGGAGTAATATGCAATAACTCGCTCCTCACCATTTGTTGCCTGTGATAATACTCCTCCTATCCCATCATTACTTGCATCGGTGTCCAAAATGAATTTAACGTTGGGTATAGGGTATGCGAGGATTGGCGCTTCGCATAATCGTCGTCTTAGTTCCACGAATGCCTCTTCTTGGTCTTCCTTCCATTCGAATGCCTTGTTTTTCCAGGTTAACTCGTGTAAACTCTTTGCGATGCTGGCAAATCCTGGCACGAATCGTCTATAGTAGGTGCATAATCCAAGGAAGCTCCGTAATTCATGTAAATTTTTAGGTCGTGGCCATTCCTTTACCGCTGAGATCTTGTCTTCATCGGTGTGAATTCCATTGGTTGTTACCTTATGACCCAAATATTTTACTTCCATCCTAAATAATTTACATTTCTTTGGGCTTAGCTTTAATCCGGCGGCTTGTATCCGATCCAAAACCTCTGCCAAATTCCTACAATGCTCATCGAAATCTTTGCCCATTACGATGATGTCGTCCAAATATACGAGGCACGTCCTCCAATGTAATCCCTTTAGTACGCGCTCCATTAGCCGTTCAAAAGTCGCAGGGGCGTTACATAATCCGAATGGCATAACGTTAAATTGCCATAATCCGTTACCCACACTGAATGCCGTTTTCTCGCGATCTTCCTCCTGGACTTCCACTTGCCAATAGCCGCTTCGCAGATCTAATGTCGAAAATATTCGAGCACCCGATAATGTGTCTAACGTGTCATCGATCCTTGGCAATGGGTAACTATCCTTTTTCGTCACAGCATTTAATTTTCGATAATCCACGCAAAATCTCATGCTACCATCCTTTTTCTCGACTAACACCACTGGCGAGCTCCATGGACTGCTTGATGTTTCAATTACCCCTGCTGCTTGCATATCTTTTACCATTCGATCCACTTCTCCTTGCTTTGCCAATGGTAATCTCCTGGGTGATTGGCGAATCGGCATTTCTGCTCCTGTATCTATTCGATGTTTTACCATTGTGGTTCTCCCATTATTATCCGATGTACTGCAGAATATTGGCATGTACCGCTCGAGCAATTGTTTTGCCATATTTTTCTGTTCCATGGTAAGATCTTCGGTCCATTTCTCCATGAGTTGTTCAATCATTACTTTCTGCCCTTGCGAGTTAGCCGTCTTAATCGGATTTTTCTGCTCGCACTTCACTATCGCAGATATTTCTTCACATTTTCCGATTATAGTCCCTTTCTTGATGGTTTTCGTCTTATCCAAGAGATTTAGAGTCCGAATTGGCACTCTATTATCGCTGTCTGATTTCACTAGAGCTCTCCCGATCATTATTTCTCTGGCTCCGTCCTCCGCTTCATTGGTTTCCACAACCCACAACCTGGGTGACCCAAAACCGCCCTCCAATCTTGCCCATACTATTGTCTCTGAGTTCGGTGGCAGCTTCTCCCGATGATCCATTATAATTTGCCTGGTCGTTTCTCCTATAGTGCTAACGTGAAGTGGCAACTCGATATTATCGTAGGTTAATACACCTCGTCCAACATCCACCACGAATCCATTCGTTCTCATGAAGTCCATCCCCAAGATGACTTCATCTACAATATCTGCCACCAGCACCTCGTGTTGAAAATGGTTTCGCCCAATCCTTATTTTCACAACCTTTTTACCTTTTATTGCTGAATTTTCTCCAGTTGCCGTTCGTAGTTTCATTCCATTGGCTGGTTTTACAATTCCATCGATAATATCTTGACGAACAATCGTATGAGTTGCTCCCGTATCCAGCGTAATCATGCAGTTCTTCCCATCAATATCGGCTTTAATTGTCAAGCTGTCACCGCTTCTTGCTACTCTCGAAACATAGATGGAGGTTATGGGGCAATCGGTTGTAGGAGTCAGCTTCTGCCCCTTCAAGCTGACTCTTTTTAGTTTAACGACTCCGCTGTCGTCTGACCCTCCTTTCTAGCCTCTGTCTGCTCTTCGTTTGGTCTACGCTTCATGGGAGATGGCGATCTTCCTCGTTTCTTCTTAATCTCCCAGCAGTCCCGTGAAATGTGACCCATCCTATTACATGTCCAGCATTTAATTTTGCCACTTCCCTTTCTGAACCTTGGCGGAGCCCGCTCGGTGTCTATTCTGGAATCGATCTCCACTCGGCGAATTTTTATTGCTGGTTTGACGATGGCCTGAGCAGTTTCGTTTGTCAACGCACAAGCGATGGTTTCCGCGAAAGTTGCCTTAGGTGACAACATCACTGCTCTGCGTGTCTCAGGATCTCGAATGCCGTCGATGAATGCATCTATTTTGATTCGCTCCATGTAATCGGCCGACATACTTGAATGTGCCAGATGCGCAAGCCTCTCAATTGCCGATGAATAATCCTGTAGCGATTCTCCTCCTCTTTGATATCGACCCTTCAATTCCATGCGATAGATTTCCCTTTTGTGGCTCTTAAAGGTGAAGCGGCGGAAACATTACAAACAATTCCGGAGCAAGAACGCAATAGTTACGTCGGAATTATGAAGGCGCTGGATAGAAAGTACGGAAGTGACCACAAAAGGGAAATCTATCGCATGGAATTGAAGGGTCGATATCAAAGAGGAGGAGAATCGCTACAGGATTATTCATCGGCAATTGAGAGGCTTGCGCATCTGGCACATTCAAGTATGTCGGCCGATTACATGGAGCGAATCAAAATAGATGCATTCATCGACGGCATTCGAGATCCTGAGACACGCAGAGCAGTGATGTTGTCACCTAAGGCAACTTTCGCGGAAACCATCGCTTGTGCGTTGACAAACGAAACTGCTCAGGCCATCGTCAAACCAGCAATAAAAATTCGCCGAGTGGAGATCGATTCCAGAATAGACACCGAGCGGGCTCCGCCAAGGTTCAGAAAGGGAAGTGGCAAAATTAAATGCTGGACATGTAATAGGATGGGTCACATTTCACGGGACTGCTGGGAGATTAAGAAGAAAGATTATTAAAGTGAATATTAAAGTGTGTTATTGTAGTAATAATTAATTGTTACGTTTTCGCCTTGTCACTCAAGGTTCGAATCACTGGATTGTGAATAAATACAACTGCTTCAAATTTGAACACACACAGTTTATTTACACAACACAATTTATTATACAACACAAAATTAACAATTAATTATTACTACAATAACACACTTTAATATTCACTTTAATAATCTTTCTTCTTAATCTCCCAGCAGTCCCGTGAAATGTGACCCATCCTATTACATGTCCAGCATTTAATTTTGCCACTTCCCTTTCTGAACCTTGGCGGAGCCCGCTCGGTGTCTATTCTGGAATCGATCTCCACTCGGCGAATTTTTATTGCTGGTTTGACGATGGCCTGAGCAGTTTCGTTTGTCAACGCACAAGCGATGGTTTCCGCGAAAGTTGCCTTAGGTGACAACATCACTGCTCTGCGTGTCTCAGGATCTCGAATGCCGTCGATGAATGCATCTATTTTGATTCGCTCCATGTAATCGGCCGACATACTTGAATGTGCCAGATGCGCAAGCCTCTCAATTGCCGATGAATAATCCTGTAGCGATTCTCCTCCTCTTTGATATCGACCCTTCAATTCCATGCGATAGATTTCCCTTTTGTGGTCACTTCCGTACTTTCTATCCAGCGCCTTCATAATTCCGACGTAACTATTGCGTTCTTGCTCCGGAATTGTTTGTAATGTTTCCGCCGCTTCACCTTTAAGAGCCACAATTAACGCGCCAACACGATGCTCTTCATTCCATTGATTTTGCTTAATCACCGTTTCGAATTGGAACTTAAAAATGCTGAAGGATGTTGTTCCATCAAATGTTGGTGGTTTTAACTTAACAGCGGTTACTGTCTGGATTACTTGATGTGTTGTTCCATTTGACTTGACATCTTCAAGCCCCTTCTCAAGACGTTGCACTTCGGTTCGTAGATCTTGTTTAACCGTTTCAATTTTTTGTTGAACCTCCCCTTTAATATTTCGAATTTCTGTGTGTAACTCTGTTTGCCGTTTCTCCACTTCGCCGTGTAGTGTAGCAGATAATTCCAGAAACTTCTCGTCCATTTTCTTTTGGCCATCTTCTATTTGTTGTTTAATATCCGCGCCTTGTTGCTTCATTTGTAGTTTAATTTCCGACTGTTGTCCCATCATTTGATTCATAGCAGCCATCAACTGCGATAAATTGAAATTTCCAAATTGATCTTTTGTTGTTTCGGCCACCGTTTGCGCGTCCTCTGCTTTGTTGTCTACATTAGTCTCGTCCATTTTATCCTCCTCAAAATGATACACGTCCGGATCTAAACCTTCCTTCTGCATAGCCTCACGTAGTCGCTCCACTAAATTAGCTTTTGAGCCTTCACTGGCCAAACCTCGCTGTTTCAGTTGCTTCTTTAATTGCAGAAGCTTTAAATCGTAGAGAATCATTTTTCTTATTATTCACAATCCCACCGCTGTCACCAATTGTTACGTTTTCGCCTTGTCACTCAAGGTTCGAATCACTGGATTGTGAATAAATACAACTGCTTCAAATTTGAACACACACAGTTTATTTACACAACACAATTTATTATACAACACAAAATTAACAATTAATTATTACTACAATAACACACTTTAATATTCACTTTAATAATCTTTCTATTTAATCTTCACTGTATCACGTTTAAAATAAAACTCAGCATTCCACATCAACGCGCGCCTTTATATACCAAAATATTTGTTTCTAGAATAATCCCAAATGTTGTCCAAAATTTATACGAGAACATTCTAGCAAATACGTTAGAAATACAAATAGCGCCTAAATGTTGATCCATGCCAAATTAAAATTGAACAACTTATTAAAATAACTTATTCTACTCTAAACTAGATGTCACCGTAACAATATATTCGGAACCCAGACATATTTAATCGAAAAAATTTCAAATTTAATTACATTAAACTAAATATACATGTCAGTTAATAGTGCTAGTCACAACGGTGGTATTGGCCTGCAATTTGTATGGCTTGTAAAAGACGAGAATACTGACGAGTTGTTACTATTAGGTTTAGTTTCCGGAACTCTTCGCTTCCAGGTGTTATTGAAGCACAGCTCCGTCAAATGTATTGGCCCATTCAATTATGAGCCTGTAGCACCAATCGCAACGGTAGGATTATCTTGAAAACTTCAAGGTCAGTAACGGACATGATTATAAGTGGGTAATACTAGGTTTGGTTTCCGGAACATACGGTTTCTGGGAACTATGAAGTAAAACAATTCACCCTTTGGGCTAAACACGTGTGCGCCTGTAGTGTCAATCACAACTTTGATTGTCTTGAAATTTTCATGGAAATTTGATGTGTGTACTTGAAATAATTTAAACATATTTTAAGTGAAGAATCTCGAAGCATTTCATACCTATCATGGACACATTTTAACCATTCGCCTGGCTAATGACTGGGAGTGTTTCAGCGACCCCTAACCTGAAGAACAAATTTTTAATGGTATATTGTTCCAATGAGAAGCCTTACATATAATGGCTACGACTCAGAATTTCATATAGACTTTTTTATGCTACTCTACACAACATTGCCTGATTCATTTGGAATTACCCAGGGAGCACCGCGAGGAGGTATGCATCTCGGACTTCGCCCCCCGTACCACTTTTGTGGATTTATACATTTATTTAAATGTGTATGGCCCAAAAGTTTTCGTAATTGTTTTATAAAATTGGTTACGGATATAAATGTAAAATCTACAGTAACGAACTGTATTGAGATTATTAGACCTGTTTGAAGCAAAAAGTTCCGGAAACCAAACCTAATAGTCACAATTTGTCATTATACGGCCTGCCAACCGTCTGGTTCAGGATGAATTGTTTTACTTCATAGTTCCCAGAAACCACAAGTTCCGGAAACCAAACCGAGTAGTACTCACTTATAATCATGCCGGTTACTAACCTTGAAAATTTCAAGACAATCGTACCGTTGCGATTGGCGCTACAGGCTCATAATTGAATGGGCCAATACATTTGACGGGGATTTTCATCAATAACTCCTGGAAGCAAAGTGCTCCGGAAGCCAAACCTAATAGTAACAACTTGTCATTATACTGCCTACGTACCATACAAATTTCAAGAAAATCGTACTGTTCTGATCGGCGCTACAGGTGCACACGTGTTTGGCCCAAAGGATGAATTGTTTTACTTCATAGTTCCCAGAAACCACAAGTTCCGGAAACCAAACCTAGTAGCACTCACTTATAATCATGTCCGTTACTAACCTTGAAAATTTCAAGACAATCCTACCGTTGCGATTGGCGCTACACGCTCATAATTGAATGGGCCAATACATTTGACGGGGATTTTCATCAATAACTCCTGGAAGCAAAGTGCTCCGGAAGCCAAACCTAATAGTAACAACTTGTCATTATACTGCCTACGTACCATACAAATTTCAAGAAAATCGTACTGTTCTGATCGGCGCTACAGGTGCACACGTGTTTGGCCCAAAGGATGAATTGTTTTACTTCATAGTTCCCAGAAACCACAAGTTCCGGAAACCAAACCTAGTAGCACTCACTTATAATCATGTCCGTTACTAACATTGAAAATTTCAAGATAATCCTACCGTTGCGATTGGTGCTACAGGCTCATAATTGAATGGGCCAATACATTTGACGGGGATTTTCATCAATAACTCCTGGAAGCAAAGAGCTCCGGAAACCAAACCTAATAGTAACAACTTGTCATTATACTGCCTACGTACCATACAAATTTCAAGAAAATCGTACTGTTCTGATCGGCGCTACAGGTGCACACGTGTTTGGCCCAAAGGATGAATTGTTTTACTTCATAATTCCCAGAAACCACAAGTTCCGGAAACCAAACCTAGTAGCACTCACTTATAATCATGTCCGTTACTAACATTGAAAATTTCAAGATAATCCTACCGTTGCGATTGGTGCTACAGGCTCATAATTGAATGGGCCAATACATTTGACGGGGATTTGCTTCAATAACTCCTGGAAGCGAAGAGTTCCGGAAACTAAACCTAATAGTAACAACTCGTCAGTATTCTCGTCTTTTACAAACCATACAAATTGCAAGCCAATACCACCGTTGTGACTAGCACTATTAACTGGCATGTATATTTAGTTTAATGTAATTAAATTTGAAATTTTTTCGATTAAATATGTCTGGGTTCCGAATATATTTTTTTCTTTCCATGCAATATGATTTATTACGAGGTTTTAATTTTTCTTGGGATGAATTAGAGTCAATTTAAATAATTTTAGTGAAATCCTGGGCTAGTATAAACATACAACTTTAGTGTTGCCTGATGCAAAAATTTATTTTTTCTGGGATGACTTTCTGGGCTAACTTCACATACATGACCGGCACAATCAAGGCATAACTGGCAATATACGCCACCACTTGGATTAATCTCTAGGATTGGCACCAGAAAAATTAAAGTCTACCTGGCAAACTCACAAAATCGCTTACAAAAGCGCTTGGGCTGCTCAAAGTAGATCGACATAACCAAATAATTATAGAAAACTGTTTCCTATTCATTGTATGAACCAACCATGCAACGATACATTACCTTATTGTTTCGATAAAGAAATTTTGCACTCATATACCGTTTTATCACAAATTTATTTACATTTTTCTTAATTAAAGCTTTTACATTTATAATATTTTTTATATTTTTCCGTTTCTTTTAGATTTGACAAAAATTATAAAATTACATTACCACTGTAATGTTACTTTTACATTGTAAAACTAAAACATTGATAATAATATACTGGCAATGCAAATATACTTTTTCAATACGTACATTTTTTTTGGGATGGCTACACTTTAGTGACGAAACAAACCAAAAATATTTCGGGTCAACTTCAGCGACTTATTAAAAGACAAGATTTGAGATAATGAAATAGTAAATATCTTATTTATTGTAATCAAATTTTTATTAATACATTTTGCAAGTTATTAACATCTGATAACTTCAGCCTTATATTGAGCATAACTAGCAGCAGCTGCACCTCCAATAGCTCCAATCGGTATACCTATGGGACCGAATAATGCTCCAAAACCAGCACCAATCGCCGCACCTACAGCTCCAAATGCAACTAAGTGTTGGGTATCTTTTGTATTACATTCTATCTTAGATTCTTCGCACGATGTACCATTTCCTAATATTAGGAAAATCAGGTAACCTAGCCAACAAAGAATTTGTTTAACCGCAATTATAAATAAAAAATTTAATAATTTTAAACAATTTACATAAATTTATAGAAAACCCGTTCATCTTTATAGTTGACCTTTTCCCAAGTACTCCTTGCTCACTTGTCTTTGTAGTTCGACTGATGATTGCACGTTATAAACTATTTTATATTGCAGAACAAAATAGCAAAATAATTGTGTGTACCACTTCAATATACATCTGGCGCAACAAAGTGCACTTCCTCTCGAAAATTAATTATATACAAAACGCGGAACAAACAAATAAATTCCATAAAAATGTGCAGTCTGGTGATTTAGCATATGTCGTAATAAACGTAAAGAACACTATTTTGTTTAATATTGGAAATGTGTTTTTGTTGTTAGTGCAGTGACTTTCATGACCAGCTAATTGAGGCTTAACATATCTTACGTCGGCCACGGAAGATATACTCTGATGTTTTTATAAATCTTCGAATAGATACAAAGGACATCATTATGTTTTCATTCGTGTGCTCTCCAATACTAACTCAACCCACTGATCTGAACCAAATGTGGAATAATTATAAAATTTTAGGAATTGGACCACCACATTGTACTCTTCAAACTAAACCCAATTACTTTCAAAAACAATATTTTTTTTATCCATAAGTAATTCTAGTACGCTTGTAGCTGCTCACAGCATAAATGAAAGTCGTTTCTCCAAAAGGTTCAGAGTTGAAATACTGAAGTAGAAGGTTAAAGTTGGGAGAGAGAGTTAAACTTGGTTGACAAAAAAAACCTTAGGGACGGTATGAAACATACGTCTTATACTCAAACCTGAAAATCCAAAATGGCTGGTTGCGTCTAATATTTTGTAATTAAATAACGCATACTTCATGAGAGAAGGTTGTCACAGATCACCCAGAGAGTTTGTTAATGTAACCGGCTAATGTTCTGTGGCGTAGGCGTGGTGTTTGTTGTAATAGCGCTGTGCAGTTGATCAACTTGCGAAAACACTCGGACACGGGATAAATATATTATATCGAAGTGGTACAACGACACGAAGAAGAATCCCATCATACCAAATAGAAAAGAAAGAAGAAATAGCAAAAATGTTGATTCAGTAGACATCTCAAAAACAGAATTTTGATTATGCAAATAAACTCAGAACTCTGTAGGTAAAAAGGAAAATAAAATTTGCAAAAAATAAATTAATAAAAATACATAATTCCATCTAATTTATTATACTCGTACATCCACTTAAAGAAAAAAAATTCGTAAAATCATCACCATCAGACTGTGCCTCGATGTACCACGCAAGGTAGTTCTTACCAAAATGGGTAGCGAAATCTAAAACCCGCCGATAAATGAATTGTGATTACCCCGTTAGGCAACCTGTCTGGATTGCTGCGTTGATTCGTCGATAACCACGCTGCCGCTGTGTCCATTCGATACAGGTGCTACTGCTACTAGATTCGCGGAGTCCCGTTCGCTGAAATCGACGCCGCCGCAGTGGCCACCTAACACAAGTGCTACAGGAGCCACTTTCAAGTCACATACTGGCAGAAAAATTGAAGTTAGTTTACATTGTTCTTTAATTTGTGTGCACTTTTTCTTAAGTTATAGTTATCAAAGTTATATCGTCATCATCCCCTCCTAAAATTAATGGTTTCCGCGGTAAGGGTAGATACTGTTTCACCAAACTTCTTCTACTGTCAGGTATGCATATTCACATGAGCCGTTTTCAGAAGAGCGTATTGTGCAGAGCGTCCCAGTATTTCTTGGTGGACTCAGCAGTCCATGACACAGCAGTGGTCGCTAAGATTTTAGTCATTCAGAATTTTCCAGTTCGAAACCCGACTCACAATCCTGTACGAAGTTACATCGATGCTAGGGTTTCCTATGCTATAGACTGTCTCTTCTCTCCACTTTGAGTGTTTAGAATTAAATTTTTTTGTGATTATCACATCCTTCGTTCGATTTTGAAACTTTGGTTCATTTGGAGGAAGATAACAGCCCTGGGATCAATCTGTTTATCAAGGTCACTTCTTTCTCTATACTGTAATTTGCAATGTAATTTGCAATTGCAATGTGCTTGAGCATCATTTGCGCAGCATCGCCTTGGATATCTGCCGTCCAAATCTGCGACTCATTATCCACCCAGTATTTTTCATCGGTTTGATTCACTCAGCAGAACCACATCTATCTGCATTTTAATAGCAATTACAAACATCAAGGTTCTGGGCCCGCCTACTGTTCTCCAGCTGATACAAGAGCAATTTTATTAAATTCGCCACAAAACGCTTCAGAAAAATATTCCGATTCTTCATTGATTTTGCATTTTTTTTGATGCCAGATTATTCCATACGAAAGGATTAATTCGTAACTAGCGTCAAAGCGTTGAATTTGTAATCTTAAGTTCTGGTAACAAAATTGTTGCTTAGCCAAAGGTCTTTCGAGCGAAATACTATACCTGAATACATGAGAATGTGAAAAATGTAACTGTCCCCAGCACCACATCGGTAGGTTTGTGTTGTGAGATTCTTTAAGATTTTTTCAATGATATTTGACACGTACATACTCTATAAGCGTCGATAACAAAATTGTTACTTTTTAAAAACTCCTTCCAAATGGCATGCCACATGAATATAGGGAAATTAAAAAAATTGAAACTGCTTCTAGCGCCACAGTCATAGTTTTGAGTACTAAGACGCATCAGCAAAATTAACGGTATTCTTTTAATAGACCATAAATCAACTATAGCATCACCAAACCGGTGGATCTAAGAACTCAAGTGTTATCCGCAAAATTATTGTCTAATCCACGACCTGTGAAACGATACACGGCACCAGTGTATTTGAAAAAGGTAAAGTGCTATCGTGGTATTGGGTGGTTTTTAGGAAAATTCCTATAGCAGGTGCCCGACTCTCCTGAGGTAGAGATCTCAAAAGCTTTTCAATTCGCCGAATTAAAAATAAAAGAAGATTGGCGAACAAAACATCAAGCCGATATCTATCCATCCGGACATTCAGATGGGCAGACAATCTTTTAACTTCTCCTTAAGATCAAGTTACTGAAATTTTGGAAAAAATGAAGAACTGAAAATTTTGTAGGTCCCAAAAATGTTAAAAAAAATTTGTTCGTCCGTCTGAATGTCTGGAACTCTGGATGGATGTTGTTGTCTTATAAATTGCGCATACATTAAAGTTGTTATCTTACGCGATTATGATATTAGGGTAACTTAACTATATACTTGTTAGTATTAGTATTGTTAGTATTTTAAACTACCATTGTGCCGCTAGAACCAATTACATTTTTTTAGATTTTTATATATACAATCATGTGACCGTTTACATAGTTTCCAACAAAGCAAAAAATCGGGTTAAAATAACAGCGATGGTTCAGAGATTTGTAAACAACGTGCGTAAAGGAACAGTGAAGTGTTCAGGGTCATTAGTGGTACGTGAGTTAGACGATGCCATCAAACAAATGTGTAAACAAACCCACCATAAATAGTACAATATACCCTTTAACTATCTTCTTCCTGCCGCGACTATTGTCACCTTTGAGGTATACAGGACTAGCTAGATCAACACCTGTTGTCAGAAACGGTTTTCCAGAAGACACCCTTGATTTTGGCAGAATGCCCATCAGCTGTGTACGGGTTGCAGCCTTTTGACGAAAGCATACCATGCATTTGCTAACGTAGATTTTGATGTTTCGAGTGCCTAAGATCCAAAATCGTTGACGGAGCAAACTCAATAATAATGTAGGTCCTGGATGGAGATGTTTCTCGTGATATTCTGCAATATAATTTAAACTTATTATGTGATTTTTGGGCAGAATTAGGGGATGTTTAGTGTCAAAAGGGCATGATGACTCTTCTAGGCGCCCACCAACACGAATTAACCCATGTACGTCTAAAAATTGAGCTAACGAACGTACCGCACGATTTTTTAGTAGGCGGCCCGATTAAAATGCTTCGATTTCTTCTCGAAAGGTAGAGTTTATGAGTAATCGATTCTCATTTTCCCATTTTATGAGTAATCGATCAGTGGCTTGCATTTCGTATAATGTAGGCGGTTCAATCCCTATGGTTAATGACCTAATTCTGGTGTATCCGATCTTGTTACCCTTCTTAGCTTGTAGTGATATCTGAAAATATAGCTCCTACGATTCGTTTAATTTTTGCAAATGATGAGAATTTTACAAATAGTTCTTGAATAAAATCAAAATTTAATTGTTCATGAAAAATGTCTATAGCCCGATTACGTTTTTCCAGATCACATAACACTTCACTTTCACTAAACTGTAAATCATGAGTTGATAAGGAAGGCCAGGTGTTGCGATGAAGTTGTAACCAATGTGGCCCTTGCCACCATAATTTGTTGCCGACAAGTTTTGATGGTGGTATGCCACTTGCCGCACAGTCCGATGGGTTGTCCTTTGATGATACATGGTTCCAAAATTGACGTGGTATATCTTCGAGAATTTGAGACGTACGATTCGCAATGAATGTTTGCCATTTTCTGCGGTGTTCTGAAAGCCAAGCAAGTACGATTTTCGAATCGGCCCATGCGTGAATGTATTCAAACTTTAGGGGTAGTGATAACGACTTACTTTTACAAAGTAAATAAGCTCCGCAAAGTTCAAGCCGCGGTGAGAGATACCTGTTTCAATGGTGCTACCTTTGTTTTTGTCATTATTAACCTAGTGATGATGTCACCAGAATCACGTAAGTCACGTAAATACAGCAAGCGTAAGATAGAGATCGAGGAATGCGAATTTTCTCGAGTTCCGGTAGCTCTTGTCTCATATTCCACCAGCTTTGTTCTATTTTAACAGGCAGTTGGTAGTGCCAGCCAAGTTTCAGTAGCCATAGACGTTGGAATAAAATTTTTATTTGGATCGTGGTAAGAGACAACCATCGCAATGGATCAAATTAACTTGCAGCTTCTGACAGGACGTTGCGTTTGGTTGCTTTTCGGTATTCCTCGAGATGCACCTTGAACTGAAATGTGTCATCTTTTGGATTCCAATTTAGGCCAAGTGTTTTAATCCCAAATGATTTATAATAAAATTCCAAGGGTTTGGTTTCCTGGTGTTCCAGCGGTATGCTATTGAGAAGTTCTTGCGAATTTGACATCCATTTTCTCATGTTGAATCCGCCCGCTTTACATAAAGCGATCGTTTGTTTATTTAATTCAATCGCCTCTTCTGTATTGTCAGCTCCGGAAAGTAAATCGTCCATATAAAGATTTTTGTTTAGTACTGGTGCGGCTAATGGATAATCGCTTCCGTGGTCAGTCACCATTTGCTGGACAGATCGAACTGCGAGGAATGAAGCTGGTGTTTTTCCATATGTGACCGTACACAGACGGTAGTGAGAGATGTGTTCATAAGCATTTTGTCTCCAGACAATTCTTTGGAAATCTTTGTCCGATTTATGTACCCACACTTGTCGGAACATTTTCACCATGTCAGAAGAAATGGCTATAGTATTCTTCCTAAATCTAAGCAATATTTTGACGAGATTTTGTTGAAGTTTTGGACCAGTTAGTAGAATGTTGTTTAAAGACTGGCCAGAACTAGATTTCGTTGAGCCGTCGAATACCACCCTCAATTTGGTAGTTGTACTCGACATTTTTATGACCGCGTGATGAGGCAGATAATATTTAAAGTTCCACTGTATGTTGACTTCAGAATCTAGATCCTTTTCCTTGTGACCTAATCGAAGATATTCTGCCATGAATTCCTTATATATACGGTTTCCAAGGATTCGTCTAGTTGAAATTTTCTCTCCATGGCAAATAAACGTGTCATAGCTGCCTTAAATGAATTTCCTAGAGCAGGTGTATTTCGGAATGGCAATCGTACTTCATATCTGCCTGCTAGGTCACGACTATGATTTTCCGAAAAAATAGCTTCACATCGTTTATCTTCTAGAGATGGTTGTGCCAAGATGTTGATATCCTCCAATTGCCAACATTTTTCGAGGGTTGTATGTAGATCCGTATGATGGCAAATCAGGTGATTACTATTACAGTTCGATTCTTTACTCTTTTGCTTTTCGTAAAATTGTCCACACAGTATCCAATCAAATATTGTAAGCTGGGCGATTGGATTCGAAATAATACGGTCGCTACACAATATATTAAAGAAGGCATCAGCACCAATTATAATTTGGATTTGGCTAGGATGGTTGAATTGTGGGTCCGCTAGTTGTAAGCTTTAGATGTAAGTCCATTTCCTTATGTCGACTTTCCTAGATGACATTATATCGGGAAACAAGTTGTAACTGTACTGCCCCCTTTGTAGTACCAGCTTTCACCATGGCTAGACCGTTAACTGAGATGCAGGAATGCGTTCTGGATAACCGTAGCTTTTTAAATGGTTAAGGATTTTGAAAGTCCTAATCGTAACCTTTCAGAAAATCATACAGAACTAAGTGATAAACATATTAACTCCTTAGATATTCAATTTCGAAATAAAATCGGAAATTCTTAATATAGTGCGGCATTATTAAAGTACGAGTAATTGGCTTTGTTGCTGGTGCTGGATGGTAAGGCGAACAATAAATGAAGTGCTGTTGTATTACAACAACCAAGTCGAGGTTTGTTGCTAGTTCGGGATGCTAAAGCTAACGTTGTGGGCACAACCAGCCAGAAAAATACAATCATCGTATATTGTATATATATATAGCTTATTTTCCTGAGTCGTGTTATGGAATATTTTGTTGCTGGAGAATTGTGATGTTTCGTAATTTCGCCAGAACTTTACGGGTTTGTCCATTTTCAGACCGAAGTTCTGATTACCACGTGAGGTTTCAGCCTCCAACGCTTTTCGTTTGCAGTTTTTTGATCAGGGACCTACAAAACATCGAGAAAAGTGGTTACATACCAAGGTCATTTTTCACAATTTTTATCAGGACGCCAATAACTTAGCTTGACAAACCCAATTTGTTTAAATATTTAAATTTAGGGCAGATGGGGCCTAAATTCTTAGTTTTCTATTCCATAAATAAAATGTATTAACTATTTTCAAAGCAGTACGAAATTATTAGTTTAATATTTCCAACACATCAGCTACATAATCTTCAAACCCATCAAGTTTGTCCAGGTGCTTTTAGCACTGGGAACAATATACAAAAACAACCGTTTTAAACTGAATGTTAATTTTTAAATTGTAGATTGGGTATCTGTGCTAAAATGTCAACCTCCAGGGTCATTTACTTGAAACGTAAATTAGAAAAAAAAAATGAATACGAAACGGCATCGTTATTTACGTTTAAAATAACCAATTATTCTGAATTAACCTCGTGGGGCATCTTCTCGTAATACGTAACATTATATAGGTAGATGTACAACAAGTACATCGGGATTGATTAAAAATACATTTTCCCAAAATCGAAATCCAAAAACAATGAATATACAAGGAATACGTTTGGAGTATATACATCGCTATATACTCGCACAATAAACAATCGTAAGGATATTCTGGAATAATAACATGAGCAAAAAAGGA
Source organism: Nephrotoma guestfalica (assembly GCA_963691935.1). Classification (NCBI taxonomy): domain Eukaryota; kingdom Metazoa; phylum Arthropoda; class Insecta; order Diptera; family Tipulidae; genus Nephrotoma; species Nephrotoma guestfalica. Next base: position 246,181,759 of record OY829915.1, read on the forward strand.
TATCTCCCCTATCCGATTTTTTGATTGTCATTCGATTATTATCTTAGATTACAGTCGAGTGTACCGTAAATAAATTGAATTGTTTTCAAATATTCACCCACTCGCATCCACCAACGCACACAACATTATACGTATTACGTTAGAATACATTTCAGAAACTATCTTAGGATATAACAAGGACATTTCATATACTAAGACATTTCGTTATATTATGTACATTGTACCATATTATGTATAACTCGGGGGTATAAGGTCGACGCACAGGTGAATAGAAATGGGATTTTTGTCATGTTGATTTTAGTTGAATATTACAGGATATTGGTATACTCGTATAGATTACGACGAAATGTAGAAAAGGTAAATTCATTCTATAATGAAAGCTTTAGCTATGATGAAATTTTAATTTAAAAATACATACTACTTTTACATGCATGGGATATGTGTCGGTAGAGTCATAAAATTCTAAGAGTGCTATGGTGACGTCATTTATACAGAAAAACTTAGTTTTACGAATCTAATGTGAAACACTTAAAAATTACAAACTGTACGATGAAATTTATGTTTGTCGGTAGGTAGGTAGGTAGGGATGGTACCCGTACATATATCCTATTTGATTTTTATGGAATTGTATAATTTAGTGCTTCGGTTGAACGAGTTGTGCAAAATAAATGTACATAATTCTAACCAAAGATAAATAAATGCCATAATCATTTTGATGATAAGAAGGATAATAACTATAATTTATTTATGTATTTATATTTCGTTTGAATGAAGGATTTGATTTAGAATTTTTAGAATATGAATGGTAATCCAATTGATTAGATTCGGATGGTATACCGTACACATAAATTCTCAATTTTCTCTTATTAAGTTAAATTATGGCTTGTATAATTGAATAGTCAACATAATATTATTGCTGTATACGTACGCCCATAAAAACACAAAGAAGGCCTTAAGCTAATTTATGGATATGGATCGTTTCGATATAGTCACGTAGGTTTAGATAATATACAGTTTCTAAGTAAATTTTGTTTGTAATCATTACAATTGATTATTTTGATGGGCATGGACTTGCATAAATATATGCACAGTATAATTCAGTATCATTTATAAATGTGTAACTCGAATATGTTACAGCGGTGGAGTAATGGAAGCTTATCCCACATACAACAATCTAAATTATATGCGCCTCGCAAAATGTATAACTGAATTATCTAACCTCGTGGGCGATAAATATACCAAGGAATGGTTTGGCCGACTCATTACGGTACGGTTTCAGATATCAATTGTTGATGTTCGAATTAAGGAGATGTAGTGGTTGCTTTCCCTTTTATATTTGCGCTCTCATGCGTGGTCACCGAAATTTTAATCAACCTAGGCTATAAACATTATCGATCTCTGCTAGGTCGCATTGGTACAATAATATTTATTTAATATTTAACAATAAATACGTATCTTAATTGAAGAGGGGAGGGGAGATGGGGGAGTACGTAACTACATATATGAACCACCGCGAGTTATTGGTGCTGCAAAACCAATGCCAGATCAACACCTGTTCTCAAGAATGTGAAGTTATCCCAGTTTTTCATCCGAGGAATTTTTTTATTATTTTTTACACGAAACTATTGTCATCCCAGTTTTTTCATTTTATACCTCTATAAGACGATTTAAATTATAAACACAACAACAAATTATCCCATACCAGTTTTTTCATTTATTTATAATGCGCCATATTAATAGTTTAAAATATTAAGGGTAACTTATCATGAGCACCCCAGTGTCAGGCTATATTAGGATTAGACCAATCTTCCAGCTTCAATATGGCCCATATACGACATTTATATGAAAATCGTATATAACTTCCAAAATCTTACTGGGCCGGAAATAGCAATAGCACAAACACGCATTTGTGTTGCGTCTGAGCGATTGATGCACACAACTGTTTATACCATTTAAACTATTGTTACGCCTGCGAGTTTAGGCGAATTGTTTTTAATGAAAATGAATTGCAGAATCGGTTCATATGTACCGTCTGCAAATCTCACGATGTTTTTTTTTATTAAGCAGCCCATACATTATACAATTTGTTGTACATCTCCAGCTACCATTCAATTTTTTTAATTGATTGTTTAAATTAAAAATATGGATACCGTAATTGCGTTAATGATGATTACCGAATCGTCTAACGAAAAAAACAAAATTGGGAATAAAAGAAACTGGCAGAAAAAGTGGTTAGCGGATGAAGAACAATATTCAAACGCGAAATTGTTAAAAAAGAGAATTAGACGCGTTGGACTATAAAAACTATATGCGAATGAATGAAGATTGATTCAATGATCTGTTGGAAAGGCTTTCACCTTTTATAAAAAATACAAGCCACATTCATGCGAGATGCAATTTCGATAGAGACCGGGCTTTCTATTACGTTGAGATTCTTAGCAACTGGGCAATTCATTCGAGGATTTGAAGTTTACATATACGATTTCATCACAAGCCATCGGAAGAATTGTTATTGAAACATGTTAGGCAATTAATTTAGTGCTAAAACAAAATATAATGGTTAGTATTGAAACAAAATAAATAATTAGTTATCATTATCAATAATTTTGCATTTATTTTAGATACCAAAAACCACAGAAAATTGGAAAGTCGAGGCAAGAAATTTTTTTGAAAAAAAAACAGGATTCCCGAACTGCCTAGGAACCATTGATGGCAAACATATCCACATTAAGAAGCCGTAAAAATCAGGATCTTTTTATTTCAATTATAAAAAGGCATTTAGTGTAGATAGCAGTAGTTAACGCCGAGTCTGAGTTTCTAACGGTGGACGTTGGAACAAATGCAAGAATTTCCGACGGAGGACTTTAGTCAAACACAAAATTTTTCAAAAGACTAAATAATGGAGAAACTGGTTTACCAGATCCCTCCGCTCCGTTTCTTGATGCCCATATTCTACCATTTGTTTTTGGTGGCGACGATGCATTCTCACTAAGGCCAGACTTGATGTAGCCGTATGCTCACGATTACCTCACAATCGACGAGTTACATTTCAACAAGAAATTAAGCTCAGCCAGAGTAAGAGTTGAAAACGCATTTGGCATTTTATCATCGCGATTTAAGTTACTTCATACAACAATAAATTTAAGTCCAGAAAAAGTTACAACTGTCGTATTGTCGTGTTGTTATCTTCATAACTATTTAAAAAAGAAACAGGGGACATTTTACATTGACAATAATACAGTATCAACTTCAACTTCTCACGAAAAAGCACTTCTAGGCCTTAATTCCAATATGCCAAGAAATTCAAGTAAAGAAGCGAAATGCATAAGAAATTAATTTATTGTAATTTATTGAAGTTTAAATGTTTGTAGTTAAATAAATATAAGATTTTCAAATAATTCATTATTTTCAAAAATTTCTAAGAAAATTGGTCATCCCTCAAAATATCATGTAGGCTTTGATATGTTCCGTTTCTAATTTCTCCCGATGACAGAATCACAGAATCCTTAGTTAAAACAAACGAACGAGGCTCTTTTGCAGTATGAATTTGGTGCTCGAAATGCAGTGTAGTTGATTGTCGAGAAAATGTTTAAATACATGGAGTTTCTGACGTAGTTGATGAACAACTAATTTGGGTTGTCAATGTTGTTACTGTATTCGAATCATCAGAAAAAAAAATCGTGGTTGTCTTGAAAAATGAGTACGGTCGGAATACTGCAGCGGGGTTGATGATCTATTCCTGTATGGAGTTTCCAACCTGGCTGGTGGACACATACATAGGGTTTCTGGTGTGGATACAGTATTTGGCAATGAAAGTTTTTTTAATTGACCTAGTAATAATACTTCATTAATTAATTTTTTGCATTTGCTGTTCAGCATTTAATTTTCTATTTGCTTCAGAAAATATGGTCGCTTCATCTCTTTCTAAATTGCCACTAGAAGTTTTGGCAGTGTCCAAATAATCCACAGCTCTGCGTAAAAACTGATCTCTAGTATTGAGTCGTCTTTTATGAGGTATTGGTGCTGGTTCTGCGACAGATTCAGGCTAAACAAATATATAAATATGATACATTAATATTTAAATAATTACTTTTGTAATTCTTGAATTACTCAAATAAAATTTTCCGTATCAGAATCCATTGATGATGTTCCCGCTACTGGCATTTTTTGATCTTTTAGGAAATCTTATTTATCAAAAAACCATGATGATGGTGTGTATATATCGTCAAACCCTGCTCCGATTTTGCCCCCTCATTAATTTTTTTCCTTTCTCTACGGTAACAAGTTCTAATATTAATTATTTTACGCTTTAATTGTTCCACTGTTGCTTCTGGATCAATTTTTTGGTATTCTACCAATAATTCCCTCCAAGCTTTCATTTTAAGGAATTAATTTTTTTAATGTTCACTGCTGCTTTGCCATAACATTGACTTTTGTTTAAATTTATCGAAAAAACTCCGCCATTCTTGAGTATTAGGAATCGTCATTTTTTATTTTATTTTTTTACTTTAAACTTTGATTAAAATACACAAGCACATGGGTCCAATGTAAATTTGTTTATATTTGACATTTTAGGTGTCAATTTATATTGTTAGTTTATAAACTGTTCCATACACAGTTCAACTTGTTGAACAACCATTAGCTCCGCCTACTTAAAATCAAAACGCTTTGATTTTACTCCAACCGATTAGACAACCGTCAAATTGGTTGAAAATCCACACCATACACGGTGAATCTTATCTATAAACACAACCAAGTTGTATAATGTATGGGCTGCTTTACGTTAGCGGATTTTTCTGTACTTAATCCATACAAATACCAGTATGTACCAAATTTTGTTTTCGATTTTTTTTGGTAGAGAATACAAAATATATTTTTTTTGATTTGGACGTTCTTTAAATAATCGTTAGTTGACGAACTAAAAAAGCATACAGAAAAAATGCAAGTGCGGTGCCCAAATGAAAATTAGCAAAATACAATTTATTTGAGTGGGACTTTGATAGTGATCGATTTGAGTTGTCTCAAAACTTTTTTTTGTGTTAAGCTGAAGGCATTTGGATGTATACCTGGACAATTGTGAATATATAGAAAAAAAACTCTTCACGTTTTAATTATATTTTTATACCTGACGCGAGATTTTCAATTCATATTTGAGCGTAGGTTTTATAAAAGAACAAAAATATAAATATGATTCATTAAAACTAAACAAACATGTTCGAAGTGCTTCCGAGTCGGGTTTTTGCCATCAGAAACAAATTTAATTTTGGTGCAGTGCTTTATAACTACTAACAAGATATTGAATATCGTTCTACTTAACATCAAAGTTATGGCATATGAGTAATCAGTTATGGCATATCAGTGATCGGGAATAACGTTAAACCAAATACGGTTGAGGGTCAAGGCAAGGACGCCAATTACATGGGACGAGAGCGAGCGGTCAATGGCAGTTTCACGGACAGGCTGTTTTTTTTATTTGCTGCATGCAATATTTGCAATCTGTTCCGATACCGCAAACCCTCCAAATCTATCGCAGTTTGCATTTCTCATTCTTCTTTAAACAGTGGCCAAGTCGAGGACGCATGCCTATCGGTTCGATTTACTATAAACGCTATAAAATGACATGAACGAGAACCCTGAAATTTGGATTCTGACAAATCAATTTCATTACATATCGTAATAAGATGATGAAAAATCCCATTTCCATCCTGCCATGCATGAGAATACGCTAATCCTATCATAAAGCTGGCACTGAGGAGTCCATCATATATTGCCTTTATCATTACCAACTCAAAACATATAGAACCATTTCCGGCAACAAAAATTTATTAAGAGATACAAATTTTTATTTAACTGAACCTGAGATCTTGGAACTTGCCATTTACTCAAATTTGAACATACGGCTGATGCTGGCCATTTGGTCAGCAATCACTTAATTACGTGCAATCTCGAATCATCAGTCGCTATTTCTGGCTCAGTAAGGGTTTGGAAGTTATAGACGATTTTCAGATAAATGTATATGGGCCATGTCGAAGCTGGAAGATTGTGTCAATCCTAACATACGGCTGGCACTGGGGTGTTCATTATAAGTTACCCTTACTATTTAAAACTATTAATATGGCGCATTATTACGGCGAATTACTGTTGCCTGTGAACAACAAATAAAGGAAAAAAACTGTGGTGGGATAATTTGTTGTTGTGTTTATAATTTAAATCGCCTTATAGAGGTATAAAATGAAAATCAAAAATCCCTAGTGTGAAACCTGGGATAACTTCACATGCTTCATATTCTCCTCGTTAAGGACGGTTGAATCGGATGTCTATTTTATAGCAAACCAAGATAATCAAAATAAACGTGATTCAGGTAGAACTGGATATCTAAAATCTATTACCCGTACTGCCCTACACGAGTTGAGTGGTAGGTCAACTACGTACGTACGCAAAAATTATCCTGTTTCGAAACCTATACGCCTCGGATACTAATTTATCGGATCCACGACAATAACGACCTCAAATCTAAATGCACAATGACTATGAAAATGGGAAAATTAAAATTTCTAATCCTTTTAAGATCTAAAGATGTTTAGAACTTTACTGAATAATTTACACATTACGCTACACCGGCCGTCAGCGCCCACCGTAGTCAAATATGATGATGTCAAAGATTTATTATTTATTCATTATTAGAACTGGTTCAGAGATTATCTAGTAATTTATATATCTTAAATTAGTTTCTCGGTTTAAGCTGAGTAGCCCATTGGTTGCGCATTTTACAATAATTTCTTATTCTAATTTGAACTGCCCAGTTCCAGCGGTTTCTGCCTTTGGAATCTCTTCGTTCTTTTGGTAGTGTACAACATACGGTGAAAATCCGCATTTTCATGACGCGATAATCGCTGTTCGTGTTTCCTTGCTTGTTTTTTAATTTCATCGGTGACGTATTACATCTTTACTTCCCTATGAAGGTAGAATAGGATTAGGAATCACTCTAATGTACCATGTATCATTTGTGCATTGGTTTTCTTGGCACAACCCCTATGTTATATACTATATGTCCACACGCATCGTGGTATCAAAAATATCGTGAGCAACTTTAACGTAAAATTGACATATTGGTCCGTGCAGATTGCATTAGCTTCGCACCACGGTACTGGCTATAATATGTAACTTGGTCTTATTAGTATATATTAGTTTAGGGAGTTCTCCAGTGGGACCGGAATTCCATTTTTCCAAACGCCTTTCATGAAAATTTCAGATGGATTCTTTTTTCGAGTACCACAAATCAATTGCGATAGGTCCTGATTTTGTTCTAATTTTCTTATCTGATCTGCATTAACAGTTGCTCGATGACCCACTTTGACCAATTTTTGCCAGAAAATCTTTCGAGTGGTTTTCGAAACTCAAATTCAAAACATACAAACAGTATATGTTTATTCATATTAATATCTAAGATATAAATTAAATTAATAAGATAAATTATACAGAGAAAATAAATTTCGTTGATAATGTGTTATTGATCAATATTAAATCAATTATTTGATCTGCAGGTCATATCAGTTTTAGGAAAAAATTCATTTTACTATATAGGCTTGTGAAGTATTTCCTAAACTATTCCTAATTTTTTGTTTTTGTTTTTAGGATAGATTTGGGAAAAAGTTCACGCGCATCGATTTTGATTGGTTTCTGGAGTTCCACTTTATGTCTAAAATTACTCGGGGTTCCCTTTACCTTATATATATAGAAACACCATATACTTTTGGTAGTGTTGAGTTTTATTTATTTTATGCCCAACACTAAGTATTACTAAATTTCCATAATACACTCTGCCAGTGAAAATGATTTTCATACCAAGTCAGTTATATTCAGTATAATAATGATATACCATTGTGTCATGCCAACCAAACTATAAAAACTTTAATACTCAGAGTAAATGAATATATTCAATATTAAAATAAACCTGTTTGTGTATACTCGTATATGAGAATTACCTGACATGAATAATGCATATGATAATCTCAAAAATATAAAAAATTCAATTTTCCCAAATAAAAAGGAAATTAAAACTGTATAAAAGCTTTAAGTGCCTTTATTTTTGCATATACATAGAATTCTTGAAATTGTCAGAGATTTTGGATATTTTAATTATATGCAAAAAAACTTTTTTTAAGTTTTGAATAAAATAAAAATACAAAAATCCAAATAACTATGAGTACATACAGTTAATATATCTATGAGTACACACTCAATGTGATTATTAAAAAAAGGAAAAATTAAATTAAACTAGTCATATATAGAGAGGATATACACAGAATATTATAGCAACTATAAAAAGAATTTGATGATTTTAATTAAATTGGATTCATTCCACATTTCTATTGTTTCAAAATTTAGTCATTCGGAATATATGAAAATTGCATACAGCAGCGAATAAAGCCAAGCGTTGTTGTTGTAACATATGTACATGGTGAGCTACAAGAATATCACAGACATAGAGCATAAAGTTTCTAGACTTTTATTATTATTATTATGAATATTAAAAACTGTATATTCATAATATTGTAGTCGTATTAAATTATGAAACTGAAAGATACAAAATTATATTTTCTATAAAAAAAATTTCATTTGCAAAGTAGTTTGAAGCGAAAAACTGGAACTTCAAACGAAAACATTGATCGAATTTACCCTTTTATGTCTTAAGAGTGAACAATGTATACAAACACAATGTTTCCACCATGAATTATATTAAGTTAATTTTAATTTTATGATCAGGTCACACCTCTTTACACATCCAAAACTAACGTAGAAGAAAGATACAGCATTAAACCATTATTTTCTTTCAACAATTTTATCGGCTTGCCTGAATAGTGTCCAATCACTTTCCGAATTTCAAATTATTTCGATATGAACACTCGTCGAATAAAATAAGCTGAAATCTAAGAATAATTTTTTAGATGACCCTAATGCTGCACCAGCGCTTGTAGCGCAATCCTATGAAAATCGTGCTAGAACTTTTTACAAATTAATTACAAGTTTGTTACACAGTTAAACATTTTTTTACAAGTACCGTTAAGCTAATTGATCATAAAACATCGAATTGCTTTCATGTACAAGAAATTGGTACCCTTTGAACTTATTACAGCAGCCCGCACCCGCAAAAATCGATGATAATACAGCGGATTACCTTCCTGTGCAACAAAAAGTCGATCTTTGTAGGTGTGTGCTGTAAATTCGAGTGTACCCATTTCTTGTACAAGTGGGCAATTCGATGGTTTATGATCGATTTTAGTCTAATTTCCTAATATTGATAACAACCAGAACATTTATTACATTTATTACATTTATTACATTTAATACATTTATTACATTTATTACATTTATTATGTTTATTACATTTATTAAATTTATTACATTTAATACAATTATTACATTTATTACATTTATTGCAATTATTACATTTATTACATTTGTTACATTTATTCCATTTAGTCCACTTATTACATTTATTACATGTATTACATTTATTACATTTATTACATTTAATACAATTATTACATTTATTACATTTATTAAATTTATTACATTGCATTTATTGCATTTATTACATTTATTCCATTTAATCCACTTATTACATTTGTTACGTTTATTACGTTCATTACATTTATTAAATTTATTACATTTGTTACAATTATTACAATTATTACATTTATTACAGTTATTACATTTATTACATTTGTTACATTTATTCCATATAATCCATTTATTACATTTATTACATGTATTACATTTATTACATTTATTACATTTATTACATTCATTACATTTATTACATTTAATACAATTATTACATTTATTACAATTATTACACTTATTACATGTATTACACTGATTGCATTTATTGCATTTATTACATTTATTCCATTTAATCCACTTATTACATTTATTACATGTATTACGTTTATTACGTTCATTACATTTATTAAATTTATTACATTTGTTACAATTATTACATTTATTAATTTTATTAATTTTTTTACATTTATCCATTTATCACATATAATACATTTATTACATTTATTACGTTTACTACATTTATTACATTTATTATGTTTGTTACATTTATTACATTTATTACATTTATTACATTTAGTACATTTATTACATTTATTACATTTATTACATTTATTACATTTATTACATTTATTACATTTATTACATTTACTACAATTATTACCTTTATTACATTTATTGCATTTATTACATTTATTACATGTATTTCATTTATTACATTTATTACATTTATTACATTTATTACATTTATTACATTTATTACATTTATTGCATTTATTACATTTATTACATTTATTACATTTATTACATTTCTTACATTTCTTACATTTATTACATTTATTACATTTATTACATTTATTACATTTATTACATTTATTACATTTATTACATTTATTACATTTATTACATTTATTACATTTATTACATTTATTACATTTATTACATTTATTACAGTAATAACATTAATTGGGGTGTGACGATTTTGTTAGTTCCTCAAGAAAACTGCTTTTCAAATGACTGCTTTGATCCGTCGTGATTTCGAGTGGGACACAATACCTTCAAAAATATTAATCGACGAAAGCTTTTACTGCAGAATATACGAATAATTATTAGATTGGGTTTATGGGCCAACAAGGTACATGTGAACATGTTCAATTCTGTCCGAAGTGGTGTTATAACGTCCATATTATGAGTTCGTAGGGCTGCCAATTTTAATATTTTACATTAAATGCACGTTTTGGACCTATACCACGTAAACACGTTCAAGCCGGGCCAGAAATACTTTAAATAATTCATTTGGGATTTGCATGTATTTCATGGGTAGAGAGACTGTGTAACTTATCGAAAATTGTTTTTTTACATTTCTTAAGGGACGTATTGTGACAAAACGCTTGTGCAGGTTTCGTAACAAACAAAATTTCGGAGATAAGATCAGCTTGATAATGTATCCGCTACGGAATTATCGTTGCCTATTTACATATTTTATGTTCGTGGTGAATTGGGGTTTTGAGTGTTTATCGGTATCGTCGGTTTGTGGTAATTATTGATGCAAAATGTTTTACCTTTTTAAAAAACTCCGAGAATGCTTATTGGCACCATTATTGAAAAGTTCTCTATCGAAAACACAATTTTTTTTTAGTTAGGTGAAAGTTTTTTGGCAAAGGAACAAAAGTGGTTACCAACTTCCATGAGTTTTGCCACTACGACCTCAGTCTGAGTAAGGGCAACTTTTGTTCCATCAAAAGCTGCTTTACATTTGAATGGCTAAGAAAATGGATTCGTCTCAAAAATCTTACCCAGTTTGCTGAGTTGACCGTTTGTTGGATAAATATATTTTGCTAAGTGAGAGATTAGGCAATATTAGTTATCAATCATGCCCAGTGTTGTAAACATAAATTACATTTAGCAAATTGCATAATTATTTGTAAAAAATTACATTTGTTACAAATAAATATTTAATAATAAAATGTAATAAGCTTACACGATAGTGAACATAATATTATTAGATTCTAAATATTCAAATTGTAGATGTTACTGCAATTTCATGGTTAATACCTAGCTAATAGATGTTGGTTGATGAACTTAACTAAATTGCTACAATTCGATCTACTGCTGGTTAGACAGTTAATTCGTGGTCAGTTAATCCGTCTTCAACGAGACTGAAAAGGAAGTCCATACTTTTCGTAATTGCGTTCGTTAGTTGTTGAAATATCTATGCCTCAGACCGTATAGCACTCTAATAAGTTCGAAAAATCCGTAATACAATGTTTTCGTTTTATGTATGTCTTCTCCCGCTATCGGAATTTCAAAGATCGATTTTAGTGAGCAGGTGCCCTTGGAGATTAAGGGAAAAATTACGGATGTGTTTAGAGGCTATATATATCTAGTACTAGATGCTTGGGAGTCTCCACAAGGCCACGATCTAAGTTCAGTGGAAGAGCGCAACTTTAAAAACTCTGTCCCCATAATCGTAATTTTGTCGTATGTTCGAATTCGGATTTAATGATAATCGTAAGAAGTTTGTTTATCTAAACGTTTGGGGTGGGAATATGGAAAATAGCCTGGTATGTTTTAGTGAGGTGATGCGCCTTGGATAACGTATCGTCAGAACATATTAACATTATATGAACCTTCAAACTCAAAATTTTGTGGAATTGTATACATTGAAATGGAATAATATCAACGGACCTTAGCAATAATTGAATGCGAGTATCCAGTATGCGTGTATTTACATATATATGAGCCTGAATTATACTAAGAAATCAGCACTGGTTGTATTAGATTTGAAATTAAAGGCACCATAAATGGCAGTCTTAACCCGCGGCGCATGAATAAGTCTATGTGTTGCAGTTATTATCCTTCGCCCTTTTACGAGATATCGGATCAAGAAACTCCAGGAAAAACTTATTCAGTTATACTAGAAACAAGATGTTTCTATTTGGATTGAAAAGGAAGCAGATGGCAATCTATAAACAAACGTAGATCGAAAGTAGGAGCATCAGAGTTAATTTTTCAAAAAGAGAAAAGCACGGATTAATTAATTAAGAGTTCTGATTGATGGATAATTTATTTAGGGGTCCTCTTTTGCACCAGGGTGCGTAATGTTTCACCATGTTGCATAATGTTGCACTATGTTGTTGTATGGTATTGCACCATGCTGCATGATATTGAACCATGTTGCGTGTACCATACTGCGTCATATTGCACCATGTTGCGTGATGCTGCACCATGTTGCTTAATGTTGCATCATGATGTAGGATGTTGCTAGATATTGGCATTTCATGGCGTAATCTGTAGCAGGGTGTGCCGTGTAGCGTGATGTTGTACTATGTTGCGTGATTTTGTACAATGCTGCGTCATGCTACTTCGTGTTGTGTCTTGTACTTTTGTTAATAACATATCTGTCGTTCTTCCTTACCATATTGTGGAATGTTGCACCATGTTATGTTAGTTCAGTTGCGTTACACATTAGATGGTTGCACTAATCGCGTCCTTTTGAAAATGTTGGTTGTTATGCGTAATGAATTGTAGCATCAAATTAATGTTTTGACCTAGGTCCTTTTTCACTTTTTGTTCCGCCTCAAACGACTGTATTTTCGCATGGTGCGCCCCGGGTTTATTTATTTAATTTTTTTTCGGTTAGCACTATTTTTATAAAAATTGGGGAAGGGAGTGCCAAATAATCAAATGGTAGGGGTCGACTTCGATGTCAAATTTCGGATGTCAAAATCGTTTGAGAGGTTTATCGGTGGGACTCGGGACTTCTTTTTAATTTTTTCGGCTCAAAGATGAGGTGAGTGATAAGGGTTTGCTAATGCAATGAATTGATCGCTATGAGCTCAAATTTTGGAAAAATTCATTCATTTTCCGGTCAAACGACTTTTAATGAAAATAAGTGAAATTTTTTCTATTGCAAATGGAGCACTGTAGTCAAAGCGTTTGAAAATATGCCAGATGACATAAAAATGCCAACCGATCTATTTTTGGAACTCCCAAAACTTCACATAGATAGTGATGACGATTCTGGAGAAGACGATGATGTGAATCCTGATCGTTTTTATAAACGTCAGTTGCAAGCTGGAGTCGAAATTCGAGTTCGGCAATTGGATTTGGAAGATGATGATGAGGCAGACAAGATAAATGAGGCAGGCGAAATAAATGAGGTAGACAAGGCAAATGAGACAGGCGAAATTAATGAACTAGACAAGACAACTGAGGCGGAAGAGACAGGCCCTCAATCGTCTCACTCAAAAATTAAACAGAGATGGGGATCGGGGAATGAAGAAAATTTTCCATTATCAGCAAAAACGTATAAATCTAATTTATGGGAAGGATCAAAACCGTATCCATTGAGCATGAGTGCACAGTCAATTGCAATTGATTTTTTTAAACATTTTTCCCAAAGGAATTTATTGATTCACTGGTAACACATACAACAAACTACGCGTTAAAATATAAAAATAAAGCAATCAATATTGACGCAGGTGATATTTGTGCATTTTTTGGTGTATTAATCTTATCCGGCTACAACGTCGACGATGTCGACATTAGTAATATACTTATTTCGAAATGGATACGGCGCAGAACATTTGAAAATATTTTCACAAATATTCATTTTCGTGATATGGATCAAATCCTTTCAACAAACGATCGATTTGCTAAAGTTCGGCCTTTCATCGATCATTTAAACCATGTTTTTTAAAAAGTCGCACCAGCTGAAATGGACATTTCAGTAGACTTATTATGGATGTCATACTTGCAAACAATTTATACGGAATAAACCTATTCGATTTTGATCCAAAGCCTGAGTGGCCGCCAGCCGTTTAGGTTAGTGCTACCATAAACATCAATTATCAGAGACGAAACCAGCAGCGCGAACCAACTTTGGTCGATCGATTTCCAGAAATAATATTCTCATTTTATTTTGATTACCTTTTTTACGGCACCAAATCTAATTAGTGCATTAAATAACATAAATTTTGCGGGAACTGGCACTTTGCGTGAAAACAGAGTGAAAAATATTAAAAGGCCACACAAAAAGCCAAGAGGATATTACGAAAACTACGTAGATGTTGATAGCGAAACAATATTGACACGATGGAAGGATAACCAAATAGTATCGATGTTATCAAACCATTTTGGGGAACATCCTGTAGGCGCAGCTCATCGGTATGTACATGCGGAGAGCAAGAAAATGAATGATCCACGACCGAATGTTGTGAAAATGTACAACCAGAACATGGGTGGTGTTGATTTAATGGTTAGGCATATATCAAACTACCGTATATCTATGGATGTAGCAGTTACAAATGCATTGTCTTTAGCTAAGTCGTACAACTATAAAGAAGATCAGCTAAACTTTCGGCGTCAGTTAGCTACGGCTCTTCTAACGGCAATAAAGGCCAAAGCACCACGCGTTTTCTAGTCCAGCCCGATTGCACTGTAAACATTGTCAATCACAGACAATATATAAGTGCTCCATTTGCAATGTTGCACTTCATACGAAATGTTTGAAAGACTTTCACAACAATCTAATGTAAGCAATCTATTAGCTAACTTATGAATTATTAGCGTTTTCGCAACACCCCTTTTTAGAGTTTCTGGAGCTTTGACAACATTTTTGTGTTAATTTTATATTTATTTCATCTCTAATACTTCGAATAAAACAAAGATATATGCAAAATTATAAAATAAAAAACCTTGGTCACAAAAGGGATAAGCAACTAATATCTTTTGACATTATTACAAATTTTAAATTACAATTAAGTACATGAAACAAAAAACTTCCAATTCAACCATATGCTCCAGGGGCCTCATAAATATTGGAGTAAACTTTTAATATATTATTGTCACCCACAATTATAAATGTAAACGAAATAATTGCATTTGCCTATTCTTAAAATCGAAATACACCTCAATTGTAAGGAAAATTATTTTTGTTGCACACGCACATTGTATATCGCCGCATAAAATTCAATAACTCAAAGGGCAAATTTTACAAATTTATGTTGGTGTCGATATAGGCAGCTCGTATATTCCATTTATATACAAACATGGAATATTGTACGAGTATATCCATAATGTTGTCACAATTGATTAATTATTCTATGAACGTGTGAACAAAGGGTAAACTTTATAAAAATTGGATAATAAATCTTTGGAATACGAAATTATTTCACTTTTCACCCGAAACACTTTTTTTTTGCTCTGTGTTATAGTTAAGTGAAGGTTTTCGTTCTAACGAATTTTTTTTGTCGTGAAACATGTTAATATTATATGTGTATATTTTATTTATTTATTTTTGTTGTTGTTGTTGTTGTTGTTGTTGTTGTTGTCAGACAAACATGACAGAATAAAATGGGAATGTGAAAATGCCTGGAAAATAATAAAATACCATCAGGAACGAATAATCTATCCCCTACATGTATGCTATTTGCTATATATGACACTTTGATTTGTCAAGTATTCTGATTCATTTTTCTGTCTTACTTCGGTATTCAAATACACAAACAACAGGGCATTATTAAATTAATACACTCTACACCTAAAGGGGACATATTTATATTTCCCATAGTGTTGTACATTCCAGGTGAAAAATGATTTATAGTAAACTTTGCTATATGAGTACTGGTATACGTACGATCATAACATAGTGAACATGATGACCTGTTGTTGGGAGGAACAACTTCCTTTTTTGTTTAAATTGTTTGTATATGCTAAAACAAAATATTGAATGCTGTTGATTATTATGACATCAGATGACGTGTTGTAAGTAAATATTTTATATGTCCAATATAATAATATATCGTCGCGGTTGCATGCATCAAGTTTTTCAACTGCAATTAATATTATTTTCCCTTGTTAATAGCTTACATGTCTTAAGTACAGTACATTTGAGATATTATGCTTGGTTTGGAATTTTCTTATATACGTTTACGAGAATATATGTAATCGTCATTAAGGCACGAATATGCTATAAAGTTTCAACTATGACAAATCAATATTCATAATATAAATGAGAATTTTATGCAGAACGTAACCATTTCGTGTTCTAAAATTCCAAACCGTTGATTAAACAGAAATCGCTTCTGTTCTTAAAAATTATGCATGCGGTATCGAACCACAAATAAAATGTCAACATATAGAATTTCGCGGTCGCGAAATATTGCGATGTGCTTTATAAAATTAATTAATAAAAATTTTGCGTTACCCAAATTTGGATTATAAAATACACGCGGTTCTGGTTGTTATGTGTACCCAATATTGCCGGTATTTTTGTGTAAAGCGCACATTTTTACATTAATTAACAACGCCGAGTTTAAAATAATTTAGCTTGTTACAATTTTTGCGTTTTTCCAGTAATACGCAAGTGAAAATTGAATTGTAATTGTGTAAAGTTGTAAAATTAAATAATTTAATATTTTTTTATTTTCACATCACATACACCAGAGTACATTGGAGTAAAATAAAATATATTACACACAGACACACACACACACGACATGTACTATACAACCGAATACGAAAAAACGAACTTTTATCAAAAGCTTTTTTTTTTAAAGTTTAATGAGAACATGCTTAAGTAAAAATGCAATTAAAAAATTTTCCATATTTCTATATGTGGATACAAAAAAATATTATATTTACTTTTTATTTCGTTTTAATTAAAAGTTGGGAACATTTTGAAGCTTATTTATTTAACAAAAAAATGACATGTAAAAAATAAAATCGTAATGAATTATAAAAAAATGGTAATGAATACTGCCAAGTCTATCATCATCATTTTCATCATGATATACCCGGCATGAGGCGTCAGCAAACAATTCAG
Organism: Nephrotoma guestfalica; assembly: GCA_963691935.1. Classification (NCBI taxonomy): domain Eukaryota; kingdom Metazoa; phylum Arthropoda; class Insecta; order Diptera; family Tipulidae; genus Nephrotoma; species Nephrotoma guestfalica. Next base: position 246,199,151 of record OY829915.1, read on the forward strand.
AGTTGAAATAAGTTTTTTTAAAAATTATTATAACGGAAAACTTTAATTTCGGAGCTGTGTAAATTTAGATTTTATCAAACGGTACAATTTTACAAATTTAAGGGTATGACTTTCTTTTATCACGTGATAACTATGTACAAACTATGGCGCGAAAGAAAGCAGTCAAACCAATTTTAATTCAGAAACTTGGTATTTGATTATAATTTTGATCCTCACTTGGAAAGTTGTCATAATTTTCATGGTAGTGAAGTTTGTGCTAAAAAAACTATTAAAAAATTACACTGACATTTTTGGAGAAGTTAAAGCTAATTCCTAAGATTTAAGTAAAGTACAATGTTATCCAATTCAAGCTTGATAAAGTAAACTTAAAAAAAACACACAAAATATTCGGAATGTATTGTAATTTTTATTTCATTTTACAGATTGATCCTTGCCATTTTTAGTTAAATAAGATATCATTCAAATGTCCTCCACGGGACTTCTTACAGGCCTTGATTCTTTTGCGGTAATTTTCAATGACTTTTCGGCACATTTCGGGCGGTATCTCGGCCATTACCTTACGAATATTAGTTTTCAATTCATCAAGAGTTTGAGGATTGTTTGCGTAAACACGATCTTTCGCGTAGCCCCACAAAAAGAAATCCAAAGTCGTTAAATCACAGGATCTTGGAGGCCAATTGACATCAGCCAATCGCGAAATCAAACGTCCAGGAAATTTCTCTTGCAAAAGATCTCGATTTGCTCGTGTTACGTGACTGGTTGCTCCATCCTGCTGGAACCACATATCGTCAAGATCATAATCTTCGATTTTCGTAAAAAAATAATCGGTTAACATGCGGCCATAGCGCTCAGAATTGACGGTAACGGTTCGTCCATGGTTGTTCTCAAAAAAATACGGCCCAATCACACCACCAGACCACAATGCGCACCAAACAGTGACTTTTTCCGGGTGTAATGGCTTCTCTACAATCAATTGTGGATTTTCTGAGCCCCAAATTCTACAGTTTTGCTTATTAACGTATCCACCAAGCGAAAAATGAGCTTCATCACTGAAGAAAATTTTGTTCGAAAAATCAGCATCGACGGCCTGTTTTTCCAACACCCAATTTGCGTATGTTCTTCGTTGTCCATGGTCAGCAGGCTTTAGCTCTTGTGTCAAATTATGCGAACTTTATACGGATGAAGATGCAAATCCAGATGCAAAATGCGCCATAATGAGCCATAAGATAGGCCTAAATGTTGAGCTCGACGAGGAATTGACAAATTAGGATCTTCTTCCACACTTTCAGCTACAGAAGCGATATTTTCAGCATTGCGAATGTTTCGATGATGCACAGACCTTACAATATCTGTAACAGATCCAGTTTGTTCAAATTTATTCACTGTATTCAATATGGTTTGCTTTGTAGGACGATTATGACGACCATAATCTGCTCGTAAAGCGCGAAATGTGGATACGGCAGAATCACTATTTTTATAATAAGATTTAATAATTTTAACGCGTTGGTCGATTGTTAAATGCTCCATATTCTTAAATGACAGAATGTCAACTAAATAAATGACAGAGTACTTGACGTTTATCTTTGACAGATGTCGGTATACAGATTTCTACTTTATCAACCTCGAACTGGATAACCCGTTATATTTTTCAGATTTGTTCTATTAAAAATTTTATTTAGAAATTTAGCATTTTTGATGAATGGGATAATGAATGGGATAAAATTATGATAGGTTTAACTGTGGCTTAAAGATGTTGGAAACTTCAAAATTTTGATAAATATTTCAAGTTTATTAAAGAGAGAGCTAAATATATTTACAAGTCCTGGACAAAAAATTTCGTTTTTATACCGCCGAACATAGAGATGTTCACAGGTTCTCACCCACATTTTCGAATAGATTACACAATACCCTACCGTTATAGTGATTGGCATCCAATTCTAATGGGTTTTGCTATGCCCATTAGAGAATTCGTGTTTTTTTTAACTGCCATCAACCGGAAATGTCCACGGAATATCGTCTACATATTTCGACAGCTTATAATATTTTCTATCTGTGGAGCGAATATGGGTCAATTGTAATGAGTCTAACAATGTTTTTTGGAATTATTGAAGTTCCGTGATTTTGACAGAAGCATTATTACACTAATCCCCCGCTTTACCGCTAAAGAACCCAATTTTACTATAGATTCACACTAATAATGGGAAGATACAGGGTTTTCAAACTACAATTTTATAAAGTAAGGAAACCGTAAAAACACAAAAGTAATGAATAAATTTCAATAAAACACAAACCATTTATTCATTTTCAATAAATAAAATAAATAAATAAATTCATTATGAAATGTAATTCAGAGGTCTTCTGAGCTGATCGATAGTTTACCGGAGCTGTTGCTATAATTTCCATCAGGACATTCTTCAACAGTAGATATTTCAGTTATTTTGGAGAAATAACAGTCTAGAAAGGTTTGCTTTGCTGGTTTGTTAGACTCTCGGTACAATTCCTTGTAGCACAGAAGGAAATTTTCAATTTGTCTCGATACTTTAAGGCTTCTTTCTGTAAACGGATCATTCTCAGAAAAAAATTTCCATGGCTTCTTCAATAAGACGAAAGGCTTTTGACATTTTATTTGTTGCCAAAATACGCGAATTTTCATGCTGAGTAGAGTTCTCCGTCTGTCGCACATCGGTGGTTTCTTCTACTAGCATTAATAATTCTTCATTCGAAATGTCATTCGATTCTGCGGTGTCTACTTCACTCATTCTAGCTTCATGCGCAATGGCGACGTTTTTATTTTGAATTTCTAATGTGATGACATGTAAGGGACCAGCAGATTGAAATTTATCCGTACACTCGGGCCATAATTTCATCCACACGCCATTCATAGTGACATGCTTTATCTCTTCCCATGATTTTATAATATTATCTACTGCATCCTTTATATTGAATTTTTACCAAAATTCCTTAATTGAGGATTCGTTCAACCCATCGATAGACTCAATTAGGTTTTTGAAAACTCGACGAAGGTAGTAGGCCCGTGGATTTTCCGAATGATAAATGAGTAGCGGTTTTAATTTATGATCACCAGCAGCGTTTCCTCCTATCAAAACTGTAATTCGATCTTTGGCTGCCTTGAAACGTGAAGCTAATTTCACGCTTCTTGAATCAGGCAAACCATCCTTTGCTAGCTAAAAAAGGCTCCGCACGAGATGATTCATCATGTTTAGTAACCAAATCGGCGTGAAGATTGTATTACAATCGTGCTTAATGGTACGTTTCTGTTAGTTTGATAGTCCATAATCCCACTTCTTTGTCTTGACACATTTTTTGCGGTTAGGGGTGTAACCCTTTTTACACTTGACAAAATTTTATCTCTGTTGTCCTTTATTGTATTAATTCTTGTAGGAGCTAGGCCCAAAAAACTTTGGCGATTTCATTATTTTTTTTTGCCCGCGTCAAACCGTCTTAACATATCTAACTTTAATTCTAATCTTATTGATCTTCGCACTTTTTTTACACGCTTTTCGTCGATGCTTGCTATTCGCTTTTCAGACATATTAGCAATATTGGAGAAATTAAATTAAATTTAATTAAATTTCAATTAACCAACAAGTTTCAATTAACAAATTTGTTCAACAAATTTCAAAAGATTGACATGTGGGTAGGTTAAAACCCCATTGTAAAAGATCCGGTATTTATGTCACTGACCCCAGGAATCGTTCGATTCATTTCTACCATCAAGGAAACTTATCACGAGCATCCCAGAAAACCTACCCACATGTCAATCTTTTGAAATTTATTGAACAACTTTGTTAATTGAAGTTTGTTGCAACAATCCCTTTGTAAAAGACCCTTTATTTATATTGCCGACCCCAGGAATCGTTCGATTCGTTTGTCCCTTTATGAAAACGTATTACGAGCATTCCGTAAAACTAATCCGCATGTCAATTTCTTGAAGTTGTTTGAACAAATTTGTTGCAGCTACCCCTTTGTAAAAGCCCCGTTATTTATATCACTGCCCCAGGAACCGTTCGATTCGTTTGTCCCGTTATGAGAACGTTTCATGAGCGTTCTAGAAAACCTACCCACATGTCAATTTTTGAGTTTTGTGGAACAGATTGTTTGAATGTTGTGGGAATACACCCAGTGTATGAGTCTCTTAGAAGGTGATTTTTGTTATTATCAATTTGAAAATTTGCGAACATTTTGAAAACGTTCTTGCATATACACTTGTCTCTTTTTTATAGTTTAGTACAGTTCTATGGTGTATTTGATTCTTTATTTATATTTTTAACATATAAGGTTTTAACATATTAAGAAAATCTATCATTTATTTTTATTTCAAATCATTCAATAATTTTTGAGATTACTGTGTAACATTTGTTGCATGCAACAAATTTGGGATTTTTGGGACGTATTTTACACGCATATTTAGCTCTCTGTTTATTAAACTTGAAATATTTATCAAAATTGTGAAGTTTCTAACATCAACCGAAATTGTGAAGTTTACAACAGTAAAACCCATCATAATTGTATCCCATTCACTATAGACTTGATCTGTATGAAAAGGTTATTGAAACCTCGTGGACATCTCCAGAATTGGCTGGAATATTATTTGAGGCCCGTAAAAAATGCTAAATTTCTAAATAAAAATGTTAATAGCACGAATCTCAAAAATTTACTTTACTTAATTCTTAGGTCTATGCTGAGACCTATTCCTAAGATTTGAGAAGTTAAAAATGTCAGCTAGAACCTGTAAATATTTCTAGATTCGACGGCACAACATTTAGAATTAGTCTAATTTCATAATTTTCTTTTGAAAATAAATTCCAATAGGACAAATAATAAATTTAACAGTGTAATTTTTTAAAAGATTTTTTAACACAAACTTCTCTATCATTAATTTTCTCTAATTCAAAATTTTTCAAATTAATTACGAAATGACATAACAAATCTGAATTTTTTTATTTGGCTGACTCCAACTACTAGCTCGTTTGAAAAGTTGTTACGATTGTATCGTACTGCGATATGGTTCGCAGCTGTGTGCTATAAAAATATGTTTTCTGGCTCGCGACTTCGCTGATTGACGTCGAATAGCGTTTAATTTCAATAGATGTCATCGACTTTTATTTTAGTGTCGATTGTTTTGGTTAAGTTTTCTCATGGTGGCAGGCGTGTCGCTTGAGGAAAATGGATTGCAAAAAAGAGTTGTAGCGGGTAGTTTCTTCAACTATACGAAATTTATTGTATGTGAAACATAATTGTTTGCCCTGCCATCTTTTGTGCCATGGCATGGTGGTGTCTAGGTGCGTTTTACTTGATTTTGGTTTTGCAGAGAATTGTGTACCAATTGATTGCTGGTAGAAATGCGTAATGGTGACGATGTATGATCGTCATAAGAAATATAATGTGAAGACCAGCGTGTTGTGATTGGGTTTTAAGTTTAGTGTTTGAGTTCGGTGGATTATGTGGTATCCGAAAATGCGGACAGTTTTCTTCACTACCGATATTTGATCGGGTGAACTCAGAATTCCATAGACTGGTTTGAGTCTATCGATAGAGACAGATTGCTACTTGTCTCTGATTTGTAATATAAAGTGCTTACGAAGTCGTCGTATCACTTTGTATGGGCTTTCATATGGTGGTGTGAGGTCTGTGCGAACTTTGTTTATTCGTACGAAAACATAGTCACAGGTTTGGAGTGACTTTGGTACGAATATGTCAGTTTGAATTGATTTGCGCGTGTACGTTGGGATGAGTTTATTCATTGTGGAGCGCAGTTGATGTATCACTGTGTCAGTGGTAACTTGGGCTGTAAGTGGATATTCCACAAAGAATTCCCCAGGTAATTTGATCGTTTTACCATACACCAGTTCTGCTGGTGAGCATTTTAGGTCGTCTTTGACTGTTGCTCGGACTCCCAACAATATGATTGGGATCTCTGAGCTCCAGTTGACGGTATTTGCACGAGCCTTGAGAGCTGTTTTAAGTTGCCGGTGGAAGCGCTCAACCATACCGTTTACTTGTGGATGATAGGCAGTTGTCCGTATTCGATGTGAGCCTAAGAGTTGCATAAGCTCAGCGAATAGTTTGGATTCAAACTGTGTGCCTTGATCGGTCGTAATGTTGACCGGAACGCCGAATCTAGAAATGTAGTTTTCGACGAGCGTTTTTACGATTGTTTGTGCGGAGATATCTTTTATGCAGTAGGCTTCTGGCCAACGCGTAAAACGATCAACGCAGGTTAACACATATGTAAATCCATTAGATGGTGGAAGTGGTCCAACAATGTCTAAATGGATATGTTCAAATCTACCTGGTGAAATTTCGAAATTACCGTGAGGTGATTTGGCGTGACGTTGCACTTTGCATTTTTGGCAGGATAAACAAGATTTCGCCCGAAGGGTTAAATCTTTGTTCATACTGGGCCAAAAGTATCTTGAAGTGACGAGTTTGTGAGTTGCTCGTACACTTGGGTGGGAAATACTAGGCAGAGTGTCGAAGATAGTTCGACGCAGTGACTCTGGAATGTACGGGCGATTGTTACCCGTAGATATTTCACAGTAGATTGACAAATCGGCTAGTGGAAATTTTTCTATTTTCCAATTTGCTTTTCGCCGGTTTGTAGAACTAGAGAGTAAGTCTTGTAGTTCATGATCGCTAGCTTGTGTCGTTCCGCTTTAGAGGTAATTGCTCTAGTAAGCGGTTTGTGGTCGGTGATTATTCTGAATTCCCTACCTTCGACAAAGTATCGAAAATGTTTAATTGTTTGGAAAATTGCAAGCAATTCGCGATCAAATGCGGAATATTTTCTTTCTTCATCTGATAATTTCTTGGAGAAAAATCCAAGAGGCTCCCAGGTCTTATTATTGAGTTGTTGTAAGACCGCGCCTATTGCTGTGTTGGATGCATCAGTGGTGATGCTATATTTAGTTGCATTTAGCGGATGCGCTAAAAGGGCAATATTTTTCAAGCTGTTCTTGAGCTGAGGGAATGCGTTTTGAAATTCTTCAGTCCAAGAAAAATTTTGAGGCATTAATCCGTCCTTCAGACGGCAGAATGCCATTAAATGTAATCTAGTGACTGAGAATGTCAAGATTATTTGTTCCAAACACGCATTTTGCCGTGTTGATATTGACCCATACTTGGATAATTTTTGGAAGAGTTGTTCCAAATGAAGTAGGTGTTGCTTCTCGTCTTTTGAAGCTACGAGAATGTTGTCGATATATACAAAGACGAAATCGAGATCTTTTACGATTTCGTTGATGAAACGCTGGAATGTTTGTGCAGCATTTCCTAGTCCAAATGGCATTCGGGTGAATTCGAATAGGCCAAATGGAGTGGTAATTGCAGTTTTGTAAATGTCGTCAGGAGCAATTGGTATGAGATGGTATGCTCTGACGAGATCGATTTTGGTGGATAGGATAACGGTCAGGAATTGTGACTGCGTTAAGCCTTCTGTAGTCCCCACATGGTCTCCAGTCGTTGTCCTTCTTCTTCACCATGTGTAATGGACATGATACTGCTGAAAAAGATGGTCGGGAGATTCCTAGTTCCACCATGTGTTGGAATTCTAGGAAAGCTGCTTTGTGGCGAATTGGATCAAGCCTTCTTGATCTTGAAAATGTTAAATGCCCTGCAGTCACAATGTGGTGTACTACGTTGTGCATTAGCGGAGCGTTGTAGTTTGTGGAGCTGTTAAAGAAGAGAATTTCTTTAGCAGTGCTCCATAGCCATTGTTAATTGTGTAATGCAATGGTGATGGTGTATCAACGCATGCTGATGTTGCGTTGATTGGAAGTTTAGTGGATGGATCAATCAGCTTGTGATTTTTCAGATCCACTAAAAGACCGAATTTCTTTAGAAAATCCGCGCCGATGATAGGGCGGTTGACATTAGCGAGGATGAAGGCGTGTTTAAATGAACGTCTTAATCCGATGTCAACGTCGAGTAATTTGGTACCAAAAGTATTTATTGTGGTACCATTTGCTGATGACAGAATTAAATCGGGATTGCGATTTGCTCCGCAGCGATAGTATTTGTAGTACGGGATTATACGCTTCGATCAGCGCCGGTATCAATCAAAAATGTTGTTTAATTTACCGAATCCCGTAGAAATAGGCGGCTCTGCTGCGGTTGTCTTCGGTCTGCCGCTACGACCTTAAGACTTGCTCGTTTGGGGATGCGGTATTTGCGCATTCCGTTTGCTGTGTAGCAAAAGTGCATGTGCTGTACATTTTTCTGCAGCGTTACAAAATCTTGTGGTATCACAGTTGCGTGGAAATTGGTATCTTGGTGAGTGGGTGTTGCTTGGCTGCAAAGAGCTTCCCTGGTTTGATTGAGATCGCGGTTTTTTTGAAGGAGAAGGAGTTCGTCTCCATGGCGATTGAGAACGCGAAGGTTGTCGCTGGATGTGTGCATTGTTCTCTAGCTTCACCAGCCGAGGGTCGTGTAGAATGTACTCGACCTACTCCGCTTGTGCTTCCGATAGGGACAACACTGTGTGCGCAAACTTTTGTTTATTGCTAGTGGTCTTGTTCGCGTCGAACATAATCTCGGCTGATATGAACCAAGTCTTCGGGTTATTCTCCCTGAATGTTGGTTGCCGCGTCAATTGTTTTGACGTGGCTAATTCAGGCTGGGGTTGCACCTATTGCTGACGATTTGCGTCCTGATGAACTTCGTTCTTGTTGTCACCGTAATTTGCCATGTTGTTGATGACTCGAATACAATGGTGCACAGTTAAAAAGTCACTGTTTTTCTACACACTTAAACATTTTTTGTTGTCGCACTTTTAAATGTTTGTTAAAACACGCGGTTTTTTATTTTGGCAATAGAAATATGATTTTTTTTAGAATTAGTGTCGGAAAGGACACGTGTTTTCTAAAAAAAAAACGACCAGGGGATTTGCGAAAATAGTGTGCTTACCACGGGTGGGGGCTTAGGCCACTATTTTGCAAAACTCGTTTTATTATAATTTAAAATTTATTCAAAATTAAACACGCATGCACTTTGTTTTAATATACAATTTTTATTTTTGTTCACTTTAAATAATAATAAAAAAAATCACTCACCTGATACGATAAAAACCGTCGTCGGGGTCACCAGATATCGTGCTTGATGCGCGGCACTTTATTTATTTTATTTTTGTTATTAAAATTTATAAAGTGCCGCGCATCAAGCACGATAGAGTACAGCAAAATTTTATGAACCAATCGCTGATCATCCTTACGTATTTGCATTCAACTTCAAAGTTAGGTCAAAATTCTAAGCTAGAATCGTTTTAAACCAGATTTATTTCAAACGTAAATCTGTACTCGTAAAACTTTAATAATTCAATTCTTTCCAACTGCTCTTTGAAAAATAATTTTTTTTGTCTCGTAAAAGAGTCTTGATATTCAGATTTAAATCCATTTTCCTTACACGCCCCATGCGTATTAGATGTTCTTCGTTTACATATGATTTATCAAGCGATTACATGAAACCACCAAAATAGAAAATTAGCCAACCATTATTGACCACCATTGAAAATTAGTTTCTTTGACAGTAAATAGAAGAAGTACCTGAACGCTCTTTATTGTCTACTTATCAGATATTTGCATTATATCTAACAGATACCAACAATAGCAATATGAAATTTATTTATTAAACAGTCAACCGCATAAGAACCAAAAGAGACCGCATCATAATAACCACAACATTATATTTCCTCGATTCAAAACATAAATTACATTGGCCATACATAAGCTTAATATGGGAACATAATATACGAGTATGAGCGGTTTATACTAGAAATGCTTTATTATGATGAACGGGTTTTGTTAGATCCAAATTCATCTCTATACTTACAACAAGCACTTCGTACCTTCAAAACTATTTAATATTGTTTGTGGGGGGGTGTTGAATGCTAAACACCCATATGGGCATACACAATTTTCTAAGTGAGAGTGTTGTTAATTTTATTAAAACCTAAAATTTACACACATACTCGTATTACCCGCCCATCACCACACACCCTATACATTTTATTACAAACATTTTAATTGGCAAAAAATGTTAAAATTGAAAAACTATATATAAAGGGATTCTGAGGATGGGTTATTTATTATTAATTTTTATTTTGGGAAAAATATAAATAAATAAAGTTTTTCATAAATAATTTTCTTTTGTTTATATATGAACGTATTAATTGTTTTAAATTTTTACATTTTCTCATAAAACTTATAAATGGCAGGTTATACAATTTTTTGGGGGGAGATGGAGTTCTATGGTGTTAAAAGGTTATGGTGCGGTTGTTGAGTTATATGTTCTAGAATTGATTATTGGTTTTTGAGGTAATAACGGTTTTTGAGGAAGAAAGCATTGTAGATAGGCCATTTTACTCTTTTTTGTTACGATAAAAGATAAATTAAATTTTGATTCGATAAGATTTAATAGGGTTAAATATTTTAAAATAGGTTTATAGAGTGGGTTCTAATCATGATTAAAATGATTGTAGCACTTAATTTTAATTAATATTGGAAATTTAGTTTTCTATGAAATACTTAAAATTTAACATAAAGGAAATGTAAAATTCAACGAGTAGATACTAAACAAAAATTACGTTGTAAGCAATTAGGCGAACACTAATCCGTTCTAAAAGGTTCGGTGAAAATTAGATATGGATAATTTATCCGCGTATATTAGATAGTAAAATTATTTTCATTTGACACAATATTTGTTTACACCTAGTGTTCAGTTGGGCAAACATGATAAAAATACCCCGAAATATATTATTTAGTTGGTTTTACCATAAAACGCACTCATTTTTCCGAAAATAACAGGAATATTTTTGATTCTAGCTATCAAAATGTTGCTACGGTTGATTCAATCATAAAAATATTATTTTTATTCGTTCAATATACAGTTAGTCAAAGTCAAACTCATACACTATAAAAAATTAATTTATTTAGCAGAAAACTAGCTTTTCTAATAGTTTTTCAATAAATTAAATAATAGAAATATATCAAAGAAGCCCTTGTCTAGTGAAAGTAAAACGAAGAAAAAAACGGTACAAAACAAATTCAGTGTGGAATGTTTTTTTTAAACGTTACTTTGTATACGTCAAAATATAAGTCATACAGTTTAGCATAAATAAGTTTTAACTTAGATAATTCAGTCTAGTTATTAGTTTGTGATATTTCTAACTGCTCCAAAGTATAAAGTAAATAATAAAAATTCGTATTTCTTTAAAAAAAAGTTGATTCTTATTAAAATGGGACGTCAAAGGGAGCAATCATCTGAAGATGAAAGAAAATTAATGATTTATCATTATAAACAAGGGAAATCATTTCGTGAAATTGGCAAAATCGTTAACAGGAGTCATGCAACGGTACAATGCGTTATAAATAGGTATCAAAATAGGCAAGGTATAAAGAATAAGGAAAGAATTAGTAGCAGAAAAATTTTTAATTCTCAAGATGAGCGGTGGATAGTAAGGCAGGTCAAAGAAGATCCGAAAATTAGCGCACCGAAACTAGCCCTGGCAGCTGAAAAATATTTAAATAAAAAAGCATCCCGAAACAGTACGAATTATTTTGCGAAAACACGATTTTCATGGAAGGGTAGCGAGAAATAAACCACTTATTATTAAACAAAATCGTAAGAAACGGTTAAACTTTGTAAAAGAATTTGGAACTAAGGATTTTGATTACTGGAGGACTGTAATTTATGCTGATGAAAGCAAATTTAATTTATACGGGTCAGATGGGAAAATTACAGTATGGATAAAACCTAATGAGGAGTTGAAATCTGCTAATGTGCGAGGAACAGTTAAACATGGTGGTGGAGGCGTCACTGTGTGGGGATGTATGTCAGCAGCTGGAATAGGAAAGCTCGTGTTTATTGATAATATAATGGATCAGAATATGTATTTAAGAATTCTTCAAGACAATTTGAAAGCTAGTGCTGAAAAATTTGGGATTTTGGACAATTTTAAATTCTATCAGGACAATGATCCAAAGCACAAGGCTCATAAAGTCGATATGTGGCTGCTTTTTAATTGCCCAAAAGTGTTGGAGACACCCCCACAGTCTCCAGACATGAATGTTATAGAGAATCTTTGAAGCCATTTAGAAAATGCTATCAGGAAACACAACATTTCTAATAAAAATCAACTCGAAATGGCCTTACAGGAGGAATGGGAGTTAATTAGTCAGGCCTACTGCGCAAAATTAGTAAGATCTATGCCTATCCGTCTAAAGGCTGTTAAGAATAACAAGGGCTATGCAACAAAGTATTGAATGCTGCAATTAAGGATTAACTACTTTAATTAGTATAGAGATTTCTACTATTGTAGCAATTATGTATGAGTTTTATTTTGACCCATTTTTTGAATTACGCAAGCTAATTTAATTATTATATTTCTTAGATAGGATGAATTCAATTAATTTGTTTTGTAAATTATCTTAAATTATAGTATGGAAATTATTAATACAAAAAATAAAATAAATTATGGTTTATAACCTGTTAAAATGAAAATAATTTTTTTTCCTAATAGTGTATGAGTTTCACTTTGATTCACTGTAAGTACATTAATTGTTTTTTGTTAAATACAATATTATGTAGATCCTGCGAAGTTGCGTGTATTCAAATAATGATTAATATCGCTTATCATCCGTATGCACCTAGCAGCGTAATGTTTTGTATTTAATTTGCTGTTTAGACCTTTCAGACCTGGGGTGGCATGTTGTAACTTCACTTTTTCGAATCGAAACTTACGTCTCTTTTTTATAAAACTAATTTTTACATTGTCTTACTCATCAATGATTCTTTATCTATTGTGCTCGCAACGTGTTATATTCGAATGATATGCTCTCTCTCTCTTTTTTATAGAAGACCATAGAATGATGTTTTATTTGAGAAAGCTGTGATCGGAAAAAATACGAGTAGGAAATTCGAAAAAAGTGAAGTTACAACATGCCGCCCCTGTTGTACGTACGTGAGTACGTACAAATTTTTCAAAGAGACACATTCACGAAATTCATATTTTCTCCTCTACTGCATGCTTGTTTCAGTTTTTCTATCTCTTTTTGATCATTCTCTTACAATAAATGCCCTTCAAACTACACAAATGAGATCAGTTTTCAATAAAACGTCAAGGTACAATTACGTGTTTTTTAGTAGTACAAATCCTTTATTTTTTAACCCAATTTTAGTGCCGGGGCTACGGTAGTACGCTTATTTACCAATGCAAATCACGCGAGCTGCTTCAAAATAATTTTTCAACCGATTCCAACAAATACGTGAAAATTTAGGTTTATTCAATTTGATAATTTTAGAATTAATGTTATTAAGCCTAGATTTGTCTTACTTTGTCTCAATATTAAAAGTATCGAACTCGACCAATAATTAAAGTTGTTTACTACTGCATTGGTTTATAAACATGAATTGGAACATAAACGAATTCCGTAAATTCAACGGAAAATAAACATAGATAATGCATCTACTTTAGAACCACTATATATTGTCCCTGGCGGCCGAGAAGTATACTAATATAGCCGAATACAAACTTAATCAATTTGAGCTCGTTGCAGGTGAACAAGAAAATTTCATACAATATTTAGCGGGTCCCATTGATGTAAGCAAAGTACTCACAAGTACACCTAGCTAATCATGACTATCCAAAAAATAAACCAAGAAGGAATGGCTTAAAACACGACCTAGGTTTACTCAAGAAAACCTGCTCAAGGAGCTACAGTTATCTTCGCCTGGAGATTATCAAAATTTTCTGCGTATGGAGTATGTAACATTTTGAGACCTTTTACAAATGGTTATCCCGATAATAGTAAGCAGTTTTGAAGACCTGAAATTCAATACGGCTAAATCTCCTCAATACCTCTGTAAAATAATCATAGAAGCATCGCCTGCTTGGTCAATGCTACGAGGTAACATTAAGATATGTACAAATTATGATTATCACGATATAACGTAAAATGTAGTTCATTAATTATTAAAAAATTTAATATTTGATTTCAATTTTATAAGATGTTGTCGTTTAACCACTAAAATTGGGAAAATATTCAGCAGTTGAATTTGAATTTGATCATGTCCAGCATTATCCGGTGTGTGACATACAAGTTCATAACGTGGCATTGACGTATAAGTCACAAATGAATTTAAGGTTGAAGACCCATCAGATAATAAATTGGGCTCACATATGTTTACACTATTTCTGTATAAAGCACATAAGCCAACTCCAAACAATATTTCATTAATGGCTTTTTGTGCGAAAATTTGTTTGTTCAGTTTATATTTGTATAATCCTAAAGGCCAACTTTTTCCCAGAATATCATATTAATGATCGCTCACAAGCCTTATAGCAGCCTGCAGCTAGCTTACCAGCTTGCCTTACAGGGGCCGTATTCATTAAATCGGTCGAAATTTCCCCAATCGGAATACAATTTACTTCACCCAGTCGGAATTTTTCCCTTATACATAGTATGGGGAAAAAATTATATTTCTTAGGCTGCGTGCCAAACTTAAGGTAAAACTCAATTTTAAGTAAATTTTTCGGTAAATTAAATTATTTTTCAAAAACTCTATGGCAAACTGATCGAAAATTCTGTCCTAAAACGATTTACCTTAAGTTTGGCACACAGCCAATGGTTAAAGTAGCGGGCGAAAAATTCGAATAATGGCTGTGTGTCAAACTTAAGGTAAATCGTTTACTACTTGCTTTTTCGATCAGTTTTTGAAAAATAATTGAATTTACCGAAAAATGTACTTAAAATTGTATTTTACATTAAGTGTGGTATGCAGCCAATTATAGAATATTCCAGTTTTGAAAATTTCCCCCCATTTCAAGAATACGGCCCCAGGCCTAAGCAGAACATTCCATTAAATTTTTCCATAAAAAATTTTAAACTAAAGTTTTAATTCGGGTCGGAAGCAGGTGAATCTGGTGGTTTTTATCTGCCAATATTTCTGTTTTTTGCAGGTGGCAGTTGAAACTTTGTCCATTTCAAAATAAAATTGTACTCTGCTTAGTTTAGTTAGATTGATTTTTAGAAGTTATTATATTTTCGAAAAGAAATCACCAAAAACAAAAAATGACATCATCAATTACCCAGTTGCCAGTAATGCGTGCAACATGTGGCGCTAGAGTTTGTTAATGAAAACACATGTGGCGTGGAAAATAAATAGTTAAAAATATCTTCAATTATTTCTTCAATTATTTTATCGCAATTTGAACTGGAAGACTGTGGGATGGCAAATTCCGACAAATTGTCTACGAATATTCTATATACTATACGAATTCTCAACATTGTCTACGCCAAAATGAATTGTTTGCACTAATTTCGACACCAATATGTCGTAAATTCCAAAACACCGTCACTTTTTTGACGGAATAAATATTCTGCGGTTTTTCTTAGGTATTTCGTCCAGACGGTGTCAATTCAATGACCCAATTGGCCATCGCATCATCTGTTGGCCTTGTTTGGGAACTGTCTTTCAATTTTTAATTTTTTATTACTACATTGTTCGGATTGACAATCAATGCCTTAAAATCGTCGATTGAAACACCTCTACGTAGAATGTGTTGCAATCAAATCAGCTTCCGACAAGTTTTAGTTATGCAGAAAGAATCAGCACTCCGCGTTCACGGCTGTCGCTGACCTTTTTTACTGCAATATTGCTTTCTGCTGGGTCTATTAGATTTTTTACATCTGTTTTGATTGCAGGTGGCTGCGGTTTTCGTGCTACTAGTGTTTGCGAGTGTGAAGCCCTTATTTACTTTTGCCTGCAATTTGATAGCAACTCAACTATCACCTTTTATTCGGCTGGACGACCTTTAAGATCGGCTAACTCTATAGGCACATTGTGTGGCCAGCGTTACGAATTGAGCTCAATCACTCAAACATTTTGTTTCTGACTGTGACAATTTTGCTAAGAACTCGTACCTTACTCTCTAATGTAGAGAGTGCTTCGTTTAATTTTTGAGCACTATTGTGCTTTGCTTACTCATCGCTTTCAGTGCTTACTCGTTTTTAAGGTTGGTTATTCGGAAATGGAGATCCTCCCGGAGAAGTCATATCTTTTTCTAAAATTTACAATTACTTCCCGATATTTTGTAAGTATTTTACTTGATTATCTGTGGAAGCGTATGACAGGTTAGTGAAACTATTTCCAAATAAACACCATGGGAGTCACACGTTTTTGGTTGGCACTACATCGGTGTACTATATCGTTCATCAAAGAAAACGCAAGAACAGGGACACAATTTGGGAACCGATCGGGATCGTCAGCTTTTAAGAAGGTCGTAGGTGCTGTTAACGGCACCCACATTAAAATAAAATGCCCGATAGACAAACATAATGAACACATCAAAAAAAAATTGGACTACAGGTGTAACTTACATTAAAATAAATTTAAAATTCAGTTAAAATTTCAATCTTATAATTATCTTAACTAATTTGCGTTAGATGGCCTGGGCAGTACATGACCATAGAGTTTTGAGAAATAGTGATGTTTATTTTTCAAAGAAATATTCAGCACCAGGGCAGGTTTTACTTATATATATATATATATATATATATATATATACATAGATCTATACATTGAAAATAGGTTGTTGGATACTCGACAGAAACAGTTTAACTATATGCACGGCAAAACCCGAATAGCTATTGAGCAGGTATTTGAACAAATTTAAACCAGATGGAGATATACTTTTTAAGGTTTTTGGAATTAAACGAAACAATCCCATTATCATTGCAGTTTATTGCATTTTGCATAATGTTTGTATGGACGCACCAGACCTTATGAGAGTAGATACGAATCCAACCTGTGCAAATAAACGAGAGAGTTGTAGAAGTTCATAATAATTTAATTTAAATTTATTTGAAAAAATAGTCTTAAATTTCAATGATAAATTCATTTATTAACACAATTATTTACATAAAAAAATTACCGATTTCTTTCTTGACCTTTTTAATAATTTTTTTATTCCCACAAATAAGTATTCGTTTCGAAAAGGGCCTTACTCATTTATCAAATATTTGCTGAAATGCGCTGGAGTGGGACACTATGTGTTGAAGTTTGAATATCTATTGCATACGTTATCTAAATTTCTGAACCTCGACAATGTTGAATGTCGCCATCTCTGTAAACTTTATTCAGATAATATGCAGAAGATCGATTCTTCTGAGGGATAGCGTACGAACGTTAATGTTATCAAATACAATTTTAATAGACCCCTTCAAAGTGGTGTCAATGTCAGAGTAAAACTAGGCGAGGAGTTCATATTGACAGAAAGGCAACAACAAAAGCAAAGCTTATTACAATATTATTTTAAATGAAATTTAAAAAACTAAGAAACTGAAAATTAGTTAATAGAAATACCTCTCATCAAAGACTAGCGGTGGATTAACTGAACGCCGAGAGCCTTGCAAATGATGTTCCTTCCATCGACCCACTACCAATTTCACTAGTTTAGCATTAAAGCATTGACTTCAAAACAAAAAGGACTTTTCATCCTCGGGCTAATCCACCCTCTAATGAGGCCGGCTTTTTATTTTTTTTAAACCACGACCATTAAAACGTTTACTTGCTTCCTACAGAAAGCAACGATAACCTTAAGAAGGCGGCAAAAATTCCAATTTGTATTATTCTACACATGTCTCGGTAAATTTGCTTGAAATTGTTAGTTTGATTATCAATGACAAAAATTAGGAAGGCTTCATTGAGGGAACGCTTTGGTTGGCCATTACTGGCATATTCACGTTTTATCTTATAACATTATAACAGTAAAATATCGAAATAAAACAGAGGTTTTGGTGTAAAAGTCGGACAACGAAGCTAGCGCAGACGGACAGGCATACAGACAAAAAGTTATTTTTGAAATGGGAAAAACTTGCATCTTACAAAAAATGATCGGATTATTTTTGTTTTCCAGCAATTTCCTCATGTACGAGTATGTTCTATAATTAAACACTAGCGAACGTTTATGGACGATTATAATCGATAAAACTAATATTTTGAACATCACAAAAATCACAGTGGCATCTGAAGTAGCCAAGACACATGGAAGGAAACTATCAAATAAAATTCTGCAAGCTGTGCTGTATTTTTCGATATCAAAACAAGATTACAACTTTAGTTGCAGTTCTGATGGCAGTTGGGACATGATTTCAAACTTACTCTATCTTGGTTTCAAAACCACTAAAGAACCATCCCAGATCATTCTCCATGTTGCCAAAGCCAAAGTAAGTTTTTAAAAAATCCGTATCTGCGTGTAGTGCGACGACGAAATTTCCATAAATTTGGAGATTAAGTAGTTTTGACCGAAATCGGTTTAATGGATATGCTAGTTTCAATTTAAAAATATATCATTTACGAAAAAAATAAAGGGGTGAATGGGGTGGCCAACAGCAACATCAAACTCATTCCTGCAGTTTTTTTCAGTATAGTAGAAAGTAGCGGTTGTAAAAGTTCCTTTATTCAGTTTTTTGTACAAATTAACAGTAGAAGATTGACAATTTAGCAACATGAATTATGAACCAATTATGAAACTGGTGGATCTGCAAAAACACTTAGTAAAAATTGCCAATCTGAGCCCGCCATTAAAAAATTAACTGCAAAAGTTTGTGCCTACTGGTTCAGTAGCAAAAATACCGTCAGCAACACGTACTCATTCAGGTCATTCGACCGAAAATATTGCGAGTAAAAGTGTGGAAGATTAAACGTTTATCGATGTTACGGTGTTCCCAGCAATTAGACTTATCCACAGCAACCACATGGCCAATTTTACGGTCGGTAAGATGATATGAATAGTATTGACTAAAGCTTTCAACAGGGCGGCGCTACATATCGTACAGCCCATTAAACAATTGGCTAACACCGTTAGATTATTTTTTGTAGGGCTATGTGAATGATATAAGGCTTCATAATCAAGCAAATGTCTCAAAATTAATATCGAACGCCTCATTCGTGAGATAGAGCAAAAGTATAAATGTGATCGAAAATTGCGACGAAAGGATCCACGTCTGCAAACTTGCTTATTATGAACATTTGTCAGATATTATTTTTCAGCTATAAACGGTCAAGTATCTAATCTAAATCTCAATAAAGAATGACATATATTTTTAACAATACTTTTTAGACGACTAAATTAAGACTAAACTTTACTAAACAAATATGTTCTAAAATTCGGCGGATAAATCTTTATCTTCTGTTTAGTTTCATCGATTAAAGATAAAACCGATAATAGAACCTTTTCTGTGCTTATTTTAATCGGCCAATTATATATTTTGCTAATATTTTCGAGCACAGTCGAATTTACCCGCCCTAAATACTTTGTAATTCTAGAGAGTTTTGTAACGTACGATACCATGTCCCTTTGTGTATCTTAACCAGCGAACGCCTAGCCACGAAGATTTATTGCTTTCGGTATCCATGGTTCGGCACAAAAATTTATTTTTAGATACGCTTCCAATCAATATGGCTTGAGTCATCACCACGTGTACAACAAATTTAGATTTCGTTCCGACAGTTCGGACAAACTGAAACCAATCAATGGGCAATGAATTATGAGTTCTTCCTTTTTCTTTTAGGACGCCGACTACCAAAAATTTACGGTCAACAATCTTAACATTATTACATCTTTACACTACCATTACACGCAACCAAGCATCGTATACAACCATTGTCGATCAAGTAACTAATTTTGAACCATATCACCATAATATTGTCAAAATTGTCAACTATTGAAAGTTAGATATTGGTAGAAATAAGGCTGACGTTTACTGACATGCTATTAACATCAAACTAACTTGCAAATTTCAACAGTTTCTCGGTAGTTCGAGCGATGTACCATAATCCTTTAATGATTTCAGATATATGGCGACAAAACATCATAAACAGACAGCATAAAATATGAAATTCATCTGAATCAAAATCGGCAACCTGTAGAAATTGTTAACAAAAAGGCAATTGAAGAATAATAACAATTATTCGTTGAGAATGACTACATTCCAGAAAAAAGAAAACTCGTCTAAGAGCAAATCAAAAGATAAGTGAATTTTCACGAAAACACAATTTAGATGGATGTGACAAGGTGATGGTTTGGTGTAGCACGAACTATGAAATATTAGAAAAGTGGCTTTAGCCTGACTATTAGAGAGGAAGAGGGACAGAGAGACAGAGACAGAGAGAGAGAGAAAAAGAGAGAGAGAGAGAGAGAGAGAGAGAGCATAAGATATCATTATAAGCCAACCCCGAGTCGAATTCGATGCTTCAGCACGGATCACTAAATGAACATAATTAAATGCCTAAATGATAATTAACCTATGGTTCAGGAGGATCTTTCCGAAATTTATCTCAGATAGTGAGGGCACAAGTTTATAACAATTCATGGGAAAAATTGAACTATCAGATAAATAAGCAGCCATACTTGAAACCAAGTCCAAACAATTAGATTGCTGTTCCTTTTAAAAATACAAATTTAAAGACTCCATCCAATAATAATTATTTATTCACATCTCGAAAACAGTCTGCGAGATTTTAGAGGTGTACTTGCTCTTAAAAACTCGCCCGATATTTTTTACATGTTTATTCACTAACGCTGTGAAAGCGAGTAGCTACAGGGTAGAGATTACAACGTATAAAACGGATAGCGCCATACAGTGTGAATTTTATAAAAGTGTGTGTGTGTGTGTAAATTTTTTAAAAATTTAGACGTAAAACTGGGAGAAGCCCACACCTATTAAATCCTCTTAAATTGTACCGACTTCCTTTCTGCAGCAACACATATGAATACCTTACCTAAATGCCAAAACCTACACAAACCTACATAATTCCTTTAACATCCTCACACAATTTAAATAATACACATCGGAAAAAAGGAAAAGAATAACGAAAAACGGAAAAAAGGAAAAACTTTATCATTAAATTTAAATATGCAATAATATTTATAAATAAATAAAAAAAGGTAAGTTGTATAAATATAAAAAGAAACACAAGTTATCACCTATCACAAATATATCCTTTTTTATTATCCTGGTATTGTTTTTCCAGCAACTGTTATTGATGTGAATTCCCTTCCATTTCATTTTCGTTTCGGTTGTTTCTTCTTCCCGTTTGTGTATTTAAAAGGAAAACGGATATCCTAAGCTGAATAAAAATCAAAACTATAAATATGCTGTAAGGATAATGCCAGAACCAACCCAGTTCTCAAGAGGGAGTAAACCAGGTATATAGGCAGACAGGTAAACGTAAACACACACAGAGCTAAACAAAAAGGATTATTGTATTGTTTGTGTATTATACTCGTATGTTTACATATTTGAAATCTCTCTGCCATACATATTGCGAAAAACATGGAAAATATGAACATTTATGGAAATATTTTCATTTTAAATTTCCTTTTCAAAATTCATTTGATTATTTTCCTTGATTATCCTTGAATTTTATTCTGTCTACATGTCACTTTGTATTATTATTATTATTATTAAATTGTTGTTGTACAATATACCGAGTTGAAAAATTAATAAATGACACAGAATAAGGATTGGCCGATTTATACAGTATTCTCGAATACCCTTTTAAGGATAGTCTCTCTATATACAGTTACAAACGAAAGATTAATGATTTTGGTTGGCAGATAAACCAAAATTAACTTTTGCAGTCAGCAATTTAAAGCAAAAAAAAAAAGGAAACAATTTGCTTTTAAATTGAACCACCAAATAATGCAGACATGAATATTACGATCATTATGATGATGAACATAAACCAAAAATTATAAAAAACAGAAAATTTCTCGCCCGCTGGAAAAACGTTTTCTCTCATTATTTTTTTGTTGTAGTCGTGTTATTGCTTTATTTTCAAGAGGGACAGTCATTTAATGAATAATCAAGTTTTATGAGAATTTTACAATTCAGTTGTACGCAAAAAATGGAATATATTTAATTACAATGTTATGTGGAAGTGCGCGGTTACAATGTATGTACATACTACATTACACAGAGTGTACCAACAACACAAAACGAAATGGAAATGATTTTCGTATTTTCATAATTAAATTTTATTTTTAGTCGTTGTTGGTGGTAGTGTGTACGCGATTTAGAGGTGGTCAGGAGAATTAACGATTATTTGTTCAACAAAAAATAATTCGCACAAGCAAGGGCAACATGATTCATGCACATGATGTACATGCTAATTAAAGAATTTTTTGATTCTGTTACACAATTTTTTAATTAATGATAATAAAATTGAACTAATTAACTCAGGATCTGCTTTTGGCAGAAATTTTATCTAGGAAAGATGTTTGGTCCTAGATTGCGGTGGTCGATGGTTTCAAAAATCCAATTTACAGGTGAATATATTCAACGTCACTGTGAGAGAGTATGCCAAATTTCACATCTATACAATTTCAACTCGACTCCAAGTGAGATTTGAAGTACTTTTGACCTACTAAGATAAACTTTGTCCTATCAAACCCGGTTCGTATAACTCAATTGTGAATTTCGGTATAAAATGTGATGGTTATATACCAAATCTTTCAATAATTTCCTAATATTTACTTAACACTTGCAACTACTAAAATTTTGTTGAATATACCAGAAATTCACACCACTATTTCCACTTACTATTTCCCCACTGCTCACTTTCGCTTTTGTTCTATCGCGTACCAAATCTATCAAACGACTCACCGCTTGTGTTCATTGCACTTATATTTATATACCGCACAGAATATTCAATATCTTTCGCGGATTTTCGGTTTTATTCTACATTAATTCTGCTATAATCTGCAATACCACAAAACTGTTATAAAACTGTTTCTAATAATACTACTTAAAGCAAGATGTCACTAATCTCACAAAAAAGTTTATTTAATTTTCTAAACTTTAAATGAGCAATTTTCAGTGAATAAATGTCTCAATAATGCTGAATTAACTGCGAACTAAACCAATAGGCGAGAACGTAACATTACCCTTCACACCTAAGCCTGTGTAACGCAAACAAATTTAACTACATCTTCGTCCTCGCCTAATGACCCCATCTAACCTTGCACCTATTCTCCATGATCCGATCTATGGTGGATCAACCCATTCCTTGACGACAATTCACTTCATCACGGCTGGCATGGTACTCATTTCATTCACCCTCGGTACCACTTGCTCCCACACATCTCTTTACCCATATACTATCAACCATGCAAACAGCCAACGGCCCTACAAACGCAGTATTTGCACTAACGGACAGGAATTTGGCGAGAAACAGTGTTACTAAGAGGAACGGGCTGAGTTCTATGTCGCTAAAATTCGAGCGGGACATACGAAGGTGGAAAACATCACTAATGAAATGTTTTCCATCTTCGTATGTCCCGCTCGAATTTTAGCGACATAGAATTCAGCCCGTTCCTCTTAGTAACACTGTTTCTCGCCAAATTCCTGGCCGTTTGTGCGCCTCTTCCGTAGCTCATCTTTTATACCGATCGTTCTCCATACGGCGTTTGCTCGTCGCACCTCTCCGCTAGTTCCGAAAACAACCTTAACTCATTATGTGGAAGAGTTGGGGAAAAATTAATCCACTATTTTTTAACTGCATGGCTTTAGTTGCATACATCTCGTGATGCATTTGTTGCAGTGGGCCATATACTTATACTTGTTGTGATTAATCGATTCAGTTGTGAATTATAGCGTGTCAAGGATGGAGCTAACCAAAGAGAAAATTCAATATATTTTACAATTTTGCTTCGATAAAGGTGAAAACAAAAGTCAGGCGGCTGAAATTGTGGATGGTGTCTTTGGTTCCGATACTCTCACAGCTAATCACCGAAGTAGGCCGGCATGCGAGCTGTCGTACCATCGCCCAGGAGTTGAAGATCGAATAAAAATAGTTTAAACCATTTGCATAAGACTGGCTTCAAAAAGAACCTCGATTCAATCAGGATTAACGCCCAGGAAGGTTAAGACTGGGAGGGAATCATCTACTTAGAGCTGCTGTTCAATAGCCAAACGCTCGATTTGGATCTTTACTACCAGCAATTGGACCGACTGATGGCAGCAATCAACTAGAAGCGGCCAGAATTGCTAACACGGGACGCGTCATGTTAAACAAGGACAACACACGTTCATAATGACCCACCAGAAGCTCCGGAAGCTTGGTTATTATGCATCCACCTTATAGTGCGGACCTGGTACTAAACGATTTCCATCTCTTTTTGTTCATTGCAAACGCTCTTGTTGGTGCAAAAATGACCTCAAGAGATGCTTGTGAAAACTAGCTATCTCAGTTTTCTGCTAACAAGGACAATAGGCTGGTAGTTTCATTTCCACCATACAACACTGAAATATTTAAACCAGAAAATTGTATAAAATATGATAAATACTTTGAATTTACATACAAAGTATAATCACAGTGTCTTAGCGAATTATTGTAATTCGCTGCACATTTCTCAATCTTTTTATAACCACGAATTTTATTAATTTCTAATCTAATATCTAATTTTTTACGGCACTATACTTTGTATGAAAGTTAAGTAAAGTATTTTCAGTATTTTTGCATTCAGTAATGAATTCAGTGATTTTCAAAATTTTTCCTAATCTTCTAATGACATATTACAAATTTGTTGCGAGTTAGCAATTGCTTCTACTTCTATCAGCAGCGTTAACATCTCGTAAGTAAATCGTTCTTCGTCGAGCACTTTTCTCGTATATAGTTTGGATGATGCCGCCAATAACGCCTTAATCCTTACACATAATCCTTCAGAAGAAAAGAAAGACCATCGAAAAACACTATTAACTGTGGGAACAGACACAACAGCTGATATTTTTTTCTGGAAACTGCCTTCAGGCAAATATACTTGACCAATATCTACATTCCACCTGATTCCATTTGATCGAAGTTATCAAACATTTGTTTTAATGTATAAAAATAAAACAGTTGAATCTACATGGAGCAGCATCATATACCTATCTAGAATAATTGTCATTGTTAAGTGATGCCTTCATGAAATATACCTTCTTTTAAAATGATACCAGGTGGCAGGTGACACGGACAAACTAAGAAACTTTTTAACTGTATAGTTTCGTTCGAAATGGCCAAATAGTGACAATAGTCCTCTAAAACTCCTTTTGTTACAAATAAGTCAAGAAGATCTGGTATTTTATGTATGTCAGCACCCCAATTTGTTTATCGCCAGAGAGAAATTGACAGTTGTCCTAGTGATCTGCATTAAATATCTCTTTTTCTTTAGAGGTTGTAAGTCCAGATCCCTAATAGGTATTATTTACATTAAAATCACCGCCGTTGATAAAATTTGGTCCTAGTGATTTAAAAAGCCCACATTAGCCCACTTTAGTCTTCTTTTTTAACTTCTAAACCCCCTCCCCCCCCCCCCCCTAAAGGCATATACGCCAATTTTAGTTTGGTTAGGGTAAAATGTTTGTGTAAACGTTCTACGGTTACAACCACAGTCAGTTTTGCTCAAATGATGGGTTGATAGGTTGACCCACTACTTCGGGGTTCGATACCTTATTCAATCCTTCCCCATTTTTTGTAATTTGTTTTTTTTTATTCATTGCGGTAAACTAGGCCGTTATCTGGGTACCCCAAAACCCCCACCGTTCCATTCTACCAGACTGAGCTGCGGGAACCAATGCCGCATGTTAGAGTATCAAGCAGAAAATGTCAATTCTGTGAAACTGGGTTGGTTTTAGCGGTAGCTAAAGTTTAACCTCGTTTCAACCTCTGGCTATAACCTAATTGTTCTGTTATTTTTGTCTTCATAGGTATACCGCACTTTACCTTATTCAGTGAGGTTTGTGGCTAAAGCTCTGTATGCATCTGTTGTGTTTATCTTACAAACGTTATTGGTTAGTGCCACTATTATATTGTCGTTTGTTCACTCTGATTTCAATAGAACTTGGATATTCGCAAACTCAGTAATGCCTATCACATTAACTATAAGTGATGCCTTAGTCTTCATTGCAACCTTGTCTTGTTCTTGTTGCTGATGATGTTAAGGTACAGGCGCTGGTTCAGTAGTTAGGCAAGTATACTGATTTCGTTATAGCTAGTAAGGAAAGTTTCCAGAACTTCAGTCAGTCCGGTGTTCCTCAGCTCCTCATTTTCTTTTTTTAACTTAGCGATTTCATTGTTAAGTGCGATGCCACTTTTGCTATTTCACTCAGTCTTCTGCGTAGTTCAACATTTTAAATTTTTCTGCTGTGTCGAAAATCGTATTTGTCTGGTGATCTAGATATTTTTGAACTTCGACCGAATGAGAATTGCAATGTTTGGCTCACCCCATAATCCTTGGGACCGGCCTCGTTAGAGGATGGATTAACCAACTGATCAGTCGGGGTACCATCTGGGGTAAATATTTCTTTTTGTTGTAAACTCATTGCATTATGGACTGGTTATTGAAGCAGCTACCAATCTAACCAGTGAAATTGGTAGTGGGTCAGTGCTAGGTTCTCTGTGTTCGGTTATCCCGCCATTTATCGGTCACCAGAGCCTCGTTGATTAATTAGCAGGGACATAGCTTCTAGACCGATGCCCCTTACCCCCCCCCCCCCCCACCAACATTAATGAAATAAAATAAATTTGACAAAACTGGTAAAATTGTTGTCTCGTACACAGTACCATTAGCTTTGGAGAAAAATTTATCAAGAAAAATTCATTTAAAAGACTGTAAAATTTGCCAGAATTAACAGAATGATAACCATTTTCTGTCAAATTTATAATTTTTTAACAAACTGTACAAATTATTAATTAATTAATTAGGTATTCCAATGACCATCTCGGTTCCAAAATCCTTGTAACAGAGACTGTATTAATTGCCATCTGCTTAACCGATTAAGCTTTAGTGTTGTAAGGTAGGGTTCTGGTATATGGGTTATTGGCTGGCCAATTAAAAAGTGGCCGGGTGTCAGGGGATTGTAGTCGCCATCATGAAGGTCCTGTAGAGGCCGAGAATTAAGTAGGGCCTCTATTTGTTTGGTAAGGGTGATGTACTCTTCGTAGGTGAGTACGGTCTCTCCAATCACACGGCGTATATGAAATTTGGCTGCTTTTACGGTGGCTTCTCATAACCCACCGAATGTAGGAGCCGCATAGGGAATTTGTATTTTTTCGTCTGTGCACCAACTGATTACATTTGCTTTTGCTGCTTGGTTAAGGTACTCCGCGTAAAATCCAGCTAGTTCCCGTTTAGCCCCCACTAAGTTTGTGCCGTTCTCACAACATATATACATATATATCGGGAACGCCTCCTGTATCTCAGACACTTTCAATGAGTTTAACAAGCGCCGATGAGGTTCCAATTTCAAGTTTCTGCAGAATCTTAGCAGATATGCTATTATCCGTGCCAATTTTCGGTATGTTGCCCCCTGTTCCAATAATTCCTCAGCGACATATCTATGTATCTGTGTTGCTGCAAGCTGGCAACTGAATTTTTCAGGTTCGGCCGAAGTTAATTTAAATTCTATATTTTCACCAGAAGAGTTAAAGGTGGGATCAAGCAGGAATTCGGGACCATTAAACCAAAACTTGTGTTGAAAAAATTTTTACGGCAAAATGCCTCTCTTGACGCAATTCGCTTGATTCTCTTTTGACGACACATGACGCCACTGGCTACGATTTGTGCAGGTAAGAATCTTGGACGTGCGGTTTGCTATATAAGTTTTCCATGCATTGGGTGGTTTAGATAACCAATCTAGCGTGTTGGTTGAATCTGTATACAGATAAACTTTGGGGTGATTTGACAGGCATAACGATTTTTGGACTAATTCTATAAGCTGAACATAAAGGGTCGCAGCATTTAGTTCTGAACGTGGAATCGAGACTACTTTGACGGGAGCCACCTTTGTTTTGGCTGCATTATTTTGGTATGTACTATCCAACCTTGCGTCAGCGAGTCCATGAAGTTCTAGTGTTTCAGTTGCATATATCCATCGTGGGCTTCAAATTGGTTAAATTGTTAAGTTGATTACGAATGAGACACCATTCCTCAGAAATATCTCGAGGGAGCTCATCATGCCAGCCAATGCACCTAACCCAAAGCGACTGGAGCAAAATTTTTAAACGAATTGTTACCGATGACAGTACGCCTAAAGGGTCAAAAATTCGGGAGGTCTCGAATAAAAATGACCGCTTTGAGAATTTGGTTGTCGTGGGTAAAGATAGTCGAAAGAAAAAATTATCTTGGATCGGGTCATATTTTATGCCTAGAACAGATATTGATTTGGAATCATCGGTTATTTCCGAAGAGAATAGTTCACTGTTTTCAACTGAAATGTTATCTAATAAGGCGGGGTGGTTTGCGGACCACTTACGTAGGTTAAACCTTCCTTGATTGAGCAAACATACGATTTCCTGCGCAGCTGTAACGCTGTTTCCAACGTTTCTCCACCTGACATCAGGTCATCCATACAGAAATCCCGTTTTAGGATTTCGGAGCCAATAGGATATTCGCTCGCAAGTCTATCTGCAAGATAATGGAGTGACTGTGTAGCCAGGAACGGTGACTAGTACCGGTAGTATCTGGTAATCTCGATCATTTGGGTGGATATGGATTTTGCGGAACATCTTTTTGATGTCAGCCGATAGAACAAATCTATACTTGCGGAATCGGATTAGGATGTCAATTAGATTATCTTGAATAGTAGGGCCTACTACAAGATTGTTGTTCAATGATTCTCCGGACGTGGACTTGGCGGACGCATCGAACACTACCCGGACCTTGGTAGTGCTACTGGATGTTTTGAAAACTGGGTGGTGTTGAAGATAAAATAATTGGTTGGAATGTTTCGCGATTTATCGGTCAGGAATAATTTCCATATGCCCTAATGTTAGGTACTCATTCATAAAATGAGTATAGGATTCTCTGAGCAGCGGATTTGCTATCAATTTTTTTTTAAGCAAATAAAACCTTCGGAGTGCTTGCGGAAAGCTCTCATCAAGGTTTGGTGGGCGCTGCAGAAATGGTAGCGCGATTACCTTCATTTCGTCATCATTCATGTTTGGCTTGGTAGTTCTTTCTTCAGTTTCCCAAAACCACTGGAGCAAGTTCTCTACGTTGGACCATTCTGACGAGTTGTTCTTTAACTGAACATGTAATGAATTTAAGTGATAATTGGTAAGGGTGGTTGGATCAGCCAATTTGAAGCTTACCCCCATAATTTAGTCAAATCGACTTTTCGTGCGACTAGGGGTATTATCCATATGCGCTAGTTTACCATCAGTAAATGCGTGGAATTGGTATTCGCAACCAAGTAAGATATCGATATGGGACGGCATGTTAAAGTTGGGATCAGCTTAGGGTTTAAGAGAATTGAAGTATGACTTATCATCATTAATAAATTCCATTGGCAATTTAGAGCAAATGGTAGAAAGAATATAAGGTTTTGTACTGATAACATTAGTCATGATCTAAACAGAACGAATTTTCAAATTTGATACTCCTTTTGACAATCCAGCATTAGAATTATTCAATGTTTCAACTGAAATATTGGCCTTTGATCTTGGAATCCTTAAATGGTTAATACACATTTCTGTGGCAAATTGAATGTGTTGCCCTGAGTCGAGTAAGGTTCGAAATTTCGTCTAATTCCCGCAACCATCTCCATACGTCGTTTTGGTTCAATATAATTTGCTACCACGGTTTGAGATTTGGTCAGTTCAACGGAGATATTCAGTATCGGACGATCTGTTCCATGTTGCGTGTGGTTGATTCGGAGTAGGCGGATTGTGACACCATGCATGACGGTCCGGAACTCTGGGGTGAATTATTTTGAGGAATGTGTAGAAGGAATTACGTCTCTTATTACACTTAATACAGCTTTTACTATTTATACAGCTGGTTACGATATGTTCATCGCTTAAACAGTTAAAACAACAATTTAATCATTTGGTTAGTTCTCGTCGTTCGGTAACATTTTGGTTGCGGAATTTAGAGCAAGTGAATAACTTGTGGTTCTTATTAACGCATATCGGACATCGGGGTTCAGGTTTTATGTGGAATGATTTGGATGTGGTCCAAATTCTCCACCAAATTCTCCTAATGCATCAATCCTCTTGGATAAGAATGTCAACAGTTCATCTGTCGTAGGAGACTCGGTTTCTGACGTCTCATATTTCCATATCCGTTTAGATTCTTCATCGAGTTTCTCTGTAACCAAATAAATGATCCAATGATCACGTTCAATCGCTTTGGGACCAAGCGATTTCAATCCACGAATGGTTTCATCTAAATTATCGAACATTTTCATTAAGTGGGTTAAAGAATGATTCGAACTAATTTTGGGTAGCCATAAAAAATCTCGAATATAGGTTTCGACAATTTATTTCTTTTTGTCATATTTCATGATAAGACATTTACGCGAAAGTGACATACGGACAAGTATGGTGAACCACGTGGCTGCCCCAACAGATATTTAAATTTCTGAGCGAATGACAGTGATGTGTTCTCGTGAACGGTCGAAATGAAAATATCATAAAAGGATTGCCAATTCTTATAATTACCGTCGAAAGTAATAAGCGTTAGTCTAGGTAGTTTAAAATCTGATTTCAAATTAGTAAGCACAGAGTGATTCATACTATCATCCAATTTGGTAATTGGTTGGGTAACCAGTGGGAAGTATTGGTCATCAAGATGTTCCATTTCGGAGACCACTTCGGAATCTAATTGGAACAGTTTATCTTCGGTGGCACAAAGTTAGCTATTTTGGTTAACTGACCTTTAATCACAGCCTTACGTTTTACAAGCGCACCGGGGCGATCGAAAGGGGATTCTAAAGGCATTTTACCAATATGAACCTGTACTCAAACACACGATAAATTTAATGAAATTCGGGGAAAACGAAAAAAAAAATAAATAAAAACGGTTATCTGGGTTTTGGATGGATGGTTTCCACTTTTGGTTGGTAAATTGCTGGAACTACAATAACTGCTTATTTCGATAATCCCGTATTTCCCAATTCTTCAGCGAGATGAAACTTATTTTTTAATCTACAATATTAGTTACATAAAATGTTGTACACTTACTACGGAGGGATCTCTATATAACAAATGAATTGCCAATAGAAGGCATTACACATTACATCGAATAGAATACGTAGGGGTTGCAACAATATTTCATTAGTGGTAGTAAACAAACTGGTAAGAATTCGTTGTAATTTTGCTAGGTAACCAAAGTGAATGACAAGGTAAGTATGACTGGACTCATCGAATTTTTATTGTTGTCGGCCATAGATTTATCTGGGTCGGTATTGTTGAAGATTTAGCATGAAGATCTAACCAGTGAAATTGGTAGTGGGTCAGTGCTAGGTTCTCTGTGTTCGGTTATCCCGTCGTCTATCAGTCACCAGAGTCTCGTTGATTAATCAGCAGGGAGATAGATTCTAGACCGATGCCCCTTACCCCCCACCAATATTAATGAAATAAACTAAATTTGACAAAACTGGTAAAATTGTTGTCTCGTTCACAGTATCGTTAGTTTTGGAGAAACACTTATCACGAAAAATTCATTTAAAAGACTGTAAAATTTGCCATTATAACAATTTAAACCTAAGACTAACTAATTTTAAACTTTATACTGCTTTCGTGAATAGTGGGAAAAATTGACGTTAGCAATTTTAACTTGTGGCCACAAATTTATCTTGGGCGGTATTGTTGAATTTAGAATCTTTTGGTTTACAGTCGTTTTTCTCGTAAATGATATTTGCGAAGAACGAAAAAACTCTTATGGAGGCCGCTACTTCCAGCGATATAGCGATGGTAAATCTGCAAAAATCTCGAGGACAAAATTTTCATAAATTTTTCAAGAATTGACTTCTGGGGAAATTACTACGTAAAAGAAAGAAAACTATATAAAATTTCTTGACTATCATTTCTGTTCACCGGGCAAGTGGATGATTTGTCAATTCCCTTGTAAGTACTTTTTGTAAAGTCTTGCATGTAATATAGAGTTAATTATGCGTATCACTCTGCAAATTTGATGTTTGTTATTTGAAGTTTGTAGTCGAGAAAAAAGCACAATTCTGCTAGATCGCAAGTATGGAAATATAAAAAAGTTTGCACTTTTATTTGTTTTGAATTAATTATTTATTTTAATTACTACAGACATCCTCATATTATTTACGTTTTGTTATTTTACTTATTAAAATCTGTTACTACATACGATATTCCATATGAACAAAGTTTTTTTTGTTTCCAACGACATGTACAGTATTTTGACGTGAACATATCCTCGTAGATGACTGAAATAATTGTGTTCTAAATATATCAAAAAAAAAAAAATTGAAGCGAATTTTTTTGTATTTTTAATGAATTTCAATTGAAAAGTTTGTGTACCACGGAGTATATTATATATAGTGAGAAAGGTAAAGTTTATACATGTGAATATAAATTGAAAGCTTCGTTGAAAAAAGTTTAAATTGGAATTGAATTTTAATGATAAATTAAGAAAGTTGGTTAAGGTTTTGAAATACATATAGTTTGGTACGAACGAGATCCAAATTTTTATTAAAAACTGTAACCCGATGAAACATATATCACTCCGCCCGAATACATCCCCAAATCAATTCGTTGATGAATTCCCAATAAGCTTAAATGAATTAATTTTTGTTTTTGGCACGGAGACAACATTATTTTGGATCGCTTTCATAATTTTTCTTCTATACAATTTTTAACTCAAATGTGTTCTACACAAAAAAAAAGAAATCTGTTTTGATTTCAATTTCACCAATCAGTTTTAACTTCGAAATGAAAATAAAGCAATTTTCCCATCTTCAGATTTTTAATTAAAAAATAAATAAAATAAAAATTCAATTGGTCGTCTCGTCAACCTGACATTTATATTTTATATACAACATAAAAATAATGTTAAAATATTTAAGTATTACAAGAAGATTTCTAAGAGTGACAGATGGCAGTGTTTTTTCATCAATTTAGGTACTGGGAATTTATTATTTTTGTTGTTTATTTAATTTTCCATTTCGCAGCCATCGTTCATTTTATGTAACGTATATTATGAAACTTTTATTTTTAATCGTTTCTTCTGTAAGTTGTAAAATTTCAAAACAACGAGCTTTCTAAGGTGTTGAGCTTTATGTGTTGAAACAACACACCTTTACCAAAATAACACACAATGAGTTAAATAAATTTTCGGTTCTTGTTTCGATTATCAATCCATTAAACTAATTTTTAAAATTCAATGAACCAGATGCTGAATCGTGTGTGTATGTAGCCATATAGCATAGCTCGAATCGTAACACAACAGACGAAATAGAATCGCTGTGTACGGGATGAGGAAAATAAAATAATTGCTTTGATAGAAGAAAATTCTATTTTTTTGTGCTTTGCTTCTCTTCTTTTATATATATTTAAATTGATTTGATGGAAAATTTATGGAAATTACGTTTTGAGCTTTTGGTTTTGGTTGCTTTCGTTATGTTTTGGCATCGAATCGAAACACGAATTGATTTTACATTACGTATATATTATGATGATAGTCAAAATGTGCATGTGTTCAGCATAAATATATGTTTGTGGTGTGTGCAAAGTGCCCACATACATGCGATAAACAATGCTAATTTAGACACTTGAATCGATCGAAACCAATCCAAAACGGTTGAGGAGGGAATGTGAGTGTATTTAATGGACAATTTTCAGACATAAGTGTAATATATTGGAAATGATTATTTTGGCAAATTGTGGCTGTTATTGTATGGCAACAAGGCCGTCTACAGATATTTTCAATTGATAGCACATGTGGAGCGTAAGGTGGTTAAGTCCTTGGTTATCCCATCTATTTCCAAAAATAATAGCACGTACAAGAAATGCTGCCAGGTGTCAGTAAAATGCAAATATTGCGGTCGCGTTGGTTTTTTTCTTCACAAACGCTGAAATAAAACATGTTGGAGAGGGTTGGTACTATAATCAACAACTTCCAGCATCAAATACAAATAACCTAAAATAATATCATTCATAAAATGTTTATTGACAAGGCAAACAATACACATTTGAAGAAATTATCATCCATGTTTTTGGAATAATCTAAAAGTTCAAAATAATTAGTTCTTCTCTTATAATTTA
Organism: Nephrotoma guestfalica; assembly: GCA_963691935.1. Classification (NCBI taxonomy): domain Eukaryota; kingdom Metazoa; phylum Arthropoda; class Insecta; order Diptera; family Tipulidae; genus Nephrotoma; species Nephrotoma guestfalica. The sequence continues at coordinate 246,233,228 of OY829915.1, forward strand.
ATTACTTGTGGTCATAGTTTACCCAAATGTTTATTTTATCATTGTCTGAAATTGTGACATTTGTCATTACCTATTTACTACATCATCGTTTTTCATTAAAACCAACCATTTTTTTGTATTACTAGATGTCTGATGTCTACTGTCTGGGAAAATGAACTTGATACTTGTCAGAACCGACAAGATATAAAGAGCCATAGTGAACAATCGAACCTTTGTTTTATTATCATAAAAGCCAAAAAATTATCTTTCTTTATCCAAATCGTATGGGAACCACGATTTTTGCTATTGGTAAATTAAAAATATCAAAAAATTACTTTTCGCTCAAATCAATTGAAATTGGGTTACAGGATTCTTTTCCGCTGGTTTTTCATTTCGCTTTATATCTAGATTTAGACCAAAGGGTAGGTTACGTGAGGTTTCAGTGGTTGCTATCGCACACTTAGTCCAATTTTGGCCCACTATGATAGGATTCGACATCATTAAACACCCTTTAAACCCACCTAGTGCTATTCACATAACGTAAGAGATCTTGCACATTACAGCTTTGCCCAAGTGAGTATTTGCCCAAGTGATCATGTATTCTATCAACTAGCGCAGGACTTGAGCTTAAGACGTGAACAAGAGTCTCCTCCTCCTCCTCGCCATTTGCATTCAGACCCAGCTTTCTCGCATGATCTCCAAAAGAGCAGTGTCCGGTAAGTACCCTTATAATTCTACCTAAATCACTCTTCCTTAGTGTGATCAAGATCTTGGATAGCTTCAAGCTCAGCTCAGGCCATACTTGTTTCGCTATCCTATCAGTCGGAAGCTGGCCTTCGGAACTGACCTGAGCTTCGCTAATACTTCACCTAACTCCTCGATCGCCTTTCTATACAAGAAGGTCGATCTTTGATCCGCACACGTGGTCAGTTTCAGCCGTCGCTGATACCAAACCACGTCCCTACAAATTAGCAGGGATCCCGGATGTTGTCCAAGGACTTTCCGAAAACCTAGGTTCAGTGCGTTAAACACCAACCTCCATTTATCTCCAGTGATGCTCCCTTCATCCTTCACGATGTCGCTGAATAGCTTATGCCACTTCGGCGACTGTCCCACATGAAGTTTGGCCCGTTTCCTGTCGGCATCCAGTCTTTCATGCTCCTCCTCACTAGACCTCTGTCTTTTGACCCAAGGTCCTCTTTGCGTGCATTGCTCTCCTCAGCTATGCAACTCTTTGCCCAATTAACAGATTTCCTCTGTTCTTTCGTCCATTGCTCCTGCAGGACTGTAGCCAGTCTGCCCAAGACACGGAAGGCTAAACGCCTTGTACTGTATCTCCGAACTGAAGGAGCAATGACTTTCTCCTTTTTTCCACTACCACTAGTTCCTGGCTTGCAAGCCTCGGAACCAGCATTTGAGAAGTGTGTGTGTGTGTGTGTGTGTGTGTGTGTGTGTGTGTGTGTGTGTGTGTGTGTGTGTGTGTGTGTGTGTGGGTGTGTGTGTGTGTGTGCGTGTGTGTGTGTGTGTGTGTGTGTGTGTGTGCGTTCTGGTGTTATCATTAAATGCTAAGATTCTAGTGACGTGTGTTCAAACGGGAAACAATTCAACTTTATATCGCGCGCCAACTAAATACAGTCGACTCGACTATACTTAGTTTAGTTAGTCGAGTAAGCGGAGAAACATTTGCGGATATTATGCACTCTATACTGGTACACGTGTTCGTCAATTGAGTGTCGAGTGGGTATTAAGAAACAGTCTGTAAGTGCATCCATCTATTCCTACAAATATTTATTCCTAGTCTATTTTCTAAATTGTTTTTCTCCCTTGAATATCAACGTCTCGGAATGGACTGCTCGACTGAGCAAGGACGGGCATTCACATACGCCTAAGCGTTTCCTAAAGGAAGAGAATCACGACGCCATTAGCCTAGTCATACGTTTATAACCGGGAACTTATCGTTTTTATTTTCTTCTTTTAGTTTCTGTGTATTTTGATTGCGAACAGTCGTCCAGTGCATCTGGGCCCCTCCTTAAAATTGTTCAGCTAGCACAATGTTTATAATAAATGTTTGAGCAGCGTTTTCGAAAAACCGACTGTGATGGGTCTTGGTTTCGATAAAATTCATTTAGGGTGATCCGGTGATGACCGGTGGGCTTGAAGCCTTCTTTTAACATTGTAATTGGCTTGAAAATTTTTCATAAAATTTGGAGGGACAGGGTTTTCGAATGTATGGAAACCATTACTGGGAGTTCCGATTTCTGGATAGTTTATTTAGGATTCCCAGGATAGGCCGTCATGTTGCTTGATATTGAACCATATTGCATGGTATTGCACCATGTTGCGCCATTTTGCGTGATATTTCACGATATTGCTTTATGTTGCACCATTTTGTGAGAGTTAAACTAAGTCATAGGATATAGCATCATGTTGCGTCTTATTGCATCATGTTAGGGTCTCCTTTTAACATTTAGCTTGAATGATTTTGGTAAAATTTGGCGGGACAGCATTTTTAAACGCAAAAAAACGTTTACAAGGAGTTCTGATTTCTGGATTATTCATGTTGGATCAGGATGCATAATGCTTCAACGTGTTCCACCATGTTGCAAGATATTGCATCGCCATGTTGTGAGATGTGGCATCATATCGTAGTATATTGTGTAATGTTGCGTTACATTGCTCCTCTTTGTGCGATATTGGACAATGTTGCGTTAAGTCACAAAATGTTGTGAGATGGTACACCAATATGTGGAGCATTGCGTCATACTACACCTTGTTGTTTGATATTGCACCATGTTGCTTAATGTTGTAACACATGTGGCATCCTGTTGCTTCTCATAGGGTCTTGTGTTTTTCGTTAACTAGGTATCAGACGTTATGTTGCTTGCGTTTCTATGATATTAGATGGTTGCACCAATCGAGTCCTTTTGAAAATGATGGTTATTATGAGTAGTATTATCGATTTGTAAGATTCACTTTCTAATTAATGATTTGGCTTGCTCTCTTTTTATATTTTTCAGCCTCAAAAGATTTTGATGTCGGCTGATGTGGTCTGGGTTTCTTTATTCCCCGGATAGGCCGTCATGTTGCTTGATATTGCACCATGTTGCACCATGTTGTATGTCGTGGCACCAGGTTGCATGATATTGCACAATGTTGCGTCATTTTGCGTGATGTTTCACGGTATTGCTTTATGTTGCACCATTTTGTGGGAGTTAAACTAAGTCATAGGATGTTGCATCATGTTGCGTCATGTTGCACCATGTTAGGGCCTCCATTTATCATCTTATTTAGCTTGAATGATTTTGGTAAAATTTGGCGGGACATGCAAAGAAACGTTTACAAGGAGTTCTGATTTCTGGATAATTTATTAAGAAATTTTCAGGGTGGCCGACATGTTGGATCGATGTTGTGGGATGTTGCATCATATTGTAGTATGTTGCATCATGTTGCGTTACATTGCTCCTCTTTGTGCGATATTGGACAATGTTGCGTTAAGTCCCAAAATGTTGTGAGACACTACAGCAATATGTGGAGCGTTGCGACATTTTGCGTCATACTCCACCTTGTTGCTTGACGTTGCGCCATGTTGCTTAATGTTGTAACACGTTGTGTAATGTTGCATGGTATTGCACAATGTTGTGTGATTTTGTATTATGTTGCATCCTGTTGCTCCTCATAGGGTCTGGTGTTTTTCGTTAACTAGGTATCAGACGTTATGTAGCTTACGTTTCTATGATATTAGATGGATGCACCAATTGAGTCCTTTTTATGGTTATTATGAGTAATATTTATTATCGATTTGTAAGATCCACTATCTAATTAATGATTTAGCTTAGTCTCTTTTCATATTTTTCAGCCTCAAAAGATTTTGATGTCGGCTGATGCGGTCCGAGTTTCTTTATTTATTTTTGTTCGGCTACCACGTTTTTAACAAAAATTTATAAAGGGAATGCCAAGGAATCAAATACCAGGATTCAATTTCAATGGGTGATTATTTCGGAGAAATTTGTTTAGGGGTTCTCAAATTCGATCCGGGTCCTTATTTTAAAAAAAATTACCTCGAACGATTTTGATAAAAATTTGAGAGAGGATATTTCAAAACGTCAGGAAATGACTGCAATTTATCATGATTCCGATTTAATCGCAATGTTGCGTCTTGATTCACAATAGGACTACTTAATGTCAATCGAAGGGGACGGAACTCAGATTAATGGTTAAAATTGGAATCTAATATAAATTTTGGACATGCCGATGCAAAATGGACTGTATTTAAATGAACCATGTCATTTCTTAACAATTTGTGATAAACAACTCTCATTGTACGATAAACAAAGGATATGATTCCAGCCGTTTCTCAAACGAATAGTATGGAACTCGGTTGGTACTATGAAAATTTCCAATTTGATTGAAACAAAACTGTGAGTTCTTTAAATTGTATTGAACTAGGCCGTTGTTTAACCAAGTATGGCGAAATTGTTTTATTAACTGCTGGTAATTAAGAATTCATTTACGTAAAGCCATCGATTAAAAAAACAACTGATGTTTGTTTCCGGTTGTTTATTTGAAAACTTCAAATTCAACCGACTATATACTACTAAGCTTTTCAAAAATAATTATTAACATTTACGGTATGAATACACAATTCAAAGAGCCTCAAGGGGTCATTTGCAACAACTGTGAATCGTTTAAAGTAAAAATATAAATATCAGCATGGGGGATCAAAACCCTTTGAAAAAATGATCAACATAGGCAAGCATAAAGGAGGTGTGAGGCTAAGACGGAACACAAACTACAAACCAAATCTTCAATCACAATTACAACAACGTTTGTTTTCAAGTTTTATGAAAACATCGGTCTCGTTTTATAAGCGCTCGCTTTTGACGTTCAACCTAATCGTCTGTGCTTGTGAAAATGAAGGGCCAGAGGAGGCCTGCGAATCTTGTTTCGAACAAAACAAGAATTAGTTTGTTACTATAATGTCCTCGATTGCTGCAAATTATCTAAATCTAGGACACAATCGATCATAAATTTCTTGTTTCCGGTCACACAATGTGGAATCACGGGTCAAAATCATGTAAAAGAAAACAGAAATTTTTTTTTTGGCAAAATACACCACCACACAATTAGTTTCAGTTTGTGTAATTTTGTTGTAGCGGAAATGAATCAGCATACATTTTTTCATTTTTCCACAATTTCAAAATTGAATTTTGTATGATAAACCAAAAAAGGAAACAAACAAACAAATCATGGAAACAAACGTGGAATAGGATGTGTTACTATAGGCGACTGGCCACTTGGGTGAGGTTGAGCTTTTCTGTTGCACATTTTAAAGCGTTCTACTCGCATTCTGAATTCTGTAAAATAAATTATTGTAATCACAGTTTGGAGGTTTTTTTTACAGATTTACTATATTGGCTATATTGCCATATTCAAAAAGACGAAAAATCTCCGGATGAAACTTCATACTTAAGCTTTTTTCATTACTTCGAAAACCCCAGTAATAGTAGGCCGAAAACGGTTCATCGGAAGCTGTAAAATTAAAGCAAAACTGATAATTTTTGACAAAAATCCGTTTTTCAAGAAAATTTCGACCCATATACAGCACAGATGGACTGATTGATCGGTATGAAACTTCAACCTAAACTTTTTCCACAAATTCAAAGATCCTAGTTAATTTTTGGTCGAAATCGACCCATCGGAAGTGACAGCTTAAATAGGAGCTTTCTCGATTTTGCATGTATTTTGAAAAGTTTAGCATTTAGGAGAAAAACGGTTATGAATTAGCAGATTCTAAATTAATTTTGCAACAATATCGGTTCAGATCAAATTTCTAAAATTTACGCGGAAATTACGATTTTTGCCCAAAAAACTGATCTAATCTGTTTTGGGGCCGAAGCTCTCCCTACTCTTTCCCTTATTTACGTCCTTACCTTTACGCCTGTATTGGCAAATTCGAGGACGTACTGATATAGGTCCGATTTTTATTACCATCAGCACATTGCATAGCTCCAGCCTATAATGGCATGAAAGTTGGGTCTGCCCGTGAGCCCCCCACTCCGACAGGGGGTCATAGATGTGTTCCTTCTCATCCCAAATTGTTAATGAGAATTCCTTTTGCATCCTGCCACTATCGGGATTCGAACCTGGTACCTCCCGATTCAAACGCCAAAGCTTTAACCACTATGCCATTTGGTCGGTAAAAAAAGCTGTTTTACAGTAAATATTTGGTTCCTGTATAGCCCATACCGATCAATCATCGAGATGAGACTTTATACTTAAGGTTTTTCTATAAATTGGGAGATCCTACTGATTTTTAGCCGAGATCGGTCCACCGGAAGTGGTATCTTCCAAAGGAGTTTTTCTGTTTTTTTTGTATATATTTTGCAAAGTACATGGCATTTAGGAAAAAACGATTAAAATAAAAAGATGGTAAACTAAATTTCAAATAATATCAGTTCAGATCAGATTTTAAATTTATCTGGAAATACAATATAGTATTGAAGTGGCAGCTTTCGTAGGAGCTTTTTGAATTTTTTGCAATGAATATTACATTTTTAACAAAGGTTGTCGTTGTTTATCACAAATCCGGAAGGTTCAATTTCTAATTTTATAAGTTAAATGTACCCAAACCATACTTTTAGAAGCTACCAGATTTTTCCACAAATGACTTACAAACTTCCTTAGTGTCACCTGAAAAGCGAGTTAGAAAGAGCTAAGTAGTTTAGTTGATTTACCAAAGGTCAATGACATTGGATTACCGAAGTGCGAACTAAGGCGATCCATTTTCCTGTCGACGGTGTGGCGTACGAATTAGAAAAAGGAACCACGAAAGAGTTGGGGATGTGTCATTTCAATCGTTTCAAAATCAATTAGGTCAATCTTAATTCCAATTCGGAAGATAAAATACTTTACGGTATGGTTGGTCTAAGTTTCATAATCAACCACTGACCATATATCTGTTTTATAAATTATGTCGAATTTTATCTTGTGCGACCGAGTAAGTTTATATTTTTTCTGAAACCTACAAATTTCTGTTATCAAACCCCAAAACAAATATTTCGAATATCAAAAACCTATATAAATTGTAACTATGTTTGGTGTATTAGGAAGGAAGTATTTGGATTTGACCACAATAAAACTAAACCGTTCACATCAAATTTTTTGTATAAAATGTGAACGTTCCGTCAAATAAATAATAGTGTTACAGCGGCACGCAAATGAATACGCAACTGATACTGGTTCTCGTCGCTACCATCTCTATCGTGAATTGCGGGCGAATTATATTTTTGGAGGGCAGACGGTATTATGTAAGCGACCCACAAGCATATGATTGGTACAAGGCGCATAGATACTGCACCATGCTTAATATGTATCTGATTGATATACGCACCGAGGAGGAACATCGACGAGTTTTGAGTTTAAAAGAAAAATTTAATCTGACAGGATCCGACTATTGGACGAGCGGAACAGATCTTGGACAAGAAGCGCGATACTATTGGATGACAACCGGAGAATCGATTGTGTTTAATATGTGGTCTTCGGGCGAACCCTCTAATTTAGTGGACTCATCCACGAAAGAAAGCCAAAATTGCATAACAATCGATGTAAAAATGAAACGATGGTTCGATATGTACTGTTCAAGAAATTTTAATTTTATATGTCGCGACCGAACAGACGGACCCTTTTATAAATCAAGTGATTGTCAAAATCAATTAAATTATTTGTAATATTCCATTCCCTATTATTCTTGTATTTCAAGTTAATAAAATTTGGCGAAAACTGTTTGGACGTGTTTGATGAACTTTAGAAGCCGTATTTTGTGCCATTTCCATTGTAAAATGCAAATATCGAATATAATACCTCGTTTTATTACCAAAATTATCTTTGGCTTCTGCAAGTTTCATCTCGTATAATTGAAATGACTTTTCTTAATTTTATCAACACAAAAAAAAAATTATAGTTGACCTAATTACATTAAGGCATGCTTATAATTATAAACTGTTTTGCCACAGTTGACAAAAGTTTTTATAATTTTTCTTTTGGTAACGTACCGTATTATCCACATAATGGTATCATACCGCAAACCGACTACACTATCTGGATAGTTTAAGATTAGTCTTTCGCCGTATTATGTGTTATAGAGAGTAATAAAAAAAATTGCGGACTTATTAAAAATGTCATTAAAAATCTAAAATATAAAACGAGGATTATCTTTAAACTGAATTATGACAAGACTGTGAACGAAATTTGCATAATCTGTAGTTTTTAATGGGCACGAGGAAATTAAAAAAAATATTTAAGTTTTCATATAGTTTTTAGCATTAATCGCATAACCTAAGATAATTAGTTGAATTATTTTATTTTATTGGTCACGATAAGTTACCAGATGAGTCAAGTCATTTTCCTCATTTCGAAGATTTTAAACGTCAATAATTTTGGTATAAATTAAATTATCGCTATATGTGTTGAAACTCGCTTAATAATAAATGAACGAGTGTGTATATTTGACCACCACCTGACATTTATTCAGCGCGAATTAAAAAGCTCCTTTGGAAGGTGTCTCTTCGAATGGACCAATTATCACGAATCATTGGAACTAGTCTGGATGGAACCACGAATAGTCGGACACACATCGCCTTCCACCCATTTTAAGCCCTAATTGCTCAATTGGTCATCCGGAAAATTAGACTCCGCAAATCTCCAGACATCAGGCATTCTAACGCTTTTTGCGAAAATGTATGCGCTTTTTTCATGAACTTACAAAAATTAGGTTACTGTTCGACACTTTATTCCAATATTTACATGCCCCAGTTTAATCGTCGTCATATATGTTGGGTCTCCATTATAATTATATAGCCTACAATTCATTCTATACAAAATTAATTGTGGGCTATATTATTGAGATGGAGAAAACTTCAATTAATTTCCACTAAGCGATATCGAAAAAAATTATTTTAGAATAACGGCAAACTCCCTGCGGGCAAATGTCCTACGCCTCATGAGGCAAGCGACATTGACAAATAGAAATTTACGTCTGAGAAAGGTCCGGTAAAACGTCTTATTAAACTATTTCATGCATGTATTGGCAATTAAATCGTTAGGTAAAACGCTGTACTTACCAGAAAATGGTGATGAATCATCCACAAATCATCCACAATATGCACAAGAGCGGTAGTAGTGCTATGATTAGATTTGTAACCCGATTGGAATTTGCTTAAAAAATTAAACCTGTGTAGGTGTTCATTGATTTGAATTTGCATTATTTTCTCAAATACTTTCGATAAAGCAGGTAATATACTAATCGGGCAAATATCATCAGTACTGCCAATTACATCCTTCTTAGAAAGAAGAATGATAGAAGCTACCTTCCACAAATTAGGAAAAGCATATTTCGTCAAACATTGGTTCATAATGAAAGTTATATGAGATAAGAAAAATCAATAAATAATTTTAATAATTTGAAATTTATCTTATCAAATGCTATCAGATCCGATTTGATAGTTTGAAAGGCAGAATACTCGTATCTTTACAGTCAGTTAATTTACGGATCCCAATCAAAATTTCTTCAGCAGAAAACTTAATAGGCGTTTCACTTGATTTACATGAAACACCCAGTGATTTTAATTTATTCCATAATACTTTAGAACTATTAACATTACCAAAATAAAATAATTGTTTAGCCTTCCTAATAGCATTGTTTGTTTTATTTCTAAAATATTTGAATGATACAAGGTCATTCTGTACACCAGATCTCTTGAAGGATTTGTAAGAACGCTCTCTACGTTTAATTAAATTCAAAATATTTGCATTTAACCAAGGAGCAGAAAAGCATTTCCTTGTAATCGTTTTGCGAGGCAAACAAATGGAATCCAAATATACAAATTTTGAATTACGAGAATGCACCGCGTAAATTAGTTGCGTCAGGAAACCAATAAAGATTTCACCAGTCTAATGAACAGAAACAGTTTATAAAATTTTCATAATTTATAGTTTTATAATCAGGAAAGGTAGGTATAAGAAATTTTATCTCTGACTCGATTTATTTTATAACTGGCAAAAATTAAATCATGATCAGATAAGGCAGGAAGTGCAAGCCGTCCAAAAGTTATAATATTATCTTTGTCAAATTTATATAATATTATTAAATCCAACAATCTAGTTGGTCCAAACGGTAAATAATACAAGTTGTATAAATTTAAAAATTCAGTAAATTTATTACTAACCAACAGATTATAGTTAAAGTCACCACAGCAAATAATTTTTACATACTAGGATAAGTATTGAGAAAAAGTCATTTGTAAATCATCAATATCTTCAGAACGAGTTGGTGGTGGATTGTAAATAATCAAAATAACAATTTTACCACCATATCCTTCAAGTTCCGATGCTAAAACTTCCACGTTACCAAATAGATTTTTAAAGTATCTCGGAAATAAATTCAAACCCCACCCCATCGTGTACTATTCACTCGATCAGAACGTATTATTTTGTAGTTATTAATGCGAAGTGATCGGCTTGTAATTTTACTGTTAAGAAAAGTTTCAGTTAAAGTAAGAAAGTCAAATTTGTGGACGTCTAACATTCAAAATGCTTCAACTTCATCAAAATGCTTTACTAAGCTACGAACATTTAAATGACCAAAGTTAATCCTAGAATGAATATTTACCTGATTATCACATGGAACAGCGTTTATATTATCTAAATTATAGTTTATTAAATTATCGTTGAATCCGTTGCAGCAGACATTCGAAACATCTCCTGCAGAGGCTCCTTTGACTGGAAATTTTTCCTTTTAAACTGCCAGTAGGCCAGGTATTAGGATCAAGTGCTTTACTACTTAGTTCCGAACTAATGCCAACTTTAAAACAAACGTAGTCCAACGAATCAAGATTTCGGTTTTTTTACATTAATTTAATAACTTGACAATTGGTAACGCCTAAACATGTTTTAACAAGCGTAGAAATAGTTTCATTCGAAACTGATTGAACCTAAAGATATGAAGCCATAGCATTGGAACAAAAGGCTTTATTCCAAAATCAAATTGTACATCTCTAGTACCACAAATTTATCCGTTATCCCGAATTTGTTGACTATCTAGACGGTGGTTTTGGAAAATTGCAGTAATATTGCCGCAAGAAGTAGAAACCACCGTAGTATAATTCCCGCTCGAAGAAAATGAGAAAAAAGATGCACTTGGTTGTGGAGTAATCAGCGTTCCAGAGAAAATCCAGTAGTTCAATGGTAGTTATCAACACTGGACACCTATGGATGAACTACTGGACCCAGTTGGAATTTCCGAAGAATCGGGAACACTTACGCACGCGAATGCGGAGTTATTATCGTATCAGCACACAATCCAACATCTGACTGAATATGATGGCGATGGTTAATATCCATACTGGTAGCACAATGAGAAACGGCATCAGCAAATAACACTACAGAACAGTGTGGTACATGTCCCAAACTTTTAGGCTTTCGTGCAAAAGCTAAATTTTCAGTAGTAGATGTTTGCTTGTAAATTGTAGAGCTACCTTTACCAGAAGATGCACAACAATATTCAGCCCAAACTAATTGTGACAAACTTTTCACTGTATTATTAATGTTATTGCATAGTTCAGATAAATTAGTAAATTTAACACACTGCATTTTGACAAAATTGTTACAATCATCGCAGAACTAATGCACGTTAACGCACTTCACAATAAAGTCATATGACGATTTTTTAGGCCCACACATTTATAGTGGAACAGTTAGGAGGATTTAAAATTCTATGGACCAGAATTTGGATTTATAAATATTCCGGAACTTAATTTTAATTTAATTTTACTTTAATTTTTTGTTAATGTATTTTGTAAATATTTTCTGATTTTCTTTTATTCACTTTACGATAAATTTTAAATAACAGATTGTCGTTCAGTGAAATTTAAGGATATCAGTATTCTCAGGCATTATTGTTGCCTTTAAACTAGCGTAGTTAACCCACGTATTGGTATTAGACTCCTCACCGAACAGAGCTGCCGGTGTCGCAAACTAGAAACGTAACAATATGAGAAAATGAACCGAAAACTTCGTGGAATGATGTATACCATTTCTTAATGCACATGTAATTTCAGCAATATACTGATCCCAAGTAGTGTGATTGTTTCCAACATAAGCTCGTTAGGCTGCAAGTATCGATCGATTCAGGCGCTCCGACGCATTCGTCTGAGGACAATACCGAGCAACAAGTGAATGTTTAACCTTAAATTTCGACCAAAAAGCTTGAAGTAATTTTGAAGTGAACTCGCTCCGTTATCAGAAACAATATATTCTGGGACCGAAAATTACCATCTCCTCCATGAAACCACACACTAATTAAAAACAGTTTAATATTTTAAATAATTAGTTTTATATAGACATAATTAAAGTTTTTTATCTGCTACGTAATCTCATCCTCAAATTAACTTTTTGCAAAACTCAGTTTCCGTCCGTAGCTTAAACCTGAATTTGTTAATTTGTATTGTTGCGAATTATATCCAAAGTACTCTCAAGTGCGCATGGAGAAACTCTGTCCTCTTGTATCTAAAAAAAGGACTTGAAAGAAGTAGTTTCTGAGTTCCATTACTCCCGGTTGTTAGGAGACCAAAAATAAGGCTAATGGATCTATACTATTAAGTCAGATTTAGTTATTTTTCCAACAACTCGCGAAGTTTACTAAAACCCTTATTAACTATATACGAGTACTTTTGTGAGTGCAATTGTGGGCTATATTATTGAGATGGAGAAAACTCCAATTAATTTCCACTAAGCGATATCGAAAAAAATTATTTCAGAATAACGGCAAACTCCCTGCGGGCAAATGTCCTACGCCTCAAGAGGCAAGCTACATTGGCAAAAGAAATTTACGTCTATTTCATGCATGTATTTACCAGAAGCGTCATCAATCTTCGATCCCTTGGGATATCGAGCACCGTTAACCGTCAATCGCAAAATTATATACAAAACATCAGTGGAGTTAGATTTAAGTTGGAATGACAGAAATGGGATCAACTGGAGAGGGACTTAAACAATATTGAATCCTGGTGCTCCGATATCTTTATTATTCGGCAAGCAGTAACTGTATTGTGCAGCGACACGGATTCTGTGATGCATCCGAACTCGCTATATATTTGCAAACTGTTTGGGATCATCAACGGAGTTCCATCAGCTTATTCAACACGTCAATTCAATTGAAATTCGTTGCCATCTATTTAAAGTGAAACCTCAGAACCGCTCTTGAGAAACCTACCTGTTCCTGGAGTTATTCAAGCTCGATCATTCACACATACGGGACCAGATTACACATGTATGGATGATAATCGGCCGTGGAAATAGATCCTACAAAAGATACATCTAAATATTGAACTGCTTTAATACCAATGACATTCACATCAAAGCAGTATAAGTTTTAACAATTTCGGTGGACTACGGAAAGCGGAAGTGAAATGCATCAAAACAATTCTTATAAAATGGATAGGCGACATGAAACTAACTTCCGTGAAATTGCCACGCTACTAAACTAGACAAAAATATATATAATACTCCAGGCCACTTGTGTTTGCTGAAAAATCCCCCGGCATTAAAACTTCCAACCACCCCCGAAAAAGCTCCCGTCTCGATGGATGGTGGTGGAGAATATGCGATGGCAGTTTTGGAAAAGTGGGTGATAGATTACGTAAATAATATTGAAAATGGCGATGTCGTCATACTCCGGTTGATTTACGATCCCAATCAGATTAAAATAGAACAAATTATGGATTATAACCTGAAACCGATGAACTAACCGACGGTAGGAACCATCGATAACTTCGGGGATAGGTAGATATGCTCAGCAAAATGAAGCACAATACCTTAAGACTATTATGATTCAAATTTCAATTATCGACAATACAATGAAAATATTCAAACACAACAGAGATATAACTATAACTCGTACGGAAGCACGAGCCAAAATCTGCTGTCTCGGGTACGGATTATTGGAATGAAACAGCTTAAGCGTGGAATTATACAACACTGTTAATATGCACACAGCTGAAAAAGCAGAGATTGGCTCGCACCAATTTTGATCTTGATTTGCAATAGGATCTCTGCGGCTGCGGTGCGCAGGTAAGACACGGAGTAATGACAACGGTGGATATGGATAATCGCAGTAAATTTGTGAATACAGAGAGCACACCAGACCCAAATTAGCAAAAGTTTCATATTTCAAAGTTCTCCAAAAAAGGCCTAGGTGACCAGTAAAAAACTCAAAGAATTTTATCTTTCCTCAGATTTCTAAAAAAAAGTCGAGAATTGGGTGATTTTCAAGCTTAGAAGCAATAGGCATAGAGAAATATAGCTTTCTTCTAGGCAGGAACATTTAATTTGACTTCGAATTCTGAGCTACAACAGTTGTTGTTGAATGTTATTCGCAAAGGAGAAAGAGGAAGGTTTATTCGCAAGTATTTCTTAAAAATGATTTGCTCGAACCTATAAGAGAGATTTTCCAGGAAAATATACCAAAATGAAGAATCGAAGAGAGTGGAATCCAAGAGAAATTCTATCTGAGGCACAGGAACTTTATTAGCTACTGATTATAGGGATATATCAAATGTGAATATTTTCTTTCCCTCTTCAACTATCCAGGTTCGACGCATGCTGCCTCCAGTTTCGGCATCTAATTGTTCAAACGTCTTGTTCGACGTCGTCACACCAATGCACCATATGCAAGCGTACAAAATACTTTTGCACTATCGTTTGGACAATTAATTTATGAAGGAAACAACGTTCGGGAGGCTTTACGATAATAATGTACACAACATAATTTGGCATTCCTAGAAAGGTACACACAACCATATAGTTTGATAAGATCTTTAATTTATTTTTACGGTCCCCCGGAGCATATTTAAAATTCGATTAACCCACAGTTCTAAAAACGGCGAACCGTTTTTATGATTTTCAATCACTTTTATGTTTATTTACATAGCAATAAACATTAAAATTTAAAACATAAAGTTCAAATTTTTAAGTAATTTACAAGTTTCACAGCAACATAAATTTTTGTATATACGAGTACATATTTGATTTGCTAGGACAGGGAAAATAAAAAATAAAAAGTAAAAAGATACAAAAAAGAAAACAAACAAAAAATGTTTAATGTCGGAAATGTCAAACCACAAGTTTAATATCCTGAAAGTAGTATGTATAGTAGGGTTTATGGATACCCAAGAGCTAGAAATGAAAATACATCGTAAAAAGGCATCGCCGCCGTCAAACAAGTAATATGTAAAACGACGATGATTCTTTAAAATTGGAAACAGTCCATCATTATTAGAAAAGTCATCAACTTAAACATAATTTGTTTTTATGTTAGACATAAAATCTTCACTTTTAACAATTCAACTTTTATTGAGAATCATATTATTCTGTTGTTGAAATTGGTATATTGCGAAATATCAGTCAAGTTTTTGTGTTTGTAATTTCTTATGCATATTTGTTCGGTATATTTGTTCATAAGCGCACGTGTATCACCATCACTAAAATAATTCTCAAACATATAATGTTCCATTGTAGATGCACGTCAAGAAATTATAATTAACATTTATATATTTGCAGCAGTTTATGCTTAGGTCGTTACTTTATCCATCTTCATTCTGCAAAACAAACCTCCAACATGATTATGCTATTTGATATACCTTAACCTGGTGTACTACGAAATCTCGGTTTTCAAAATCCCGGTCTTCTTTTCTTTTAGTTCTAACTAAAGTCTTGATTTTGGAAAAAAAAATATTTATTAATTCCTGCCGGCCGGACTAATAATATGTTAACATAAAAATAAGATATCTTGCCCAAAAATTTACTAGAAAAAACCAAGGCTGCGAAGTCAGAGGCGGGAGTCGGTTTCGTGGAGTCGTTGGTATTTTATCGGAGTTGGAGTCGGAAAAAACTGAACTCCCATTTTTTTTTGAAATTACAACAGCAATGCCATATATTGACACCCGCTCTATAATGAATATCTAGTTTAATCGAATTTATGGTCGAATTTCGACTCTAATATTTTAACATATAATATTTAAAGGAATATTTTGTTAATGCAACATTTTGAAATGCAATAATTGTAGAGGCTGACGGCTTCGACAATTCTCACGGGCAAGCGGGAGGTCGCTGCGCTCCGGGGGGGGGGGACGTAGGATCCGGGATCAGCAAACATTTCGAACTGCGCGCCGCACATAGGAGCGGATTATATAGAATCTATTAATGACATCTACTAAAAAGAAAAATAATTGCACCATTTTGTTACGCAAGATTTTGCACTTGCAACATTTTGTAGTTGCAAGATTAATAAAAAAACCTATATTTTATTAATGCAACATTTTGAAATGCAGAAAAGTAACCAATTTGGCACATTTGTCCCTTCGACACATTCGGCCCTTCGAGACACTTAGCCCTTCGACACATTCGGCCCTTCGTAATTTTGGCCTTCGACATTCAGCCCTTTGATATCATGCCGAATTGTAGAGACATCAATAACTCTCGCGGGCACGTAGGGAGTTGCATCGCTCCTCCCCTCCGTTTAGCCCTCCGAGGGCCTTTAGAACTAAATTCCAAGAGAGCGAGGTTCGAAAATATGTCGGGAATAAAGGAGCAGTTTTACTATAGTTTTGTTCTAAGTGAATGATTTGACGTGGGTAACTGCAGCAGGGAAACTTTCGAATTTCAAAATGAAACTTTGCATACCGATTAAAGCCAATTAGTGCTAATTAGTGCTCACGGGAAAAAATTAGTACTAGTCCAGGAGCCGAAAAAACGGGAAAAGAAAATTTCAAATTTCGCCTAAAAGGCGGAATAAATAACACCCGATTTCTAGAAAAAACCAGAAATAATTTCAGCCTAATTTTAAAGCTTTCTAAAGACCGCTAAACTGATGAAATTTGTGCTTATAATAGAAAGATAATTTTCAAAAATTTTCATTCATAAATCGAGGAAAACCAAACCAGCCCCTGAAAGATACTATATTTAGAAAAAACAAAGATATATTCAATAATATTTGTGTTGAACAACAAATTAAATAATAGAAATAAAATTTTCTAAAATCCAAGTCATAAGCAATTGAAATAGTATTTTCCTGTCAGGTATGTTCATTACCAACCCAAAAATATGGTGAATTGAATTTGTGCTAATCCAGATTTGACCTAATTCCATTGAACAACAACGACCGTCGAATGAACAGTTTTGTGACAAAAAATGTTCTAGAAACCAATGAAATTGGCACTTCTGATTGCATATTCCTATCAGATATGTTCATTGCTGTCCGAAAAATATAGTGGCCGAATTTGTGCGAATCCAGAATTGGCCAAATTCCATTGATTAACAACGAGCGTTGAATGAACAATTTTCTGAATAAAAGTGTTCTAGAAACCAATGAAGTTGGCAATTCTGATTGCATATTCCGATTAAGTATGATCATTGCCACTCGAAAAATATAGTGGATGAATTTGTGCTAATCCAGAATTGGCCCAATTCCATTGATCAACAACGAGCGTTGAATGAACAATTTTCTGACTAAAAGTGTTCTAGAAACCAATGAAGTTGGCAATTCTGATATCAGGTATGTTGATTGTTGCATATTCGTATCAGGTATGTTGATTGTCATCCGAAAAATATAATGGCCGAATTTGTGCTAATCCAGAATTCAGCCACTATATTTTTCGGATGGCAATGAACATATCTGATAGGAATATGCAATCAGAAGTGCCAACTTAATTGGTTTCTAGAACACTTTTAGTCAGAAAATTGTTCATTCAACGGTCGTGGTTGTTCAATGGAATTTGGCTAATTCTGGATTAGCACAAATTCAGCCACTATATTTTTGAGATGGCGATGAACATACCTGACAGGAATATACTATTTCAATTGCTTATGACTTGGATTTTAGAACATTTTAATTTTATTGTTTAATTTGTTGTTCAACACAAATATTATTGAGCATATATCTCTCTTTTTTTAAATATAGTATCTTTCAGGGGCTGGTTTGGTTTTCCTCGATTTATGAATGCAAATTTATGAAAATTATCTTTCTATTATAAGCACATATTTCATAAGTTTAGCGGCCTTTATAAAGTTTTATAATTAGGCTGAAATTATTTCTGGTTTTTTCTAGAAATCGGATTTTATTTATTTCGTCTTTTAGGCGAAATTTGAAATTTTCTTTTCCCGTTTTTTCGGCTCCTGGACTAGCACTAATTTTTTCCATGAGCACTAATTAGCACTAATTGGGTTTAATCGGTATGCAAAGTTTCATTTTGAAATTCGAAAGTTTCCCTGCTGCAGTTACACACGTAATGATTCGAATTCAAAACTGATTTTTTGATACAGTTCTAGAATACGTTCGATTGGGATGGAACTTGACCATTTCTTTACTGATTATGTTAAAATCCTACAAGTAAGGTCTAAATGGGATTCTAAAATGATTGTTTGCTAAAGCTCTAGAATATGGCCATTAGCGACAGAACTTGGCTACTTCTTGACAGATTATGATAAAATTCGACATGTGTGATGGAAATAAGATTCTAAAATGATTTTTTGACTAAGTTCTGAAATATATCGCTTTTTTTGCCCAGATACGCACAGCTTTATCAAAAAATCAATTACTAATCCCATTTAGATCGTGTCAAATTTAAACATAACCGGTTAAAAAATGGCCAAATTCCAGCTTTATTGGCCATATTTAACAGTTTTATCAAAAAATCATTTAAGAACCCCATTTCCATCACACGTTAGTTTTTCAACATAATCGGTTAGGAAATGGCCAGGTTTCATCCCTATCCGCCTTATTCCAGAACTGTATCAAAATCTCATTTTTTGAATATCATTTAGGACCCACATGTCGAATTTTAACTAAATCGGTTAAAAAATGGCCTAGTTCCATAGCGATGGCCATATTTCAGAACTCTATCAAAAAATCATTTTAGAAATCCATTTCCATCGCAGGTGTAGAATTTCAACAAAATCGGTTTAGAAATGGCCTTGTTCCATCTCTATTGACCGCTTTATCGAAAAATCATTTTAGAATCTTATTTAGAATGGCCAAATTCCATCCCAAATGGCTAATAAGCCATTTTCTAGAACTTTATCGCAAACACATTTTCTAATTTTGTCAAAAAATCATTAAGAGTCCCATTTTCCCATATGTAAAATTTTAAAAATTCAAACCGGGATTTCCTAAAAAATCGGGATAGGTTTTGTATTAGATACAAAACCGGGATTTTGACAAATCAGGATTTTGACAACCGGGATTTCGTTACACAGCCACCTTAACCGCTATATCTACTATCCGTCGAATGTATTACAAAAAATATGAATTATAATTTTATTAAGAATTTATTAAACTTCGTACCAAATTTTAACTTATAATTGAATTTCACTTAAGAAACACTATAGCACTTATCATAATATGTATTTCCAAATGTTCTTTAATTACTCACGTGGTACTAGTGCATGACTTGCTTTATAAATTCGAGTTTCACAATTTTACTTTATTTTACAAAATAAAAGTAGGTATGTCATGTAATCATGAAAATAAACGGTCCTGATCGGTCTGGTTTACTGTTTCATAAACTAGTTCTTTATAATAACACCACAGAAAAAATCTAAAGGATTTAGATCTGGAGGCCGCGGTGGTCATCAAATTATTCATCCAAGTCATTTTGTAAAAAACTTAGATAGACTTCCCCGTTGATCCGATATGGGGAATTCAAATGGGAGAATCAATTTTATATCGAATATTCCCGCCCACAGATTCACTCCAAATTGGCGTAGAAACCGGTTTTGGATTAACGCGGGCTCAGTCCCCTCTTTTAAAACATGTTTCGTCACTCCATCAAATGTTGTCAAAACACTGCGAATTTCTTGGCAGCGACACAGCATTTTTTGACAAAATTGCACCCTTTTTTCATGACCAGCAGGTAAGAGGTCTTGTACACGTTGCACATGGCAAGGATGCAAATTATTTATTTTTAAAATACGATGCAACGTGGACCGTGTCACTCTCGAACGTCTTGATAAACAACGAACACTTATAGGTCAGTTGTCTGTCACCATCAAGATAATCGGGAAAGCGTGCCCCATTTGGATATCGTCTCTGGTATTATCTTGCTCTTGCTCGGCCGTGGCCATTACATAAAAATTCATAAAAAACATTCTGTTGTGAATAGCTCGCATATTTTTGTCGCATATTTTTTTGATAATGGGAACTTTCTGTAGTACATTGTTTTCCCGCTGGTGTCACTTAAACATCAACAAAAAATTTTGAGAAGCAAATACACTTTATATAACCATTGTTTTTGTTTGACAGAAGCTAACACAGCTTATAAAAATGTTTTTATTGGAAAGCCACACCCTTCTAAATCGTTTTAAAAAAGAAAGTTGAACAAACGAACTCTTGAAAGTGGAATAACTTTTGCACCATCAGCAATTCGAGTCCGTGAAGTTTCTACCAAAAAATAACACGTATACGTATACGGTTCCAATTGGGAAACATGGCGGAAACATAATTCCCATTGGAGTCAAATAGATTCCAATAGCCGCCATATTGAATTGTTTTAGTTTTGGTGATTTTCACTGTTAATATTTTATAAATTCAAAGTAAATAAAGTTAAAGCTTTAACAAAAAAAAAATATCAAATATGTTTATTGAAAATTTTCATTCAATATATTTGTTAAAGTTGTGTAATAAAAAAAACTTTAATATTTTAATATTGAAAAATATAACTTTAATTTATATTAGAAGCCTTAAAATTTGATGTAAGTACGGAAGAAGAAGACCCGGAAATTAATTTATTTGACATAAGTACAACTAGTGGTTAGATTTCAACTAGATCATTGCTGACTTGCCGATTTTAAAAAGATTACAATACAGGTTACCACTCTATCGACACCAGTTGATAATACAGGTTACTGCTACTATCGACACCGTTTGACGTTTATTATAATTTACAGTGTCGATTAATGTTGTGTTTATGTTTTACAGATAAGTATTATAGATTTAGGTTCTTAAATTATGTCTAATGGTTATTATTTTTCAGGTTTGTTGGAGTTTGCGGCAGTGATGATGTCATGATGGACTCGAGTACCTGTGGTGTTAACATTCTGGCCCCCAATTGAGGAACTTGTTCCTTAACTTCGATGAGTTTCGTCAATTTACCTACAGCATGGTCCATTGTTGAAGTTGCTGTTTTGAGCGTTACTAGTGTGTACCTTGGTAATTCGGGCAAGAGGCCATTGCAGAGGTGGAAGATTCATATTTTTTGCTAAAACAACATCTCCAGGTTGTAAATTTTCGTGTTTCATTTTACACTTGCTTCGTTGCTGTAAGTTGTTGATATACTCCAAAGCGTATCTTGTCAAACGGTTGTCAGGGATTTCCGTATTATCAACCTCATGAACTGATAGAAGTGGTGCAGTGTTCAAAAAATGAGCTGGCGTGATTGCAAAAATGGTATCGCAATCTTCAGTTGCTGGTGTAAGTGGCCGAGAGTTCAAGACCGCCTCGATCTGGCACAACAATGTTGACAATTCCTGGAACGTGAGTTTTGATTACCGATTCGTCCGTGTAACATGATGCTTTACTGAATAAACCGCGGCCTTCCAAAGACCGCCGAAGTAAGGAGATGCTGGTGGGTTAAATTTCCACTCAATTCTATGTTCTGTGGTGAATTTATGAATCGATGCGTCTGATGTGCTGGTATATAGTTGTTGGCATGCTTCGCTGAGCCTACGCCCCGCGTGGGTGATATTGGTATTGCGATAATGATATTATCGGGGACAAACCCCTTCCGCTGACGAATCGCTTGAGTGCGGCTAAAAAGGCATCCATTGATAGATTTCCAGCCAACTCCAAGTGAACTGCTTTGATCGCCATACACACAAAGAGCACGATGTATGATTTAACAAATTTAGCTCCTCTGCCCGTTTTTGTTGCAATTTCGATTGGTCCGGCCATGTCAATCCCAGTGTGTGTAAACGGTTTCGTTGGTGTTACACTCTCGACTGGTAGGTTTCCCATGATCTAATTGATCGGACGAGTGTTAGGCATACGACAAATAATACAATCGTTAGTAATCTTTCGAGCTAGCTTGCGAACGGTGATGATCCAGTATGA
Source organism: Nephrotoma guestfalica (assembly GCA_963691935.1). Taxonomy (NCBI): domain Eukaryota; kingdom Metazoa; phylum Arthropoda; class Insecta; order Diptera; family Tipulidae; genus Nephrotoma; species Nephrotoma guestfalica. Next base: position 246,255,363 of record OY829915.1, read on the forward strand.
TTGGCGTGAGAGGTGGGAAAGAAGTGATGGACCAGGGTGAAGGTAAGATAGGTGGAGATAGGATAGTATCATTCTACTTAATATGTGATGATCAGGTAGAATAATTGGATGTCTTTGATTATACGAACAATCAGCATTTTTAAGCGTCCTTCTACACGCAGTAGACTTTCACCGTCTAAGAAAGGTGATAACGATGCTAGGTTTCCCTTCATAGCCTGGTTGTTTGATTTGATGAGTTTAACTTCACTTGCGAAATATTGTTGTTGCACAAGTTTTGCTAATTGCTTCTCGGCCCTCTTACATTCTTCAGCTGTGATTATGCCTCTATGAGCTGCAGGTTTCCTAGTGTACGACTGTATATTTGGAGTTTCGACTCGCAATCGTGGATGCTAGATCTGTATCAACTGTAATTTTGAGAACGGAAACGGTGCGTGCTTCAAAAACGTTTTTATCCGGGATCGCTGCATCATGCAGTTTTCTTATCGGCCATGTATCCTTGGGTTTTTGAGCCAGGACGGACCCTTTCACCAAAGTGAATGAGTTACTAAGTCGCTAGAAGTACAGCCACGAGAATCAATATCTGTTTGATTATTTGAAGATGATATATGGTTTCACGGTGTTGAATCCGTCTAAGAATATACCGGAATAGAATGTAGTTTCATGGCTTCAATAACGGTTTTTGTTAAAATTGCGAGTAGCAAAGCACCACATAGTTCCAGGCGAGGAATCGAAATAGTTTTAATCGGTACTACTCTTATCTTCGCTGCAATGATACGGATGTGTACATTCCAAGCTTCGTCTACTATTCTACAGTACAATACTGCTGCATAAGCGGTAGAGCTTACATCAGCAAATCCATGAAGTTCACTTAAGGCTGGTGACGTGATTTATATGAAATGAGGGATATGTATTCGTTCCAACTGTTTAAAGTCGTTTCTAATTGAACAGACACGTGCTGTTGAAAGTGGCAGTGGATCACCCAAGGATCATACAGTATACAGTAAAGGATCATACAGACGAGATGCTTCAGAGAGAAAGGTTCGTTTCGTGTACGCATTCGATTCTGGTGGTTTGTTTACTTTAAACTTAAATATATCTGCCTTTGTATCCCACCGTAGTTCCAAAATTTTATGTTCGCCTGATTCATCTATGTTTACCACTGATGTACTCCTGGGTAAAGCAATTCTGTCGAATTGGATGCAAATTTGTGCAATGGAAAGCCCGCAGTGTTCGTTATTTTGATGGCTTCTGATATTCTTTCATAAATGATGTAAGCGAACTTCCCAATCGTTTGGAATCGTTAACAAAGGGAAGTTCTTCAACAAACTGACCTGAAGAATCTCTGGTGTGCGTGTTTATAAATAATTCCTCATAGTATTTTTGATTTGGAGTCAATATTGGTTTGCTTGGGAGTTCTTCCAGCTCCCAAAATTTGCGTAGTGTTTGATCGATGTTGAATACGATTTAGCAATGTTATGTTCTTTTGTGATTTCGTCTCACCTCCCGAAATGGTTCACCCTAATGCAATGTTCTGCGCAATCAATCCGTTCGGTTCTGTGATTTGCTCGTGACGCAGAATCTTGAAGAACTTGTTTGCACCCAGAAGTACATCTATCTCCCGACACTGCTGATCTAGAGGGTCGGCGACTTGAAATGAACTTAAACTCTTTCCAATTATTAACAATTCTGGTATTTAGTCTAGGTAGCTTTGATGTTAATTTGTCCAAAATGAATACATCGACCACTGTGATAAATTCAGTGTCTATACGGGATATGAGCGTAATCGCTGTTTCGACCTTTTGTTGTTGCATTTGATGCTATTCCAGTGTGCTCAGCGACGTTTCAGGCCCTGTGTCCAGCAATATCCGGCAGCAATGATTTTTTTCGAACACGTCTTTGGCGCTAACGTGTGACCTTCATCAGGCGATCCCACGAGCTCATTTTCTTCTGCTGTTATTTTCACGGTGGGTTCTTGTGGTGGATGAAGGGAAGTGTGATGTTTCCGTTGACATATAAAACATCGTTTTCTATAAATTTGCTAATATTTAGCAATCTAATCTATTACAATGATTGGCTTTGTAATCTGTAATAATATAAATAAACATATTTAATTGTAGTAATACTAATATTTACCCTGTAATTACCATAAATTATTTAAAATTATTATTTTATTTTATTTATTTGCAGTACTCTGAATTTACGATACAGCAATTTATTGATTCGTATACACAATATATAAAATGCAAATGTGTATAATTCACCTTATCAACTTATCTATCGTTATATAAATATTATCCTAATTAATTAAAATCGAACAATAATCATAAATTATTCATAATAAACTTTTAAATCTTCGATATGTGTATACGAGTACGTACGTAAAACGTTATACCTGTATATTTGGAACTGATAGTCAACTAAAAAACTATCAATCCCTCTAAGGAATTCTACTACGTTTATACTAAGTACAAAAATAAATTTATAAACACTATTTTCTAACAACATAAATTATTACACATAACATTTTTTTATAATTATTAAAATATATTTATTTACATAATAAAATATCGATAATATCCTCCCAAGTGTATTTCCTATATACATAATACATAAAATTTAAATAAATTATTATTTGTTATAAATTAATATTAATTATTTAAATTGTCACACAACTCTTAATATATACGGGTATAACGCAGACAAATTTCCATAATGTGATTTGGATGGATATGTGGGGGGTGTGAATTTTTAAAAAACAACTCGAAAACTTAAAAAGTTGTTTTACATTTTTTTATATGATTATTTATGAGATTAATCATGTGTAATTATCATTGTAACACTATAAAAATAGTAGAAAGGTGATTATAGTTAATTTACATATTTTATTAATTTATTCTTCAATATTGGCTCGATATGGGATTGAAAACTATATATGAAATGAGTTGCTACTTATGTATGTGAAGATAGCCCAAATTCCATCCCCGAAAAATGAGATGGCAACCCGAATTATTGCTATCATAAGATTTTTTACTCTCAGCCCAAAAAATCTCCACATTTTTACTCTCAGCCCCGAAAATACTTGCTATCACGACAGTTCAAAACTATCATGACAGTTGAAATTTTGGGTAAGTAAGTAAGTCCAATTTTATGTATGTGGAAATAGCCCAATTTTTATCCCAGAAAAATGAGGTGGCAAAACTGGGTCGGCGATTGATCGTCGTAGAGGAAGGACGTGTTTTTGTCTCTCCTTTAAATAAATAAATAATTTATTTTAAATGTATTTTAATTAACTAATAAAAAGTATAATATTGATATAGTTGATAATTTTAATAAATAATAATTTCAATAATAATTTGCGTGAATTTAATAAGTGAAGTGAATAGTTATACGTATTGTATATTTATTTTAATCTGTGTACGGTGCGCTTGTGATGGTATAAAATATGTACATAACGTTTTCGTTTATATGTATTTTGATACCGTTGCTTGAACGCAACGTACGCAGTGTATGTAAATCTTCAATATGTATGACTTTTGATTCCAATGGATGCCTAAGATAAGTGTTTTTCATTATTTTAATTCATATTTTTCCGAAATAAATTTTAATTATATAAAATATGTATTTAACTGTTTCTATTTGCGTAAACGTGTTAAGAGAGGAGCGTAAAATAAAATACCATTTCATTTATATGTTTTGGTTTAGTATATTAAATATATTTATACATACATTTACATTCATACGTTACATACATTTCTATTTTTTGTTTTTGCGCTTGTTGCGTGAGTGAGAACTGAGAATAGATTATTATGATCATGCTTAGTGTTTTATAATTTATCCCTTCCAAGTTTCAACTAAAAAAGAATAAACAGGAAATAGACAAATAAAATACATAAAACAAAATTTTGAGGGGATAAATATATGACGAAATTGGATAGAAACTAAACAAGCATGATCGTGGTTATTCTGTACTTTTCGTTTTCTCCTCCTGACATATCTAAGATTCATTCATTCATATACAGATGAATTCATTCATTCATATACACCCATCCTCCGATTTACACGGTAGATTGGTTCCGCGGAAAACGTATTATCGCATTCATATATACAGATCCTTGTAGAAGTATAAATTAATAATTTATTAATTTGAATTTTAGGTTTTAGTGTAAAATTAAATTAAATTTCTTAAATTTCTTATTATTCTTGTTTTGAACGTGAAAATAATAATTTAACGAATTTTGGAACTCTAGTTTAGGACATGTAGAGGTAGGCGGCTGTGATCGAATTGGAATTGTTGGCTTAACTTTATAACTTGTTCTAGGTTGGATAAATAATTATCGACGTATGTCGATTATATAATTTATAATTTATTTAATGCTGTTGTAGATATATATATATATGTGTGTGTGTATGTATATGTGTGTGTGTGTGTATGTGTGTGTGTGTATGTATATATATATGTATGTATGTAATTTTTTTCTGATTTATTTATTTTATAATTAAAGCATTGAACCATATAATTGGGTTATTTGGTTATCATGGATCCTACAGATGTGCTAGCTACTTATTATTAATTCTGTTATCTTGCAGATTTCTGATTACTTTAATAGTTTTATTTAATTTTGGTTGAATTTGTTTAGGTATTGGGGATTCTAAAGCTGTGAAAAACATTCATTATTAATACATTACCTTACAGTTTCCAGATTAGCTATTTTTGGAACCAGTTTTCGTTTGGTCATTTTCTATTTTTATAAATAAACATATTTGTATTAGATTAGGGATGACAAGGACAAGTGACTTTCATAAATATTTTTTTATAAATAAATCCATCAAATCAACAGACTTAGAAGTTAGGAAGGCCGTGCGTGCCTTTCCTGGATTCGATTTATTTTATTTGTTTTATGAGAACCAAATTAATTTAGTTAATACTAATCGTTACTTTACATTTATTTTATTCAAGTATAATTTTATTATATTGCATATATATTGTCCTAAATATACTAATGAATTTTAGAGTTATTTTGAATATAGTTCAAATAACTTTGGTTTCAGGAAATTCGACTGTAAGTAGCGGAGTTGCAGAATGATTAAATTAATAAATGTTTCAATTATTTAGGAAGCCGGAAAATATGAATTTAGAATTAAATTTCAGGAAATTTACAGATGCTTGCGAATTAATGCTTCATTGTAATTGCTGATTGTGTAGTTTAGAATTGTGTTGTCATTTTATTACTAACGACTTTACATAGGTGTCTGTAACGGGTCGAGTCAACCAATTTTGGTTAGGAAGCCGAAAAGTATTAATAGAATTAAATTTCAGGAAAATTCCAGATGCATGTGAAATAATAATATTTTTTCTTAGGTTGCCGTTTTAAAGAAGCAATTGTTGAAGACCAATACCATCGTTATCCATTAACCTATTAAGCCTTTATCCTTCATCTAGTAGATTAGAATTGTGTTGTCTTTGTGTTACTAACTATCGGCTATACCTAGGTGTCTGTAACCGGGCCGATTCTGTCCCACTTAACTAACCTATCCAATCCTTCGGTTTTGTTATGTGTAAAAAAGGGTGTACGGTGGACCCGGCGTCATCCGGGAACTCAAGCCTAAGAACTTGGTCGTACATTCAAAATCAATCAATCAATCAATCAGAAAAATGAGGTGGCAAAACTAATTATGAATTACATGACATTTTTGACTATCAACCCCGAAAAATGCCACATTTTTACTCTCAGCCCCGAAAATATTGATTGTCGTGGCAACTAAATCTATCACGACACAAAACATTTTCGGAGCTGATAGTAAAAATTATACATTTTTATGATAATATGAAGATAGAAACATTTTCGGGGCTGGCACAAACAAATAATATCAATTATTTGCCAACTCACGAGTATTATTTAGAAATTTTACGTGATATATTTTCCGGACGACCTATCGAAATATGTCTGGCGAGTTATTTTTTGTGAATTTTTTTAGAACTTTTCTATGGGGTAGAGTTGAGATATAGTCCTTTAAACTCAGCAAATATTCGTTGGCCGGACTATCGGCTTATGTCTGGGTGATTGAGGAAGATTTAATGTAATTTCAGTGAATTTTTAAAAAAATGTCGACGCATTGTAGATAACATTGTAGAGATTCCAAATTTCGATATTGTCGTTCAATATAAAAGGCCAAATATAAGGGCAGGTGGCGTTGCAATCTACCATAATGTAAATGATACAACCCGTGTCGTCATGGAAGCCTTGTCGGTTCAGGTTTCTAAAGTGGGAGAAATATGTGGTTGCGAAAGCAGATTAGACCATGACACATTTGTAATTATTGCGGCGATTTACATTTCTCCCAACCAACGATGGAAAATACTATTCAATTTATCCACGAGAATTTGATAAAGTATACGCCAAAAGTATCGCGGATTCTAAAAAAAATTATAATAAAATTTCAATGATTTTGAGTGTGGATTTCAATGTGAATTTCGCATTAGATACGACACTTCCTTTGATTCAATTCCTCAATACAGAACTAAATTTACAAATTTGCAGCAGTCGTACTGAATCGACAACGCGATCAAAAACTGTTATCGACGCAGTCTTGATGATGAATAAACCCTCTAATTATCCCAGTCCTGATACTGCATTCGTCACATTCTCTCGTTGCTTAGATTCCGGAAAGTTTTACTTCTACTTCGTGTGAATTTTTTTAATAGTTTTCTATGGGGTAGAGTTGAGATATAGTCCTTCAAACTCAGCAAATATTCGTTGGCCGGATAGGTCTTCGTCCATCGCCAGATAGTTGGCCCATCGAATATTTGCCGAGTTTTAAGGGCATCTCAATTCTACCCCATAGAAAAATTCTAAAAAATTGACAAAAACTACATTAAATCTTCTTTAATCGCATGACATAAGCTGATAGTCCGGTCAACGAATATTTGCCCAGTTTTAAGGATCATCTCAACTCTACTCCATAAAAATTCACTGAAATTACGTTGAATCTTCCTTAATTACAAGACATAAGCCGATAGTTCGGCCACTGAATATTTGCCGAGATTGAAGGACTATGTCTCAACTCTACCCCATAGAAAACTTCTAAAAAATTCACTGCAATTATTTTAAATCTTCCTCCATCGTCAGATTTAAACCGATAGCCCGGCCAACTAGTTATTTCTGCTTTCGAGGAACTATACTTCTACTTAACTCCTTAAAATAATTTGTGACATGGTATTTTCGGGGCTGTTATTTATGCTATATATAGATGCTAGTAAAATTTGTACCTTGATTTGATGATTTTTCCTGTCAGTATAGTTTTTGGAGAGTAGAATTGTTTTTCGTTTATTTTCACGTTATATCACAACTTTTTGTTGTTTTTATTAAACTCGTAATATTTGTATTTATTTTTTAGCTATTATTCGGAAATTCTTATTTCATAATTTAGATTTTTTGCTACAATTATTAATTTAATGCCGCAATAGTATACATAAACTTGTGCAGTATTGCCATAAGCAACTTTTCCGATTTTCGGCAATAGAAATTTGGGCTATCTTCACAAAGGTTTGCCACTTTGCGATCAGCAAATTATCACCGATACATTTATATGCTTCTCCAGTTTGAAGTTGGAGTTAATCCCTCTACAACGATGATGAAAAATATAAATTAAATGTATTGAACATAACTGGTTGGAGCAGGCAACTTTAGAAAAACGGAACACCCACTATGGTTGCAGCCAAGAATCTCGAATTCATTTGTGATATCAAAATTTTTTTTATTTTCTAATTAATTTTGGACAAAATTAAAAATATGTTCACTTGTCATATGAAAATATTTGTTCATATGTAAAAATTATAAAACCTGAAACGAAAACATAACAAAATACAACAATTCAAACTTAAAAAAATATTCAAAATATAAAAAATTAATAATTCGTATTTCACAGCATCTAAGTCTTTTAAAGTATCTTTGTAGCACTCAAGGAACACATTTTTATAATTTATTTTAAGATTTTATGAAATTCAGTGGAACACTTTGCGTGTAACGGCACATTACGTATGTTACACCTATAATGGGTATCGAACTCAAATGACATCCTAGAAGATATTCCAGTCTCGGACCGACAGCAACAAGTCAAGTCAACCAATGAACAAATACCTAACCAGTCTATTTCGATTTTAGCGTTGCCATGCGACCCAGCTTACGATGCATTTAAATTTCGCGTATATGTCGCCCCATCGAATCTGGAAGGATATTCGATCCAATGGGGTGGATCGCACCCTTGAATATAAAAATAAAAAATTGTATCCAACAATTATGGTTGCTGAATTTAGGTTGGGATGATCCAATGTCACTCAAGGAAATTTAATAAAATGAATCAATTAGAACAAGGTTGCCCGCCATCGAAGAAATATCCATTCCACGGTTTGTACATACGTCAAAACAAGCCAAGAATCTGGAGATACCTAACGGGTTATCCAATTCGAGGTTGATAAAGTAGAAATCTGTATACCGACATCTGTCAAAGATAAACGTCAAGTACGCTGTCATTTATTTAGTTGACATTCTGTCATTTAAGAATATGGAGCATTTAACAATCGACCAACGCGTTAAAATTATTAAATCTTATTATAAAAATAGTGATTCTGCCGTATCCACATTTCGCGCTTTACGAGCAGATTATGGTCGTCATAATCGTTGTACAAAGCAAACCATATTGAATACAGTGAATAAATTTGAACAAACTGGATCTGATACTGATATTGTAAGGTCTGTGCATCATCGAAACATTCGCAATGCTGAAAATATCGCTTCTGTAGCTGAAAGTGTGGAAGAAGATCCAAATTTGTCAATTCCTCGTCGAGCTCAACATTTAGGCCTATCTTATGGCTCATTATGGCGCATTTTGCATCTGGATTTGCATCTTCATCCGTATAAAGTCCATTTGACACAAGAGCTAAAGCCTGCTGACCATGGACAACGAAGAACATACGCAAATTGGGTGTTGGAAAAACAGGCCGTCGATGCTGATTTTTCGAACAAAATTTTCTTCAGTGATGAAGCTCATTTTTCGCTTTGTGGATACGTTAATAAGCAAAACTGTAGAATTTGGGGCTCAGAAAATCCACAATTGATTGTAGAGAAGCCATTACACCCGGAAAAAGTCACTGTTTGGTGCGCATTGTGGTCTGGTGGTGTGATTGGGCCGTATTTTTTTTAGAACAACCATGGACGAACCGTTACCGTCAATTCTGAGCGCTATGGCCGCATGTTAACCGATTATTTTTTTACGAAAATCGAAGATTATGATCTTGACGATATGTGGTTCCAGCAGGATGGAGCAACCAGTCACGTAACACGAGCAAATCGAGATCTTTTGCAAGAGAAATTTCCTGGACGTTTGATTTCGCGATTGGCTGATGTCAATTGGCCTCCAAGATCCTGTGATTTAACGCCTTTGGATTTCTTTTTGTGGGGCTACGCGAAAGATCGTGTTTACGCAAACAATCCTCAAACTCTTGACGAATTGAAAACTAATATTCGTAAGGTAATGGCCGAGATACCGCCCGAAATGTGCCGAAAAGTCATTGAAAATTACCGCAAAAGAATCAAGGCCTGTAAGAAGTCTCGTGGAGGACATTTGAATGATATCTTGTTTAACTAAAAATGGCAAGGATCAATCTGTAAAATGAAATAAAAATTACAATACATTCCGAATATTTTGTGTGTTTTTTTTAAGTTTACTTTATCAAGCTTGAATTGGATAACCGTATATATCAATCTAATTTCAGTTAAAAGCAAGGTGGCTCCAATTAAGCAGCAAAGCATCCCACGCGGCCACGACTCGAGTTGTATGCAGCATTATTATTGATGAAATTAATGAACATCGTGAACAGAGAAACCACAACCAACGTAAATCAGATTTATTTATGGACGGACTCCACTATTGTCCTTGATTGACATTCATTACATCCGCGACGATGGCTCACCATCATAGCCAATCGAACGTCCGAAAAAGTCTCATCATTCAATCGACAACACGGGCGCCACGTGCCATCACAGCATAACCCTGCTGATTGGGCCTCACAGAGTGCATTTCCAAACGAAATGACAGATAACATCATTTGGTGGAAAGAATCACACCAGCTAAGTGCTCCTCAAGATCGTTGACCAGTTCAACAAGCAGATTATGCAACTTTTGAACCAAACATGAAAGAGTTGGATCATACCACCACGGTCGAGCATAACGTTCTCAAGAATTTAATATCCAGATGCTCATCTTTTCATAAGTTACAACGAATAATGGCCTACTGTTTAAGATTCGTTGCGGGTGCCAAAAAACAAAGATCGGCCGTAGTCGGTAACTTCGTAACCAGAACGGAATTATATGACGCATTATTCGTAATATGTAAATACGGACCAAAGCTTATTCTTTAAGCAAGACATTGCCGATATAAAGAAGTTAATTAAGGCTAGTGAAGGGCTCCAGCAAGCTAAAATCAAAAAGTCCATTTATTGACGAAATGGAAGTTTTACGAGTAGCGGGTAGGTTAGAGAAAGGGAATTTTCCATTTTCTACGAAACATCCAATCATAATGTCACCCAAATCAGCGGTCATCGCGTTAATACTCGACGAAATGTATCGAATTTTGGATGGGCGAAATTTAATACGAAAGACAATCCGCAACTGTGTTCCATCCACTAGGCAATCAGCTAAAAGTGAAAACCACAACTGATGGGCAACCTCTCGGAGTACAGAGTAGAATTGATTCATCCGTCTTTAAAAGTCGGAGTAGACTACGCTGGTCCAGTAATCATCTACTTAACAAAAGGCCGAGGACAACGAAAACATAAGGCATACATATGTTACATAGAACTGACAAGTGATTTGAGCAGTGAAACAGAAGAAATAAATGCTTTAACACCATCACGTTTTTTATTTGGTTAACCCAGCACTACAATTCCTGACATAACTCAATTAAAAACGTCACAATTATCACGCTGGCAGATGATCCAATCCATGAAACAACACTTTTGGAAGCGCTGGAAAATGGAGTACATTACCTCACTTCAACCAAAATCAAAGTGAGAAAAACCGAAACTGCCTGTGCACATCAACGACATCGTCGTCATGGCGGATGATATCCAGCCCGTTAATAAACGGCTTTTTGGCAAGGTAACGGTAGTGCATCCTGGATCCGATCTGCAGACTCAAGTGGTTACCGTCCAAATAAGACCTGGTGAATTGAAGAGGCCTGTAACCAAAATCGTAAGAATGCCTATAATACCTACCCATTGAACAGAGCTGTTCAACCCCGGCGGTATGTTCACGCACCAACGCGTGGACGCACACAAATTAAAACTCCATGCATCTACACAGAATGAATGATAATAGTGACACGGCGCGTACCCCTAACAGTTTGACTCTTGAAGATTGCAACCTGCATTAATTTTCAACACGAGAAACGTAGATAACGCAGTTTTCAAATCCTAAAATCAGTTTTTACATGTTGGCGGCAATAAAATTGAAAACGCCATTCTGTGTGAAAAAAACTAAAAATCAAAAAATAAATTGTAAACAATTGAATCTGCAAGACACATTTACGACGAATAAAGATCAAACCAAAAATTGTTGATACAAGTGCTTGTTGTGGTTGGTTACAAGTATTTATTGTGCAAGTTTTTATCGGGAAAAGTGCGTCATCCAAACTCAATATACAGTCCACTCATAGTTCAGCATGAGGGAATTTTCGCGCAGCCAAACCTCATCATTGTTGTTATCATTTCTACGATTACTGTGTCGCTCCCTTAGCGAGATAATCGGGTAATTTTCAACGTCTTCACTTTGGTTGTACTTTCGCATGTTGTATGAGAAACGCTTTAGCTAGCTCTCGCCACAGTGACGTTCTCAGACAACTTAAATTATTGAGAGTGCCGTAGCCAGGTTAAAGTTGAATGCAATTATAAGATGTTTGAAAATTTCACGGAAACTAGTAACAACGTCCCTTTCATTATATTTTACTGTACAGGTCACGGTCATTGGCTTATGAGGGGCGAGTTTCCAATCGGGCCTCTACTTCGTTAAATATAATTGGATATTTCTGCCGATATTGCTTTTCAAATATTAATTTTGTTTATCAATTTGAATTTGAACTTGTTTGATTTAGTTACTTTGTTAAACTTTTTGCTTTGTTGAATTGGAAATAAAAAAATATGGGGTTTTTCCTTACTCTTGATTCAGTGAACACGTTAGAGCTTAAGGTACACGCGGTTTAGACCATTTTTGTTGGTGTTACGCCCACCAAAAGTGTAGAGGCGACTTATAAAAACTAAACATCTGGCCTCTAAAAAGTTCGTGGTCATAACCAAAATAGTCCAAATGGAGACCAATTTAAACTCTTACGTGTTCACTGGTTGAGGTTTGAAGCCTGTGCAATGAACAGTTGTATTCACGTCGAGGTTTATTACCAGATTTTTCACCAAGTATAGTATTATTGTAAAAAATTATTTTCAAGCGGTAGTAGCCTCCAGCTACTCTTGAACCTTATATCTCTTTAATAGATAATATTTGATGGTGTAATCCTTAAACACTGGACTAACGCGATATTTTATGCCCGTAGAAACAAACATTTTCGATATCAAATCCACATCACGAGCATCGAAGTCTCTCCAGTTTCTCTATAAGATCTTTCAATATCTGTAAAAAGAGTTAAATAGTCAAGGAGTATTTGTGCTGCAACGTAAAAATTTGTTCACTCACTTTCCTTTTGATGCCCAGTCTCACCTTCTTTGTGATGCCACGGTAACGGATTCTAAATAACTCTTCTTTATGATCTGTCATATAAAAAAAAGCTGAGCTTTTTTAAAGCACTTATTGGAAACATAACTTGCTTAGCAATTATAAAAGTAGTGTAGGTAGTTCATGACCCTTATTTTGCCTGCAATGGTTAATTAGTTAAACCTGAAAATACAACAATATCTAACATTTCAAGTATTCTATTTGCAATTCCTTAAATTATTAAAGCTGGAGGATTTTTCAAAATTCAACATAACGATAAATCTCTATCTGCCATGAAATTTCGTTATTGAAAATCGTAAAATGCATAATCCTTTGACCTCATCCTATGTAGCAGATATATTACGGTTATGTATACGTATTAAGCGAAAAGGAAATCATACCGTAAAACTATTAAATTTTAAACTTTCCAATAAAAATATTTGGAAAAATTCAAACAGGATGAAATTATTTTACCTCTGTTTGTTAGCAATAACATTTAGAATAATTTTTTCCAAACAATCGTTTTAATCCTCTTGGATTTTCATTCTAGTTGTAGATGTAGATTTTTATTTCTTTTTTGTGTAGCCGTTTTTATTTTTAGAATTTTCCATTTTCATCGTTCGTTAAAGTTTTTTTCACGTTACGTATGCGAATTTTGTATGTTTGGGAATAGGTACTGACTTTTTTTTTTTTGTTTAATTTTCCAAACTTATTTTCCAACTATACTTTGTACACTTTTCAACTATATATAGCGATATGCGGGGGGAACGAATCAAACTAACGGGTATAAATTTTAAGTTTCATACAGAGACTTGTAAACGTTTCAGGTTGAAACAATAATAAAAATAACAAAAAGCTTGGTATAATAAAGGAAACTACTGTAAAATAGTCTCATTTATATTCGTAACTTAATCTTTCGTTATTTCTTCATACAGATTTACTTGTAGTTTGTGCCATTTTCTTTTGATTTCGCTACAATTTTCTTTAAGGTGTTGTTGTTGTTGTTCTTAAAAATATTTTCGTTTTCATCTTTCGCTAGTGTAATGCCACCACATTATGAATGCCACCAATTCTCTGAAACTAAATGATATACGGAAAAACCGGAAATGGAAGCTTTTCTTCGACTCATACTGTTTACGGTTTCACACACACCTTCATCGACTATACATAGCATAATAGAGAGTAATATTAAAATCACGGTCATTTGTTCTCTAAACGAAACTGTTATCGTTAAAAAATAAAAGCGATGGAACTTTTTGTTCGCTTTTCTTAGAAATTTATTACTGTTTTCTGTTCGAAAATAACTCAGTTGGTGGTAATCGTGGATTAAATTTAATTCTTATTTTGGTATGTGTGTAATGTTCGCCATAGAAATTGAGTTTTAATTACAAGTTTTCTTTTTACTTTGGATAATTTTGGGTAATATACCGTTACTAAAAAATGTGTATCAAAATGAGCAATGGTGCAAACACAGTGGGTTGAATGGTTTTAACAGCTAGTTTCTGTGAAATATTTATTTGTGGTATTTTATAAAATGTTTCGTTTTACAAAAGGTGATGATGAGATATCGGTTTAGTGGTTTCTGCCCGAAATATTCAATATCATAAAATACAAAACATTTTCATCAAAGGCTAAATGGAAGTATTGCTCCATTAGAATGAGTGTTACATTTAAAAGTGTTCCAATGAATCGTAATTTGTTTTAAACGACACGAGCGCTTGTTGGGCTATAATTCATTCACGACAAAATCAGTATTTTATTTCGTCTGTTTCCCATTTACAAAGATATTCACTTAAAGCGATCGCGAAGGGACCGGAAAGAGTTCGTCGTTATACTCGAATGTTGTTTTGGTTTTACATAAATATGTTTGTAAATGCATACGATAGTACTGAGGATGCAGATAGAATACGAGCAATCGTATTATGAACTAAAGTCTCCAATTTTGGAGAGAACATCTAGGACTCAAACAAATAAGGGTAGTGCGGCTGTGTGCCTAGTCGTTGGAACGGTACGCGAATTATAGAAAGGTTAAATACACATGGCACTCTCAAGAGGACGCCATACTATCGAAATGCAAAAGTTCAAACATCAAACATGATCGTTGCAGTAGCCGCAGCCAATGATACCAATCAATTTCAACGAGACCATAACGATGAATACGGCTGTCACTCGAATAAGAGTTTCACGTATTTTGCACAATGATTTAAAGTTGTTTCTTTATAAAATTCAAGTAAGTTATAACGTTTTATCGTTTTATCGTTTTACCGTTTTATCGTTTTATCGTTTTATCGTTTTATCGTTTTATCGTTTTATCGTTTTATCGTTTTATCGTTTTATCGTTTTATCGTTTTATCGTTTTATCGTTTTATCGTTTTATCGTTTTATCGTTTTATCGTTTTATCGTTATATCGTTATATCGTTTTATCGTTTTATCGTTATATCGTTTTATCATTTGATCGTTTTATCGTTTCATCGGTTTATCATTTCATCATTTTATCGTTTAATTGTTTTATCGTTCTATCGTTAAGTTGTTTTATCGATTTATCGTTTTGTCGTTTTATTGTTTTATCGTTCTATCGTTAAGTTGTTTTATCATTTTATCGTTGTATCGTTCCATCGTTCTATCGTTTTATCATTGTATCGTTATTTCTTTTTATCGTTTTATCGTTTTGTCGTTTTATCGTTTTATCGTTTTATCGTTTTATATTCTAGTTTTATTGTCTTAAAGTTTAACCGTTTTATCGTTTTATCGTTTTATCGTTTTATCGTATTATCGTTTTACCGGTTTATTGTTTTATCGTTTTATCGTTTTATCGTTTTATCGTTTTATCGTTTCATCGTTTTATCGTTTTATCATTTTATCGTTTTGTTGTTTTATCGTTTTATCGTTTTATCGTTTTATCGTTTTATCGTTTTATCGTTTTATCGTTTTATCGTTTTATCGTTTTATCGTTTTATCGTTTTATCGTTTTATCGTTTTATCGTTTTATCGTTTTATCGTTTTATCGTTTTATCGTTTTATCGTTTTATCGTTTTATCGTTTTATCGTTTTATCGTTTTATCGTTTTATCGTTTTATCGTTTTATCGTTTTATCGTTTTATCGTTTTATCGTTTTATCGTTTTATCGTTTTATCGTTTTATTGTTTTTTCGTTTTATCGTTTTATCGTTCTATCATTTTATCGTTTTATCGTTTGATCATTTTATCGTTAAACGGTTTATCGGTTTATCGTTTTATCGTTAAACGATTTATCGGTTTATCGTTTTATCGTTTTAGCGTTTTATGGTTTTATCATTTTATCGTTTTATCATTTTATTGTTTTATCAATTTAACGTTTTATCGTTCTATCATTTTATCGTTTTATGGTTTCATCATTTTATCGTGTTATCGTTTTATCGTTTTATTGTTTTAATGTTTATGGTTTATCGTTATATTGCTTATCTGTTGTCGTTTTATTGTTTATCGTTTTTCATTTATCGTTTACCGTTTATCGTTTATTGTTTACTGTTTAGCGTTCATCTTCTTCGTTCGTTTTCCATTTGTCGCATCGTTTATCGTTTTATCGTTTATCGTTTATCGTTTATCGTTTATCGTTTATCGTTCATCTTCTATCGTTTATCGTTTATTATTTATCGTTTCTCGTTTCTTGTTTATCGTTTATCGTTTATCGTTTATCGTTTATCGTTTATCGTTTATCGTTTATCGTTTTATCGTTTATCGTTTATCGTTCATCTTCTATCGTTTATCGTTTATTATTTATCGTTTCTCGTTTCTTGTTTATCGTTTATCGTTTATCGTTTATCGTTTATCGTTTATCGTTTATCGTTCATCTTCCATCGTTTATCGTTTATTATTTATCGTTTCTCGTTTCTTGTTTATCGTTTATCGTTTATCGTTTATCGTTTATCGTTTATCGTTTATGGTTCATCATTTATCGTTTATCGTTTAACGTTTATCGTTTATCGTTTTTCGTTTATCGTTTATCGTTTATCGTTTATCGTGTATCGTTTATCGTTTATCGTTTATCATTTATCGTTTATCGCTTTTCGTTTATCGTTTAACGTTTATCGTTAATCGTTTATCGTTTATCGTTTTATCGTTAATCGTTTATCGTTTATCTTTTATCGTTTATCGTTTATTATTTATCGTTTCTCGTTTCTTGTTTATCGTTTATTGTTTATCGTTTATCGTTTATCGTTTATGGTTCATCATTTATCGTTTATCGTTTAACGTTTATCGTTTATCGTTTATCGTTTATCGTTTATCGTTTATCGTTTATCGTTTATCGTTTATCGTTTATCGTTTATCGTTTATCGTTTATCGTTTATCGTTTATCGGTTATTGTTTATTGATTATTGATTTTGTTTATCGCTTATCATTCATCGTTTATCATTTTTCGTTTATTGTTTATCAATTATGACATTGTTTTATAGTTACCAAATATGTATTGGATTTAGCTCATCTATACGGAAATTCGAATTAAGCTAATAAATTTTGTTAAATGTCAGAAAATTATGAGAAAATCGTGTTTTATTCTCGGTTTTCTGGTTCTCTTTTCGGGTTAGAGATATATATTTCATTCTACTTTCATATTTACAAAAATAAAATATGATAAAATGTATAGGGTGTTTCAACAGGTGCGCTTCAACTTTTTTCCGATAAGGACGGCGAACGACGCCATATTTTTTATTAATCTTTTGTCATTTGGAAACTTCATTAGTATACATTTCATCATGGAACGCTACACACGTGAACAACGATTGCAAATCGTGCAAATTTTTTATCAAAACAATCGTTCTGTTGCTGCATCAAATTCTGTTGCTGCATCAAAAAATCATCTTCAGCGATGAGGCTCACTTTTGGCTAAATGGATTTGTCAACAAGCAAAATATGCGTTACTGGGCAGGAAGCAACCCACACGTGATTCATGAGGCACCGTTGCATCCCGAAAAAGTCACTGTTTGGTGCGGATTACGAAATCGATACCGCGATACGATAAACGATTTTTTTTGGCCGCAATTGAATGGAATGGACTTGGACGACATGTGGTTTCAACAGGACGGGGCCACATGCCACACAGCACACGATACAATCGCGTTAGTGAAGACTAAGTTCGATGAGTGTGTTATTTCGCTAAATGGGCCCGTCCAGTGGCCGCCGCGCTCGTGTAATTTGACACCTCTAGATTATTTTCTTTGGGGTTATGTGAAGTCATTGGTCTATGCCAATAAGCCGGCGACGTTGCAAGAGCTCAGAGCCAATATAGATCGTGAAATTGCTGGAATTTCGGCCGATTTATGCGAAAGAGTGGTCGAAAATTGGGTTCAAAGATTGGACTTCGTAAAACGTGCACGCGGTGGTCATGGAAAGAAATCGATTTTCATACTTAAATGTATATGTTCAAATTCGTTAATAAAAAAAAAGTTAGTTCAAAAGTCGAACAGTTTGTGTTTTATTCAAAAAAAAAGTTGAAGTGCTCTTATTGAAAAACCCTGTATAATATACATCATATTTAATAGCATCGTGATATCAAGAGGCCGAAGTGATGCAAAATTAAATCAGTAAATTTAATTTTTAGGAAAATATAAAGTTGTAGTCTATTAAGAGTTAAGACCAATGAAAAAGTTTTCTTCAGTTTTAATCCAAAAAAAAATGTGGATAATTTTATAGATATTACATCATATTTTAAATTTCATAATAACGAGTTTTCCAAAAAATAAATTTCCAAGGACATATACATACATATTATTGTACAAACATATTGCCAAAATAAACTAATCGGATCTCGATAGTTTCTACGGGATTTAACCCAAATATTTGAATATTAATACTCGTTCGTATAATGCTGCTAATAAAAAGCACAATGCCACTTGTGATAATAGAAATATTTAACCCTATATAACCAAAACTGTTATGTGGGAATAAAAGCACTTCAATTACAAAAAAAATGTATCCTCAATATACGCATGTATACGAAAGTACAACAATCGTTTTGAAGAGCCGACTTTGTACAGATATTTCCGTTTGAATTGAGCGTATGTATTTTTGTATTGACAGACGGCCCTTCAAAAAATAAAAAAGCACAAAATTCCGTACTTGAGACAACGTACAAAAAATATATTGTATGTGTTATTAGGACAAATCGTATATTTAAGTATTTTGAACGGGTGCATCGAATTAATATTACATTTGTGTTGTACCCTGCTAATAAACCATAAAATTACAAAAAATAAAAATCGCATTATGCGTACATTTGATTATTTTATTTAATGATGCTAATTACTGTCAACTGGCTTAAAAAAAATATTATCAATATTAATTACGATAATGGTTATTACTGGCACAATTAAATGTTTATTTTGGTTTATTTTATTGGCTTAAAATTAATAACCAAATATGTATAGATAATAATTAAATTTGGTACATTTGATAAATCATGTATCGCAACGTTGTTATAATGGTGTTTACAGGTGATGCCCAAATAAAACGATGAGGGTTAAGTCATAGATAAATCCGGAATTAGAACATCCAGGATATTCTAATTCTTCAGTGCTTTAAAATTTTGGAAATTTTTAAAGACGAGAAATTCAAAAAATCAAATATCTCATAAAAATCGTAAAAACTTTAAAACGGTTCGGTATTATTGTGACACTGCTTGTATTCATTTATTAATAAATTATAAAACAGCCAAAATTATTTAATGGATTTTAATTTTATTTATAAATAAAAATTTTTTAGTCACAAATATAATTTTGGTACTTGGAAGTGATATAATTCTTTGGATTTCAAATCGATGACATTACTATGTAAAATCCTAAATTATTAGTTCTCGAGCGTAATTGAAGAAGACCTCTAATCAACGAAAATATCTAAGAATTACTCAGACAGCAAAGCGCGGAAAAAGATGATAGCCTCCAGAAAAGAAAAATATTGTCATTAAATATTAAAGTATGTGAGTCGGCGCACTCAATCGGGAATGTGTGCGAAAGCTGTACTAATCAACAAATGGAGGAGTAAATATGTTGCGGCCAGCACCAGATTTTCTTTTACCATGAATGAATACATAGATCTTGAATACATTAAACTTGATTTCTTAAGCGATAAAACAAGGTGAGCCCTTGCTTAAAATGTAATCTTTAAATTTATTTGAATATTTGTAAAAAAAAAAGTTTCAGTGGAAGCTGCCACTTCTAGCTGACCGATTTCGGCCAAATATCACTGAGACCTCCCAATTTAGAAGAAATACTTAAGTATACTAGGCATAGGTAGGTATAATAGGTATAATAGGAGTATTGGCCGAACAAAACCAATTAACTGGTTTAACGGTCTATATGGCAGGTTTCCATAAGGAAACTCGCTCAGGGCTTCACAACCATTTGAGTTGCAGGAAGCTTTTAATTTCATTATGATTGCATTAATTATGATAGCATCGACAAAACCAGTTGAAAACACCAACATATACCAAGGAATTAACTAACTCTAAACAATTGGTAACTATACCGGGAACAAACGAGAAAGGAACATTTTACATTGAAAGTAGCTAGCTCTCACAAAATCTAAATATGCAGGAAGTTGATTATAACTCATGTTCCCCATACGAAACTATAGAAGAAATTATTAAACTGGGACAGGAAGAAGGTAAAACCGAATTCGTGACACCAATAAACGTCACCAAATTTTATTAATTAGGAAATACAAAAATATGTAAACTATTCCAGCATCCGTTTTACGATGACAATTAAGAGCAAATGTTCACAAATAACATTAAACAAAATTAGTGAAAAAGAAAACCTTACTTTGTGACACAAAAAACGTCACCCGGAAATACAAATCGAAACAGACAAAATTGGTATTAGTTGTTGAGTTTAGACAATTAAATACGGTCGATGATGAATATCTTCTAGATGACATAGAGAATATTCATTCTTAGAAAACTCGGAAAAACCAACAATTTTTCAACAATTAATTTGGTTGCCGGTTTTCATCAAATCGATTTGAAGAACCCAGATATTTCAAAATCTGGCTTCTCAAATCCTAATGGACATTTTTAGTTTCCTCGTAAAAAACGTCCCAAGCACGTTTCAACGTATAATGAAAAATGTCTTCGGCGATTTGCAAGGCAAAAACGTTCTGTGGTATTGATGATATTACCAACTGCAGCGCAAGTTGCAAGAACAATTCCAGCGAATCTAGGAGATTTCAGTACACAGCCACCTACAAAGTGCAATAGATAAAAGCTGCTCAATTTCAAAAAAAATACGCGACATATCTATGTGGGTCATCAGGAGGGTTCCTGATGCTACCTAGGTACGTTCTTTTTATCATAATTTTAATGAAAAGGATTGAAAATGTAAATTCTGTGGAGCGAATTCTGGACATTTTGGCATATAGCCACCTACGTAGTGCAATACGCCATGTCGCCATTTTGGCCTGTTCTTTGTTTCAATGTTATAACAAAAAGTTTCGAATTTGGTACATACGCCACATGTCTATGAGAATCATGAGGGTTCCTTCTATAGAGCGAATCCTGCAGATTTTGGTAGAAAGCCAGCTAAGTAGTGTAATAGATGAAAGCAGTCCATTTTCGAAAAAATACGCCACATATCTATTTGGTTCCGTTCGTTCATTTTATCATTGGTAAAATTTTGTAAAATGAATTTCTATGCAGTGAACCCTGTAGATTTTGCCACTTAGCCACTTTCATAGTGCAATAGAACGCAGCTGTTCAACTTCAAAAAAATACACCACTAGTCTATGCGGAACATCAGAGTGCCTCATTGCAGCCTGTTCTTTGTTTTATTATTACAACAAAAAGTTCCAAAAATTTAAATTCAGTGGAAGATGTGCACCACAAAATTTCCATTCTCTGACCTCTTTTTTGGAGATTTTAGTACATATCGTTATAGTAACACAAGGAAGAAAAGGTGAAAGTTGCCCAATTTCGAGGAAATACGCCACATGTACGAGTATATGCAGATCGTCACGTTGTCTCACCTCGGTTCGTTCATTTTATCATAATAGTGAATAAGGCCGGAAAATGAAATTTCGTGGAACAAATCCTGGAGAATTTGGTACACAACCTCCTCTATAGTGGAATAGATGAAAGCGGTCCAATTTCGAAAAAGTACGAAACAATGCTATGCGGATCGTCAGGTTGTTTATTTTGGCCCATTGATTAGTCAAGATTATAATGAAAAAAACGAAAATGATAATTCTGTGGACTGTGAATCCTAGATGTTTCGGCACAGTACAATAGATGAAAGCAGCCCAGTTTCGAAAAAATATGCCTCATCTCTATTCGGATCATAAGGTGTCCCATTAGGGCCCAATCTTTTTTCATAATTATGACGAAAATGCTCGTAAATGTAAATTCTGAGGAGCGATTCTTGGAGAATTTGGCATATAGCCACCAACATAGTGAGAATTGCCCAGTTTCGAGAAAATATGCCACGTTATGTCTATGCGGATCGTCAAGACGCTTTACCTTGGTTCTTTCATATTTCTCATAATTATTTACATTTACGGACTTTTTACATAGACATCTGGCGTATATTCTCGAAATTGAACTGCTTTCATTTATTACACTATGTAGGCGGCTATGCGACAAAATCTCCAGGATTTGCTCCACAAAATTTCGGAGCACCATGGTTCTGTGCATAGACATGTGGCAAATTTTTTAGAAATCGCACAGCTTTCATCTGTTGCACTATGTAGGTGGATATGTACCAAAATCTCAAAGATTCGTTACACAGAATTTCCATTTTCGAACTTTTTTGTTATAATTAACAAAAATAAACGTGCTAAAATTGGGCACCATTCAACTGCTTTCATCTATTAAACTAACTAGGTGGCTATTTGCCAAAATCTCCAGGAATTGCTCGACAGAGTTTCTATTTTCGGACATTTTCGTTATGCTAATTTGAATGGCCAAAGATGAGGCATCTTATACACATCGGTTGCTATATGGCAGAGTTTTGGGATTCAGCAAAATTACGTTATACTGCGAATTTTAAAATATAATTGCGTTTTGTAACGACGACTCACAAAATCTTTAAAATTTGTTTACAGATTTTTAAATCTTTGTCATTACCTTGTAATTTTGTCTTAGACAGGGTTAAATCCATAACACCTATAAAAGAAAATATAGCTTAGTGAATTCTTATCATGGTCCATCCGATTCGAGAACTTTTCACGAATAATTTTGCTAAATGATGCGTAAAGAAATTAGTAAAATTTGCACGGGCATATTTAAATGAGAGGAAATCATTCCACCCGCAGGCAATCGGAAGGCAATGGGCAATGGCCCCCTTTAAAAAATATTACGATTATATCGCAAAATTTCGTTGTGCATTACCAAATTGTTCGATAAAATTTTAGTCTGCTTTAAAATATTTCTTTCCTGTCTGTCCAGTATTTGTCCATAACGCCAAATGTATACTAACAGCTTTGTACATAAACAATACGCACCGTATTAAATACGATGTACGAGTGTGTACTCTTAACCAAAACCACAAATTAGGTCTAATAAATCTCCAAGGGTATAAATTTTAAGTTAATACCAAAATATTTATTTTTTGACACATAGAATGCCAAAATACAAAAAATAAATCAATCTAAAATTCTACACTGTAATGTACAAAAATATACTTAGCTCTATACATATCATAATTACTATTATAACAACAATATCAACTGGCATATTTTACGTATGGCACAATGTACCAAAAACTGCAAATAAACCATATCCATTCAAAATAAAAATAAAACTTGAAAATCGTCGTAAATATACTGTAATTATTTCGCCTACTGTACATGCTCCTCAAATTTATGATTTACTGCAATCATTTTGATGTTGGCGCTTTTGTTTGATTATCCAAATCAATCATCCCACAAGCTTGTATTTTTATAAAATTTGGATCTTTTTGAAGTCATTAATTTTTTGGGAAAGAGGCGGATTTCCACTTTAGTGATGATTTATTATATAATTTGCTTGCGTTGGTTGATATTGCTAATCAAAACTATTAAAATGAACTTAATTTTGATTTAATGCCTTTATATGGTAATCTAGTGGTGTTGTAAATTTTTCGGTTTACTGTAGCTGATGGCCGACAGAACAAACTTATACGACTAAACCCGCTTGCATATAGCATTGGTCTTCGGGACTCGTGATGCCGGTTTAATTACTATGCATTGTAATTTTAGTTAGATAGTCCTAGGTTATGCAAGTTTTTAGATTTGGCATATGCTTAATGAATGGTTTGAATGATTGCAAGAACTCTTAAAACGATACACGATTGTGCACACGATTGTCGATATTGGATGACCCTAATGCTGCAGCAGCACTTGTAGCACAATCCAATGAAAATGGTACTGGAATTTTTTACAAATTAATTACAAATTTGTTACACAGTTAGAAAATTTTTACAAGTCCCGTTATGCTGCAATTCGTGTTTGGGCTGGCATTAGTCAAAGCTACACCACACTTCTCGTCTTTTTGTTAATATTTATTGTATAGGGCTGAGGGTGGCACTGGAATTTTGAACAAACTAACTACAACATATCGGCATAGATCAACCCCCAAAAACTACCCCTAAGCGGTGTCATTTTTAAAAAAATATAGTTTTCATCACACCACGCTTTCTGTATTTCTGTGAATTTTTGTTGTGTAGTACTGAGGATGATACTAGATTTTTTTTACAAATTAATTACAATAAAATGGCACAAAACTACTCCGAATGGAAGCAACCGATTAAAATAATTGTATCGTACTGACGGTGATTCTAGAATTGTTTACAAAATAAATTACAATATAGTGGAATGGTTAAATTGCCAGGATCTGCCCCTAAAAAGTTAAGCTCTTTAAAACCATATTTCTCTGTAAAGGTCATACCTCATAAATTTAGCACAACGTATCGATCGTAATGTATCGAACTTCGTTCCTATGCAAGAAATAGGCACCTCTGAAATTATTACAACATCCCACACCCACAGAAATCGATCAAAATGTATCGAACTTCCTTCCTATGCACAAATAGGTATCCCTGAGTTTATTACAACAGCCCACACTAACAAAAATCGAGCGTGATGTATCAAACTTCCTTCCTATGCAAGAAATAGGCACTCCTGAATTTATTACAACAGTCCACATCCACAAAAAGCAATCAAAATGTATCGAACTTCTTTCCTATGCACGAAAGTTAAATTCATTACAACAGCCCACACCCACAGAAATCGATCGTAATGTATTGAACTACCTTCCAATGTAAAAAATGAGTACCCATGAATTTATTACAACAGCCCACGCATTGGACATTCTTACATTCTTACATTCTTACATTCTCAAATTCTTAAATTGGAAGGTAGTTCGATACATTACGATCGATTTTTGTGGGTGTGGGCTGCTGTATTAAATTCAGGAGTGCCTATTTCTTAGGAAGGAAGTTCCATAAATTTAGATAGATTTTATTTTGTCGGCTGTTGTAGTAAATTCAGGGGTGCCCATTTCTTGCATATGAAGGAAGTTCGATACATTTTGATCGATTTTTGTAGGTGTGGGCTGTTGTAATAAATTCAGGGATACCTATTTGTGCATAGGAAGGAAGTTCGATACATTACGATTGATTTTTGTTGGTGTGGGCTGTTGTAATAAATTCATGGGATACCTATTTCTTGCATAGGAAAGAAGTTCGATACATTTTGATCGATTTCTGTGGGTGTGGACTGTTGTAATAAATTCAGGGATACCTAATTCCTACATTGGAAGGAACTTCAATACATTACGATCGATTTCTATGGGTGTGGGCTGTTGTAATAAATTCAGGGATACCTATTTGTGCATAGGAAGGAAGTTCGATACATTTTGATTGATTTTTGTTGGTGTGGGCTGTTGTAATAAAATCAGGGGTGCCTATTTCTTGCATAAGAAGGAAGTTTGGTACATTACGATCGATTTCTGTGGGTGTGGGCTGTTGTAATAAGTTCAGGGACACCTATACCTAGGCATGAAATTCGATGCTTATTGAACGATATTTATAGGTGTCGGCTGTTGTAGTAAATTCAGGGGTGCCCATTTCTTGCATAGGAAAGAAGTTCGATACATTTTGATCGATTTTTGTGGGTGTGGGCTGTTGTAATAAATTCATGGGTGCCTATTTCTTGCATAGGAAGGAAGTTCGATAACTTAAGTTAGGTAGATTTTTGTGAATGTGGGCTGTTGTAATAAATTCAGGGATACCTCTTTCTTGCATAGGAAGGAAGTTCGATACATTACGATCGATACGTTGTGATAAATTTATGAGGTATGACCTTTAAAGAGAAATATGGTTTTAAAGAGCTTAACTTTTTATAGGCAGATTCTGGCAACTTAACCATTCCACTATATTGTAATTTATTTTGTAAACAATTCTAGAATCACCGTCAGTACGATACAATTATTTTAATCGGTTGCTTCCATTCGGAGTAGTTTTGTAGGGGATTAGTTATGCCATTTTATTGTAATTAATTTGTAAAAAGTTCTAGTGTCATCCTCAGTACTACACAACAAAAATTCACAGAAATACAGAAACCACTTAGGGGTAGTTTTTGGGGGTTGAGCTGTTCCAATATGTTGTAATTAATTTGTAAAAAATTCCAGTACCATTTTCATTGGATTGTGCTACAAGCGCTGGTGCAGCATTAGGGTCATCGATATTGGATGATATGGGTGCGTGGTGCAGAGAAGCATAGAGAGATAACGCGACAATATCATAACCATCGACGTTCAGCAGACGATCCTTAGGTTAGTACAACCTTTGAAACTTTGAAAATGGTTGAGTTTTAACTTATCATAGAGGGCCTGCACGCATATTGAAAACCATATTTAAAATGGTGGCTTACTGACTCAAATAATTTTGAGCAGACCTCCATTATGAAATTTTTCAACACGTTTTTTTCGATCGTATCTGGCGACTGCCCTTTGTTTTAGATAACGTCATACAATATATGACGACGAGTTCTAATAAATCGTGGGATAATAAAATGTCAGTTATTTGTGTAGTGTTCAATTATATTTTGAGCTTTTTAACATTTTGTGTTTAATTTTTGTGTTTAACTATAAATATTTTTATGTCTCGGAAAAATACGGGCATAGCCAAAAATCTCTTAAGTATCATACAATTTCGTGATACGTCGACGTGATACGGCCTTCCAAACAAAAGCGTTGATGGTTGGAAAAATTAAGGTTCTGTTAAGGCACCTAAGGCGTGCCTTATAAAAAGGCAATTTCTGAAACTGGAATAGACCCATGTAGGATTAAAGGACTAAACAATTTGTACGAACGATTAAACGTTTTACTGAATTTGTGGGGGGAAATTGAGGGTATTAACCTCAAGAAGAGAACTCTTCTACTTCAAGTATCATCATCGAATACGTCATCGAAATGAATAGACCAAAAATGACCACCAGGAAGCCTAAGGAAATGACAAAAGACTTTTAAAAAACAAAATCACTTATAAGGGACATTCTAAAAGAAGAGAACTGTTCTTTGAAAAACAAGAAACACAAAGGAGGCAAATTATAGAGGTATTAAAGGACATCAGAAATGTCCGAAAGAACATTAGAACTGTGAAAGAAAAGAAATGGTCTGAATTTTTGACTTGACTTTTGAGAGTCACAACAATCAGTTTCGAGCCGATGAGGCCAAACATCGCCCAACATATTACTCTCATAACTGACTATTAAGATACTTGCTGAAGATTACCGACTGCTTCATGTGTCGCATTTTGATTTCTGACACCTCCATCGCAAACAATTAAACTTGAGCCTAAGAGCACGTTATATTCCTAACACAAATTATGGAGTGGACAGGAAACATTAACATTTTTGAAGCTTCCGAGTATATGTAGCAGACAACTCCAACGGCCTTTTAATATAAAAAGCAAGCGTTCAATTATAGATCGTGCTTTAACATGACGTGTGTTGTCATTATCCATTTTCGTTTAATTTCGTCCTCAATTTCGATTTGCCTGGTTTGCCGGAGAAGTTCTTCGTTTGTGATCGTGTTTGGCCAAAATCATTTTATTAGACGCCTATGGCATTTATTCACAAATACGTGGAGTCTTCTAGTGATCCTCTGCGTTGCCATGTTTCACATCCATACACCAGTACTGATTTTACACAGGCATTGAACATTCGTAGCTTTGTAGTTATAGGGCGGACGCATTCCAGATATTAGTACTAAATGTCATTTGAGGATGTGTTGCGTCTAATTTTCACATTACGTTATCGAGTGCGTACACTATCGAGTGTTGTAATTTATATCGGTCTGCTTCCTATTGTATTTAATTCGGTTTCCGGCATCTCTGTACATTTCCTTAATGAGTTCAAGTATACTTCTCGGAATACTCATTTCAAAGAATGCCTTCCAAATCGCGCATCGACTGATGAAATCAAATGTGCGTTCAAAGTCCACGAAGAGTTGATATAGCGGTGAGCTCCATTCGTTTGATTGTTCATCGATGATACGAATTGAGTTGATGTGGTCTGTACAGCTTCCACCAGGTCTAAAACCAGCTTGTTCATTCCTTATATGTTGGTTGATTGTTGATGATATCCGATCAAAAATGATCACTGCTAACACTTTCATTGTACTGTTGAGGATGGAGATGCGCCTCTCCAGTTCTTGCATTCTATAGACAAGTCCTCTTTCCATTTCTGTGGAATTCTACCAGTAGTCTATGAATCTACTACTAGGTGCTTCACTGCTGCTATTAGTGATCGCTATGTACATCTGCTTCTCTCATTGCTCTGACATCTTGTAAGGAGGATGCAACTCGCCCCCTCAATAATGCTATAGTCATATATAATTAACATAATATTTTTTTAATTGCTTAGAATCCAAGAACCGTAATCCCAATCCTGCTTAACTTAACGACTAGTTAATAAATAGAATCCTTACGATCATAATGTTTAACTGTCCGTACATAATATTGACGTTTGTGTCAACTACGCCACATATGACGCCTGGAAACTCCGTTTTATTTAAAAAATACTCCTTTGTGTTTAGCTTTTTCATCATTAGACAGTTTAAATGCAATAAATTTGCGACACAACATGAATTATAATACGTTTACTCTAGATACTATGGATTGTGCAATTCCGATCAAATAGTCATGTCCCACTCCTTGCACTCGTTAAAGAATCTTACCTAAGTTTTAGTATCGATGAAGTAGAATCTTGGTTTTTTATAGCAATAAAGTTGGGCACAATTTCATTCAAAATGTTGGTAAATAAATGTTTTGTCACCCTACATAATTTGATGAACAAATTCACTATTATAATGAACAATTTATTTATTTATTGTTAACTTGAACGACTGTTCGCAAGACTTCACTTTTATTTTTACTTTGAAACTGTAGCTCTTTCACTTCTAAAACCCGAGTTTTAGTCAGCAGTAGGGTAATGCCAAGAAGTGAAAAATGTATTTTAAATTTTTGACCGCTACATCACTCCCCTTCTGGATCGAAAACCGTAGTCTTCTAAATTTAACGTAACGGTTTTACGAACACTAGGATTCGATCATCAACTGGGTTTACCGCAAGTATTCCAATTGCTAGCGTAAGCCTCTCGATGCCAATTGTTGTTGATTTTCCGTCGGCAGCCAAAGAGTTTGCACAATTTGCGGGTCACTTGATAAGGCCCATAATGTATTTAGAAGACCTTTCACTCTAGTGTGGTTAGAGTGAAAGGTCTTCTAAATACATTCTGGGTCTTATCAAGTGACCCGCAAATTGTGCAAACTCTTTGACTGCCGACGGAAAATCAACAACAATTGGCTTCCAGAGGCACGAATACGTGTGAACTGACTCTCATGACAGTACGAGCAACTTCCCGAAATCCGAAGTATCTGTGTTTGGGTTCAAATTTTAATAATGGCTGAAAAATTTACCGGAAACCTTGATGTTTTGACCGTAAACTAGCTCTGGTGGGACGCAGTTGAAATTTTTCTTGACTGAGGTTTGAATCAGAGATGGGCGATTACGCGTCATCTACTAAAGTTTACATAATTGCGTAGACAACTCGTCAACAACGAAGACCGCTCGTCGACAACGTAGACAACGTCGACTATTCGTAGACAGCGTCGACAACCAATTGTATTTCCGCCAGTCGTGATTCAATGATCAACATATTTTTAACTTTTGTTAACATATTTCCAAGTAAGTAAGTTCAGTTCATGAAACATGAACTGATCTGAATCAGACCAAGCATCAAGAAACACAGCTACTGTGTGCTTGATCTCGCATTTTTGCCTAAAGTTTCAACTAACTAATATGAAGGTGAGTTCATACCAGTTAAATGTCTCTAATGGATTTAAACGAAAATATACATGATATTTACATCTAAACTTCAAGCTTAGTTCAGATTTGACAATAGCCGATTAAAAATATTGTCGAAATTGGTAAATCTTAATTAAGTTAACAAATTTTAATTGAAGGTCCAGTATGAACCTACCATTAACTTTATTAGCCGAAAGTTAGGCAAAACTAATGGCGTGACCCACACAGTCTAAATGAGTTACTAACCTAAATAGCCGTTATTAGCTACTACAGTTATTTCTAGTTCTTACTGTATCCATAACGCGTACTGGGTTTAATATTTAGTACTACAGTGAGTACTAACTGTTAATTGTCTACCACCGATAATAAATATTTCGACAATTGATGAAACTCAAATTAAATTAACGAATTAGACTAAAATGTCGGTTCATTGTGTTTTACGCCATCTATTGATAAATGGTATGAACTATCATGAAGTTAGTTTACACTTTGCGCATGACGCCGACTTTCTTGATCAACCGAATTGATGGTTAATCCATTCCAGTTGTTTAGTGATAGCACTAAGCAAATCAAGTCTCATGTTTATTTGCTTAATAAAGTAAAACTCATCAATTTCCAAATTGTTTTTAATTGGCTATTGACAAATTTGAACCAGGGTTTCAGGTTCAAATATCAGGCATGTTCTGTTTTCTGAACCCTAGAGACACGTAACAATAATTTGTAATAACCGACGATCAATTTAGTTAATCGGAAATTTAGATAAAAAAATCTATTTAAGCAAATAAAAACAAATAAAACAAATAAAAAAAGATTTAATTTTTAATTTGACAATTTATTAATCTTAACTTAATTAGCAAATTTTAATTAAAACTCGGGGGTGGTTTCTGTTGTGTCATCTATAAACAGCTGGTATGAGTCAGCCATCAATTTAGTCGGTCGAAAATTTAAACAAAAAAAAATTGACAAAATGTTTTGTTCACTAAACTGACAAATATTTTTCTCTGAGGTGTTTCTTCCCTAACTGTAGTGAGCCTATGAAATGTGAACCTGGTGTATTAGGGATGAGACTTGTGGTGAAATTTTAAGTGTATCCAAGTGGACCACGTACTCACTATAATGAACGTTTAACGGCGACTGTTGTAATATCGCGTTCTTTTACACCCAATGAGAGTTAGATCAGCGTATCAGTCGGTACAAAAGAATTATACTAACGTAGCCACTAATGTATTATTTTATTATACTAATTAATAATTTACGTGTTTTAGTATATCGAATTATAAACGTTTGCCCCTACCTGTCTAGCTAATAGCGAGTACCTATTAGCTAGACAGCAAGTTTGACAGACTAACTAATGAAAAAATAATGAGAAAATTTAGATTTTATTATCAGTTCATAGGGTGTTGACCTTGTTTACATTGTCGATATCAAGGACGCAGAAAATCGCTATGTAATCTACGTGATAGATTTCGTGTCGACTACTGCGTAGATAACATTGTGTACTCTACCTCGCCCAACCCTGGTTTGAATACCTAATAGTATTATTAGAAGATCTGAACTCCAATTAAAAGTATTAGATCGATCTGTTAATGCGACTTTTAGTTGCCTGTGACCGTTCGGCAAGGCCAGATCCTGCTTTTGGGTTATATACAGTTGTCTAAATGCGATGGGAACCTAGAAGCATCGTGAGCTCGGTGGACTATCTTGATTTGAATTGTGTACTTTGCTTTGGTCTGTCGAGTTAAAGAGAGAGAGAGAGAGAGAGAGAGAGATAGATAGATAGAGAGAGAGAGAGAGAGAGAGAAAGAAAGAGAGAGAGAGACCATATCTACAGATATACTAATCGTAATTGATCTTATTTAAATGTTTTGCAGTCCTTCGAAAAAATTCTATGATCTAGAGCTCCGCTATAGTCGTCTGAATTTAGTAGTAAATGTCCATTACAGCAGAAACCGGGGATTGCCTTATATAACTAAGAAGTGGCAAATTAATTCTATGACAGCATTTTATACCATGTTGCACAATTTGGCGAAAAACTGAGTCTCGGATTGGATGAGCTTCTGTGAACGAGTAAATCGGTCGACTATCGCTAAAGTATGATGTTTTCCAACCTGCCACTTGGTGGCTCGAATTTACCAAATTCTGAGTTCGTGTGGTGGATAACTTTGGACTTTTGACATGCATGGGATACAAGATTTCGCCCAGTTGCTTGTATACAGCAACTGATGCTGAAGAGAATAAAAAAATTAAATATAAGATTGTTTTAAAATTACTTTAGACTCTCGCCCTTTTTGTTTAAATTTTGGAAATAACACGTATTTGTCAAAGAAAGTATTTCATGATTGTGATATTGCCGGATTCACTGAAAGCGAGTTTCTATTGACGCGTTTCAATTATTTCTTCAGAAGAAGATATTTTCGCACTAGTTAAGCCGACCAATGTGGGATGCCCGGTATCACGAAATTAATATTTTTCTCGTATTCTAATATTGGCAGGTATTTAGCAGCAAACGTAAATATATTACGTTGATTAATACAATCAAATTGGGTTTTTAAAAATTCATCATCTAAAGGCTGTAGGCAGATACAAAAATACTAAGAGAAAAAAAACACGATTTGCTTCACAGCTTCAACGTGTAATGATGATTTTATTTTATAAACATCCAGTGTATAGTGCTTATAGTTAATACTCGGTCCTTTTAACAATTTTAAATTATGCCATCCAATGGCACTAAAATCGATTCAAAAAATGCTTTAATCACCGCCTCATACATTTGACACGAAGGGCTTGTAAGCCACATGGAGTTTCATATTACTTAAATAGGCCTGTAAGTCGGTACAAACGATAGTAAAATTAAATGATAAAAAAGTGTAGTAAAAGCAGATTTCACATGCAATCGTTTTTTGTCTGATCTAACCTCACATCCTACCTTGAGTCCTACGTCGATATTACGTGTTTATTCGTCGTCACCGTATTGAAATACTGTATTGAGTTTATCTTCTTTAAGCAATAAACGCTTCATGCAGATTCAGAGTTAGTAAAGATTTTTGTTACTCAAAAGTATGTGACATTTACTAGATTATTTGACATTTACGAAGAAACCGCGTAAATTCTACATATTTGATAATAGATGGCACGTTATTCCGCAACAAAAAATTATTTACATTTTTAAGTTGTTTTTTCTCAAATGTAGCTAGATCTCAGTAAACGTTTGTTAAGAGCTGGTTCAAGACGAAAACAGATGGCAGTGTAAACGCATAAATTAATTTTTTAATTTGCCTTTTTAAATGAACTGTTTGATTGATATTCGTGATGTGTTAAATTAAATTAAAAATATTTGTAACAAGATTTTCAGTTAATTTTAGAGTTTTCACGTTTTTTTTACATATTTTTTGTAAATCACAATTTACAAAAAATGTAAAAAACGTTAATGCCCAACAGTGGGTGTACATAAGGGTGCGAAAATGTAAAACCAGCCAATTATATTTCATTCGAATTGTTGTTGTATTTTCATTTTATAAATCATAACAAATTAGTGAAACTTGAGAAATTAATTACACAGGTAATAATTATAAGGAGAGTATCTAAATGTTTTCGTTAATAAAGGAAATGATGGTGGCCACCCTAATGACAAATGGTGGTACTAAATGCAAAGCAACCGACACCCAGTAATACGAAGTAATTTTAATGGAAAATTTTCCACACCTTTCTAGAATTTCACGTGGCAATGTGAGAAGTAAAAAAATAATATAATCATATGGAAGTAAATGTTACACCAACGTAAAATCATAGAATGAAACGCGCCATTCACCCAACTAGGTCACCAAGCAATCGATAATGTCCTTGAAAGTAAATACACAGAAATCATAATTTGTTTTGAACTCAACGATCGGAACATAAAATTTATTAGAATGTAAAATTTATGATTTCGATTTTCTCGTTTCCAGTTTCTTATACTTACAATAATATAGCCATCCGAATTTTCCGGGAGAAAAGAAAATCATTTTTATTGTTTCGTTTTATATACACTCGTACATAATATAGATTTAAATAAAGTCAAACCATGGGGTGGTGCGGAAATGTTGAAATTTGAAAGAGGGTGTGACAGGGTTTCTTTTCCATTTTTAATTTTCTTTTTTATTATTTCAATTGGCATTCGAGCATCCCACTATATCGTTTCAACTTTTATACACACATACATACAGAAAACACACTCGCAAATATAATATTTTGTATTAAATGGGAAAACAATTTTTTGTGCTTTCTTGGAAGGAATATGCAAAGTACTGAGGACCATGCCGGATGATTTAAGATTTTATTTAATATTCTATTCACATTTTATCAAATTACGCTTTGTGTATCTACCTATCTACGTTCATATTATCACACATATTTTTATTATGATTTGATATTAACATGACAACAATTTTACTTTTATTTGGATATTAAAAGATTTGGTGCAAAAATACGGAGAGTACATGAGATTTTGAATTGTTATCAAATATGAGATTCACACAAAAGCTCGTACGACTGTAATAATATATTTTTCAATCACAACATTTGAATATTAAACTTTTAAATTATACTACGGGGTGCAAAACCTTAGATTGATCTTAAACCTTGCTTATACAAGTTAGACCAAATGTTTTAAAATTCATGAGCATAAACATGTTATAATTATGGGTGGAGCTGAATATCTCGTATTTCAAAATCCCTTTTTTTAATTGCATTCTAAAACCATGTCCCATCCAATTCTGTCAAAGTCGTCCAAACCAAATAAGATGTTAAGAAGGGTCGAAACAAACATGATGCAGCATAACACAACATCTGTTAACAAGACTCAAGATCAAGCAAAACCACTCACGACGGCGCATTATAACTCTACATGTTGCAGAATACATTCAAAACATGGTCCAACATAACGGAATATCGTGCAACACCACGCAACATGATACAACATAGTACAACATTAAGCAACACGGTGCAACATGACGGACCATTTTGTAACTCCTTGTAATCGATTCCTCGCACTCGAAATTCCCTCTAAGGAATATTTATCAAAATCGTCCGAGCCAGTTCTCGTTTTAAATGGAACCCGGACCCCATCAAAGGACCTAAGAAAGGATTTTTCAAAAAGTAGGACTCATCACAATCCACTCTTGCCGTTCAAGATTGATTGAGCCGAAAAAATTTGAATAAAGGGTTCCGGTTTCACTGAAAAACTGAGCTGAACTAATAACCCTCAAAAATAATGACCAATCCGAATCAATTCTTGACATTGCCGCAGCAATTTTTATAAAAAGGGTTTGAGCGGAATTGTATTTTTCAAACTGGTTACTACGAGGGACCTCCAAAACGGATTTTTTCAAAATTAAGACTCACTGCTACTTATTCCTGGCATTAGAAAACCCTTATCACCGAAATTTTTATAAAAATTATATATCCTGGGCTCCATCGATAGACCACCTAAATCTCCTTTTTACTATAAATTTTATTAAAACCGTGCGTGTCAAAAAACTAAATAATGAAACGCGGCCGCCACCGTATGACCCGTTAACGAATTTTTCAGAAATCAAAATCCATTTCAATCAGTTTCTGGTACTCAATAACGCTCTTTCAAGAATTTTTACATAAATCGTGCATGCTGAAAAAATTAAAGAAAGGGAATCGTGCCCCACCGGGCGAATGAATGAATTTTCTCAAAATTAATACCCATCACAATCGACTCTTGGAACCCGAAAACCCTTCCTCAGAATTTGTTATAAAAATCATCCGAGCCGATGAAAATTAAAAGAAAGGGTCCAGGGCAGACCGGAGGATCCTAAAACGATTTTGTCAGAAAACAAAATCCATCGCAATCGGTTTCTGTCCATTTAAAACCCGGTTACACCAATTTTTATCATAATTAAAAGCAACGAGCAAAAATAAAAATTAGAAAACGGGAATATAGTAAAGACGGACAAGAACTAAATAGTAGGCATGCAGGTTCTACCGGATGACAACTTAAATTAATTTTTCCGAAATATCGAATCATCGCAATTGGTTTCTAGCATACGACAATGCTCCACTCAGTAAATGTTTATAAAAGTCGCACACGCCGGAAAAAATGTAAGCAAACCCAAATCCCACAAGGCGACATCGAAATCGTTTGAAAACATTAAATACATAGAGAATGCTGAAAATCATTTTTGTTAATCATAACAACCAACATTTTCAAAAGGACGTTATTAGAGCAACCATGCAATGCATGGAACAGAGGGTTTATGCAAGACATTAGATTAAAGAAACGCAACAGACTCAACACAAAGCAACATAGTAGAAAATCGTGCAACATGATGCAACATGGTACATTTGAGGACCATGTGCAACATATAGCAACATGATGCAACATTGTGTGTGCACCTTGACGAAACATAGTGGAACATCACACAACATCCCTCAATAATATGCAACTCAAGTAACGTGGTGCAATATCACGCAACGGTGTGCAATATCCCGCAATATGGCGCAATATAACGCAACATTGTATAACATCACACGAAATGGTGCAATGTCAAGAAACAGCAACATCATGTAACATAGTGCAACATCACACAACGTGGTATAACATGACTAATCTAGAGGACTCCTAAATGAATTATTCAGAAATCGCTACTCCTTGTAACCTTGGCACTCGAAAACCCCCTTGAAAACCTCTCGTACCAAAATTTATCAAAATTGTTCAAGCCAGTTTTTGTTTTAAATGGGACCCGGATCCCAGCACATGATCTTCAAAATGATTTTTCCCAAAAATTAGGACTCATCACATTGCATTACTGCCATTAGAAAACCCTTAGCACCTCAATGTTTATCAAGAACGCATCGAAATCGATTACTGGCATTTGAAATCCCGACTTTGGAAATTTTTATCAAAATCGTGCGAACCAAATAATATTAAATAATGGAACCTGGCCTTCCCAGGATGACTCCAAATCGATTATAGTTTTACAGTTTTTATAAAAATTGTGAGAACCGAGAAAAATAGAAACATGGGACCCGGCTCCACCGAAGGACACTCTGAACGCATTTTTCCGAAATTAGCACTAATTGCAATCGACTCCTAGCACGCGAAACCACTCCCCTCATTAATTTTTATCAAAATCGTGAGAGCTGAAACAATTAAAGAAAGGGACCAGGGCCCCACCGCAGGGGCCCTATCGCAATTGAGGAGGTTCCCTTCGCCAATTTTTATCTGCAATGTTCGAGTCAAAAAAATATAAACGGGATTCGAACCCCACCTGATTACCTAGAAGGAATCCGGTCGCCACTGGAGAAACCTCTGAACGAATTTACCGGAAACCAATACCCATCACAAATGATTTCTGGTACTAGAAAATGAACTTTAAACAATTTTCAAGACACTCGTTTGAGCCGTTTTCGAAACCATAGATACTACATATAAATGTATAAAGATGAAAGTAAGTTGAACTTTAAGGTCCAATGTTTAAAGCACATACAACGAACGGTTAGAGCAATAGAACCGTTCTCTTACTTCATTCAAAATTTGTTCAAGTCCTAATGGCCCAAGCAAGTACATCTAGACAAATAATTGCCACTTATCAGTCGCAGAATAATAACGAAATGCATCATGTGTCGGTCGGATTACATTTTATATGAGGCTACATAACCAACCTGGAGGTTCCGGTGTCCACAGCAGTGTTGTGCCATATTTTCTACACCACGTTGTTAAATAATATTCTACATGTGTAGACAATGTATGTAGAGAATTACAAATGGCGTCGACAAGTTTTTATATGAAAATACATTTTCAATTATGCTTGGAAAACTAAATAGTCGGAAAACTAGCAATTTATTATATGGTTTAGCTGCTTTAGGCAAATTTCCAAAAATATAAAAATCTCAGGCACTTGTTGTAAAAAGTAAACGTTTAAACAATTACTTTTCTAAACCAGACACTAGAGCTGTTAATGTAGTACAATGAACAACACCAGAACTACATAATAAAATGTAAAATCATCTAATCCTGATATCCGTTAAAGTTTGACGAAAAGTTCGCGAAAGTTTGGCTTGCGGGATATTTCAGAGAATATAACTTTAGTGGAAAAAATTGAGATGGCGAATCTCTCGGTTAAATGTAAATTTTAGTTAGCCAGAGCAAAATGAAAATCGCCGATATTTAAAAAATCACACGCTGTATACCCTGTCATACAATACTCTATTTTAATCTGGAAAAATAGTGCACCTGGATACTAATGGCTATATGACGTCAATTTATGACGACAGTTCCAATCTTTGGCTCTAGATAGCAGGTGATCGCGGTGAAACAGCAATAAATTATATTTCGAGCTATTGGTAAGAAAACCCCTCAATTTTAACTGTTTACGAACAATACTGCCATCTACAGATAAGAAAAGAAACTATATACATAAATTTGATGATGCATCAAGCAGTACTGCCTGATACTCTAGAAGCATTGGTTAAAACCACACAAGCACTTTATAAAACTAGTGTGGTTGAAGCGTAAAGCTCAATTTACATTGGGCAAAACCAAATCGGTTATACACAACCTCTTCGTGTTTCCAGGAATGAATCAATTCCAGGAATTCGACGCTTAGGCACTCATTTTATTATCATCATTGATCCTGGTCAGTGAAATGTACAAATGCTTTGATGAAGTTCTTGCGACAGCCGCTAACGGATATCGCCCGATAGCTTTAATTGCATCTACGTTTTAAAAGTTTAGTTTAGAATACGTTTTCGAAAAGAAATTACCATATATAGTGACATCTGAGGCAAAAATTGTAACTTGTCTTATCCTGAACCATTTTAAACGTACTTCTCAACCACTTGTGTTGTACTCCATTTTGGGCTGGAAAACTATAAGAATGTAACATCGTCTGAAAGAACACAATGGAAAAAAAAACAAAACAGGAATATTCAAAATTGTCTACAAATTGTGTACATATTGTACCAATTATCGACATTGTCTACACATTAATCAAATGCCTAAACAATTTTCGACCCCCATATGTCAACAAATGCGAAATGCGCGTAGACGAACAACACTGATCCACAGTAAATCTGTTTCGTTTTGTATTAAAACGATTCAATCTTGAAACCACTGTTCGTCTCCCGTGGAGCGATTAGAACACTTACCTTAGGGCATTTCGCACTTCTGAGATGATTGATATTATCTTCTTCTTTTTCTGACTTTGCGTTTATTTGTTACAAATCTTGTGTCTCCTTTCTCAGAAATCGATTGGTCTACGGATTACATTAACAACAAACGAATCCCTACAAAACAGTTGTGTTATTGGGGTACAAATAAGTTTTGAGAGATTTACAAAAGATGTCGTACCAAGTATTAAATCGCATCGGGCCATCTTGTAACTATATTTATGTCAAAGCGTCATCATTTCCCTCTAAAAATCATTTTGTGTCATTTCGCTGAAGTGTAAACAACATATTTTTTGTTCTCTAACCATGATAACCTTTGTGCCAACAAAACACACTTTGCGGGAATGTTTGTTTTAATTTGTAAGAAAATTGCGATTTTGACCCCAGTGACAAACAATGTGACGAAAATTTGAAGACGCTGAATTGGAGGCGTTTGTGGACCATGATTCATACCAAACTCAAGAGAAGCTTGCTGAAACTTTGGGGGTGTCTCAACAAGCGATTCATAACCGTTTTAAGACCATGGGTATAGTGCAAAAATATAAAACTTAAGTTTCGTATGAACTCGAGCCAAAAGACGTCGAACGCCGTTGTTTCACGTACGAACAACTGCTCCAAACGACAATGATTATGCATCAACTTCAACCGTGAAACCGAATATCCATGGCAAGACACTAATGCTGTGCATCCGGTGGGATCAGTTATTAGTGATCTACTATAAGTTACTACAGCCTAATGGAACCATCACTGGAGCACGTTATCAACGTTTTGAGTCGTCAAGTAAATTTTGGAGGCACTTCACTGGAAGGTCCTACCCCACTCGCCCTATTCACCAGACATTGCACATATGTGAAGCTGACCCGAAAACCATCCCAAAAAATTAAAATTTAGGAGTGTTTCTCCGCTAATTTCATTAAAAGGCCCTTCAGCCAGAAAAATTAAAAAAAAACTGGAGAAAATGAAATTCCATTACGAGAAAATAAAAAAAAACTAGAAATTTACCATACTTAAAAGGACCTAAACTAAAAAATTTTCAAAGTAGTACTCTCAAATAAAATTGACTGAAATCTTTTTAACGACCATAATCTATCGATTCCGTATATCGTATATGCCTCATTAATGCACTGACCATGAGCATTAAGCACACAAATGCTCTTAACTTACAGTTGGGATAAGAGGCCTGCCCAGTTGATTTAATATTTGCTTCTGTCAGATTATGTATCAGAACTATGCTTTTATGTCACCATAAATTTCTCCGTTCACAGAGTTTGGCAGATATAACAGTATATGTCTAATTATTGCACTGACCATCAGCATTAAGAACACAAATGCTCATTACTTTACAGTGGGGATAAGAGGCCTCCTCAGTTGATTTATTATTCGCTCCTGTCAGATTAGGTATCAGAACTATGCTCATGCCATAGAACTGAAAGAAGCGCAAATTAAATCAGCTGGGGAGACCTATTATTCTCACTGTAAGGTAATGAGCATTTGTGTGCTTTTTGCTGATCGTCAGTCCATCAATTAGGAATATACCGTTGTATCTGCTAAAGTCTGTGAACGGAGAAATTTATGGTGACATATGAGCATAATTCCGAAACCTAATCTAACTAAAGCAAATATTAAACCAGCTGGGGACGGCCCTTATTCCCACTGTAAGTTAAAGAGCATTTATGTGCTTAATACTCTTTGTTAGTGCATTATTGAGGCATATACCGTTATATCTGTTAAACTCTGTCAACGACGAAATTTATGGTGGCATATGAGCATAGTTCTGATACATAATCTGACAGAAGCGAATCCCCACTGTCAAGTAACGAGCATTTGTATTCTTAATGCGGATGGTCAGTGCATTAATTAGACATATACCGTTATATCTGCCAAACTCTGTGAACGGAGAAATTTATGGTGACATAAAAGCATAGTTCTGATACATAATCTGACAGGAGCGAATATTAAATCAACTTGGGAGGCCTCTTATCCCCACTGTAAGTTAAAGAGCATTTGTGTGCCTAATGCTCATGGCCAGTGCATTAATGAGGCATATACGATATACGGGATCGATAGATTATGGTCGTTAAAAATATTTCAGTCAAATTTATTTCAGAGTAATATTTTTAAAATTTTTAATTTAGGTTCTTTTAAGTATGGTAAATCTCTTCTTGTAATAGATTTTCATCTTAAAATTTGCTGTGTGTACGTGAGATTGTTTTTATCTCCTCGGGATGTAATTTGATTTTTTCCATATTTTTTGAAGGGCCTTTTAATGAAATTACTGGAGAAACACTACTAAATTTTAAAGATGTTTTTCGGGATGGTTTTCGGGCCAGCTTCACTTACGTAGACATTGCTCCTTTCGACTATACCACTTGTTCCGGTCGATGACTTGTAGTCTGGCCGAGCAGATGAATTGGGTCGACGAGGAATTTTTTCGTGGCGTAATCGTAGCTAACGATGGACCATACCTTGAATAAAATACATTGTACCAATTTCTCTGAATCAAGCCCCTTATTCATTAATATTTTCAATAATGTGGTAAAACCTTTCATAGTCCAATAAATGAGACGGAGAAATATACGTTTTCGTTTTCATAATTTTTAATTCTGTTTGGTTTGAAATTTGTGACTGTCATTAAATAAATCTGGGGCAAAATTTAATTAAAGTGTAAATTTTATTATTTTAATTACGTAGTTTAAAACAATACGTGCAATTTGTGTTCCTAGTTTATTATTTTTTTTTTTTCATAAAATAAAAATAAAAAAAGACTTTGCGGTTAATTTAATTCGGGGACTTATTAAAAACGTGATTCATTCAATGGTAAATAAGGATTCACACTATTATTTATGGATCTGCGCTATAAAATTCATACTGAGTGGTTAGAGTCGTGCCATTTGGATCGGTGGAACAAGGTGGTATGTTGAAATGTGGTTAGATTGTTATCAAAGGCTTTCAACCGTGGAAACGTAATGCATATTTTTTTTTTACAATCACACAAAACTACTTCTTTGTTATACCGATCTTAGTGTATGAAGTTGAAATAAGATATTTTTGGTAGGTAAAAATACAACAAACGCTAGATATTAAATTTTAAACTAGAACTATCTATGATATACGTGTACGTGTAGTTTATACTGTTACAATAATAAAACATCTGTATACCCGGAAAAACTTAGTTTCTCGTTTAATTATTTTGAGATAAAGTTTGTATAGTTTCGCTCGTTCCAAAACTTTTTTGACTTTCATCATATTTGTTTTGTTTTTTTTCGGTTTTGTTTAGCTTTTGGAAAAGCCTAAATTGCACTATGAATTAAAAAAGTTTTTTTTATATTATTAAAATTTATATTTGAAGGTTTAATAATAATGTAACGAAATAAGAAAAATCCAGAACCTATTCTTTTTGGAATGTTATAAGTTTTATTCATATATGATTCCCCTGAA
This sequence comes from Nephrotoma guestfalica, assembly GCA_963691935.1. Lineage (NCBI taxonomy): Eukaryota > Metazoa > Arthropoda > Insecta > Diptera > Tipulidae > Nephrotoma > Nephrotoma guestfalica. The sequence goes on from OY829915.1 coordinate 246,298,046, forward strand.
ACTATCTATCTATCTATATCATAGTTAAACTACAGTTTTGCTCGTGAAATGTATCACAACTTTTATATAGATACGAGTATTATATGTAATTTAATGTAACTTGAAATGTATAGCGGATGAAATAATAATTTGGACTGTTTGTATATCCGTCGCTCAATAAGTCCCGGGCGTGACACATAAATCGCGCATCTAATAAAAATGGGGAGTGCGCTGGTTATATTGGGTTTCCCAATAAGAGGTTTCATTTTGATATAAACGAGGAAGGTATGCCATTAACATTTGAAAACGATATCAGCCAAATGGCCGCCACGACTACGCTTGCAGCACCAATTCGCGTTGACATGACCAATTCGCACATTCGCGGCTGTATATCTTCGATAACTTCACGAATTTCATCTTTAAGGTCTTGAATCGATTGTGGTAACCTTATGTAACCTTATCTTTCATGTGGCCCAAAGAAAAAAAGTCTAAAGGTCGGTGGCCAATTGTGATCACCTCTTCGAGAAATAACACGGTCAGGACCGCTTTGGAAGAATTTACTAAATCTTACTAAATTTTTATTGTTGAATGATCGTGAGGTAAATTGAATGATAATGATAAATTGATCAAAAATATCATCAAAAATATTATAAAATTTATTTTACATATTCATGTAATTTAAAATGCAACAATTATATCTTAATTAATAAAAAAGCAATAAAATAATGATAAATAATGATAACCAACTGAACTAATAGACAAGTTTGACCACTTTCTCATACTTGTGGCCTGATATAGGGGGGTGGTTTTGATTGATGCTCAAACCGTTTAGATTTCAACTATTTAATCGCTTACTAAACTGCTATAAACTATTTTCCCGTTCACAAACGAGTGAGTTTTGATGAGATGGATGGCCAACTGAACTAATAGACAAGTTTGATCACTTTCTCATACTTGTGGCCTGATATAGAGGGTTGGTTACCTTGTTAAAGTTAGCCGAAAGTGAAAAATCGATAATGCAGATAGTGGTCAGGAAACTTTTCTTGCAAAATTGCGATTATATCGTTGCTTGTGTGGCGCGTAGCACTGTCTTGCTGAAAATAAACGTCGTCCACATCAATATCTGCCAATTCCGGCCATAAAAAATCATTAATCACAGCTCGGTAGCGCAATCCATTCACCGTAGCAGTTGCAACAGCCTCATTTTCGAATAAGTAGGGTGCAATCACACCACCAGCCCAAAAACCGCACCAAACAGTAACACGTTGAGGATGGAGAGGCTTTCCAACAATCATTCTTGGTTTTTCTGTGCCCCAAGGTGAGATGTAAATGGGCCTCATCACTGAATATGATTTTTCGATGAAAATCCGGATCATTTTAATGCATTCGAAGGACCCAATCAGCAAAGATACGACGTTTATGGTGATCGACCGGTTTAATTTCTTGTGTTAACTGAACTTTAAAAGCCTTAAGACCTTAGTCTTTATGCAAAATACGGTGTAATGTCGTTTGTGGAATGTCTAATTCCATAGATCGACGAGGAATCGACAAACCTGGGTTTTTGTCAACACTACGGGGTACAGCAGCAATATTCTCAGTTATTCTTGAGCACACGGTCTTGATTCTTCACATCACTAAATTGTCCCATAACAGCTCAAATTTTTCCACCAGTTTCACTATTGCCGCCGAGAAGGTGCTTCACGACGATCCGAAAGTGTTGCGAACTGTGACTGCAAAATTTTCACCATTTTTGTAGTGGACTTTAACAATTTCAATGCGTTTTTGAAGCGTGCGTCGTACCATTTTTAGTAATAGTGTAGTTTTGACTTAGTAAATGTCAAAATATGACGGCTTTCAAATTGACAGCTGCCCATAATAGCAGGCTATTCAAAATGAAACCTCTTATTGGAAAAACATATACAAGCTCCTCGCGCTGCACAATTTAGTTGTATCACGTACGTTTTTCCACATAAGAGAATCCACAAAATAGCGTGGAAATCGAATGATGGAAGAACGGAAAACCAAATCATCACGTCATGGTCTCTAGGAGAACCAGCATATATCCGAGGTTAAATCGTACATAGGTAGCAGAGATAGACAGCGATCATTTGTTTATCATATTCAAATGTAAGTGCAAACTCTAATCTACATTCATTAGACAAGCACATAAGACCGTTCGATGGTATATCAATGCAATAAAAGTTTAAACATCACTGCAGAGTTACCAATCAGCTGTCACTGACCATCTAGACCGATGCAGTAATATCGAAGAAACTCCTCTTAACATCTAGAAGCAGTAGCACGCTATACAATCAGTCATAACTACTGCAGCGCAATCGGAAGAAGGCGTCTGAGATCCCGTAATGATGGTCAGTACCGCCTGATCAACGAAAATAAACAAAATCTTACAGTTGACTCGCAACACGAGAAGCGCTATAGCAGAATATCTCAGTGCTCGAAAAGTAACGGCTAAATACCTCCGTCAAAAGAAGCGCAAACATATGAGATCATGCTCTCAAATATCTGACTGTTTTGTTAAAGCAAGGTATTAAATATAGGGAATACGGCAAATCTACTTCCAACATCTGGTAAATGGCGAAGCTACTCCTATTAGAGCAATTGCTCTACCAGGTTAAGAGCTTTGTTGAATGTCTCAGTGGTGGAAGTAGAAGCAGCTATTAGTAGATTGAAAAATCGAAAAGCACCCGGTCTCAACGGAATCCCAGTAGAATTAATTAAACTAGTAGGCACTACTCTGGTATCAAATCTATACGATCTTATCGACTCTATTTGTGACCAAGAAGAGCGGCCGGTTAATTGGAAGACCACATTGGAGTTCCTTTTTTATGGTAGAAAATTTCTTTTACGGCCTGATGATCAATAAGAATAATCAACTGATGGCCATAAATTTACTTATGGAACGTTTTCAATGCAAGTATGGTCACCAGTAATTTCCAGTAATTTCGCTCAGCCGATGGATACTTGTCATGTTTAATGTAGTTATTCGGTACTATAATTTTATAAGCCTTTTAATATATTTGTGTCCTTTTAGTTAAGTTCCTCGGTCAACAATACAGTGCCGATTATCAGCAAAATTTTAAAAAAATTTAAAAAAAATAAAAGAAATTCTCACTGAAACGGAGGAAAGAACAATTGTCGAATGGATAATTGAATGTACAAGAAAAGGATTCCAGAGATCATCATTTTGGGGAAGAAAACCGACCTGGAAAAGGATGGTACAATCTTTTTTTGAAAAGACATCGTTGCCTAGCTACCAGAGTTCCAGAAGTGGTAATTATTTTCTAGTTTAATTTTAAAATACGTACCTAGGTAGTTTTTACAAATTTTTATTTATTTATACCGTAGGCGACGGCTGCTAGCTCTGAAGTAAGTCCTTAAAACTTACACAAATGGTTTGATCAAATAGAAAACTATTTGAAAGAAAAACAGCTAATTTCCATATTATCCGAACCAAATCGTATTTTCAATAGAGTCGAGACTAATTTTGTGCTATGCGCTAAACCAAAAAGCGTGTTAGCAAAAGTTGACAGTAAAAATGTTTACAAAGTTGAGCAGGGTGCCTCTAAGTAGTGCTTGACGGTATTGTTTAGCTTCTCAGCCGTGGGAGAGATGATACCTTCGACGAAAATATATCCCTACAAAAGAATACCAGAAGGCATACGAAACTCAGATCCGAAGCATTGGGGCGTTGGAAGAAGCCAGAGTGGTTGGATGAAGAAAGAAGTGTTCCTTGAAAACATTTCTAATGCATTTATTATTAAAAATAACATAAAATTGCCAGTTATTTTATTTGTGGATGGGCCTGTGACGCACCTGACATACGAACTAAGCAATTTATAAATCTATGCAATAAATTGCAAATAATTTTAATTGCATTGTATCCTAATGCCACACGGATACTACAGCTATGCGATGTAGCAGCGTTTAAGCCCTTAAAATCAGCGTGGCAAAAGGTAGTCCTAAATTGGAAACCCGAAAATATTGATAACATCCTTACTAGAGAAACATTTGCTCCACTATTACAGCAAATGGTTTCACTATTACATGAAAAATGGTTTTAAGGCATGTTGGATTTATCCTTTCAACAAATATGCTGTTGACTATTCAAAATGTCTAGGCAAATCAGGCTTATATGAGGGTATACATCAGACAGTCCGAGAGTCGTTCAATCCAGTATGTGATTCCAATGGAAATCAATGTCAATGACATGGAACAATTGACATGTAACAATTTTCTGACATTGTTGGCCCGAAACTTTTGGAACTTCGATCGATAAAAGTGTGTTTTGAATTTTGAAAACTGAAGAGTTTCGATGTCCACACAACATTTATAAAGCACTTGCACTCTCCGCCAATTTAGGAATGCCACCGAATATTATGGACATCAATGAATTTATTTATCTACCTGAAGAATTCAACATTGAAGAGATAGAAGGAGGAAAGCGAGGTCAATACAGACAGTATGACACTGATAGAAAATACGGAACAAGAAAAAGTTTCGGAAATTTCAGAATTGCGGATTAGAAATGGAAATTGAAAAGGAACATCGACAATAATTGCAAATTCAAAACAGGGAAAATAAGCAAAAAATAAGGGAAGAAAATCAAATAACAAACCGAAGCGAAAAACAAAACCTAAGATTCTAAAAAAATTCTGCCAATTATAGAGTGCATGAATTTATCTCAGTTTTTCATCCCAGGAATAATAAAAATGTTCATCAGGTAACACCAATTTCATCCCATCCCAGGATTTTTAAATTATACAATTAATTAGGAGTGTTATCCTTGTTAAAGGTAGCGAACATCTTACCTTCCGACTATGCAGACCCCTAAAATTAATATAAATCAAAATTACATATATGAGCACAAACTGTATTTCATATATTACGAAAAAAATACTCAATAAAATAATTAATAATTCTCCCAAACCTATAGAGTGCCTAAGATTTAACTTCTGGTTATGAAAATTTAACTTCTGCCAATAAGACAAAGATTCGCTCGAAGTAATACAAATATTGCTGCCGTTCAGGCAAGTGTTGCTGAAGACCGCAATTTGTCGATTAAAAGGCGTTCTCAAGAGTTGGGACTGTCTCAAACCACAACCTGGCGGATTTTGAGAAAGGATTTGAGTTTGCATCCGTATAAAATTGTTCTCAATCAAGAACTAAAGCCATTGGACCACCGTAAACGTCGAGAATTTTGCTGATTTTGCCCTGGAACAACTTGAAAACGATAACGATTTTTTACGAAAAACATCTTCATCGATGAGGCTCACTTTCATCTGAGTGGTGCGGTAAACAAACAAAACTGTCGATTCTGGTGCGAGGAAAATCCCTACATTATTTATGAAAAACCATTACATTCACCTAAATTGACAGTTTGGTGTGAAATGAAGCTGGTAACACCGTCACTGTCAATGGAGATCGGTATAGATCGATGATATTCAACTTTTTATGACCGAAATTGGAAGAAGTTGATATTGACAACATGTGGTTCCAACAAGACGGGGCTACGTGCCACACAGCAAGTGCAACAATTGAACTATTGCGAGAAAAGTTTGGAGATTCGATTATTTCAAGTCGTGATATTGAATGGCCTCCAAGAAATTGTGATTTAACACCATTACACTATTTCTTGTGGGGTTATTTGAAGTCATTGGTCGTTAGCAATAAACCAAACTCTCTTCAAGCTTTACAAGTCAATATTGAACGTGCTATTCATGACATACAACTTGATTTAGTGGAAAAAGTGCTCGAAAATTAGGTTCATCAAATTCATTCTTGCAGAAGAAGTCGTGGAGGCCATTTGAATGACGTTTTATTCAGAACTTAATTGTATCGATTGTACTTCACATTAAATAAAAAACATTTTAATTTCCTTAACATTTAGTGTGTGTTTTTAAAAGAAATCATATCACTCTTATTGGAAAACCCTTTATAATGTAGACAAATCAGTTTGTGCTTTGGTTAACCAAATTTAAGTTAAATACAAAAGAATCGTAAATTTTCTTATAAGTGTCCATTATTGTAACATTTACCCTACTTGAGACAAAAACTACCGGTTTCTCTGCGCCTTCAATTTCATGAGACACTACAGCCCCGACGCCATAAGGGCTGACATCAGTTGAAATAATAGGTACTTTGACGGATCATATAGCTGTAACAAGTTGTTATTTAAAATCAATTGTTTGCTGTTCCTGAAATATTTCTCACAGGCTTCTGGCCAATTAAATACGACGTCTTTCCTAAGTAACCTATACAACTCTCTCCACTCTATCGACAAATTCGAGATAAGACAACCGCAGTAGTTCAATAGTCCCAAGGACTAAAACCGGAGTTCGGTTACATTTTTGTGATTTGGAGCTTGATTTGGAACAAGGGCCCTTATTTTCTCCTCGTTTTAAAGCAGTTACTAACTGATCATATGCTTTTACAGCTGGTTCATCTGGTGATACTGATGCCTTTAATATATGGTACGTTGAAACATTTATTTTTCTTTTCTTCTTCAACATCATTTATATCGAAGAAAATTTGGAGACGATCAAGGTAAGATTCAAACTTGTCACCGGGTTCAAACTCTTTTATTGTTCCAACATGTGGCATAGCGTCTTTCTATTGTTTGCCATTAAGAAGTATTACGAAATTTATTTCATAATTTTAATCACGCAATGAGGCGAACAGTAGCGTCTCTGTGGTAAACCTCGAACCCGGTTACCATAAATTTCATAGCGTATGAAAAATGTAAATATATGGGATCCGTAATAACATCATCAAATGATATGCTTGCAGAAATCAAAATCCGAATTGCTGCCGAACACAGAGTTGTCTACGTCCAAGCACGCACTTCAAAATACGATGTATACTATATTTCGTAAGCGAGAAGTAAAGCCGGCTGTCTAACGACTGTAGAATGTTATCTACATTTGAAAGGGAATTAATTCATTCGTTTAAATCATGATCGAGTTACACGCCTGCGTCACGTTTCAAACTCGCCACATTAACGGATGATTAAAAAAATGTTCCAATAACACCCAATCGGTGTTCGTCGTAGAGGACCGACTACGCTGGCGTCATAACATTGATCAAAACCTATGTACGGCTAATAGGATGTTGAAACTGATCGCAAAGAGCGATGCATCTTGACGGATATGAGAGAGAGAAAGAGAAAATCATCAATTCTCATAGCAAATCAATACGTGTAGCTCCACTCCAACATCACAGCAGATTTTTATTAGATAAAATCACCACCTCATCAAAGTTATAATTTTATGGTATACTGTGTAGTCTTTAGGTAGTTAATAGTTATTAAGCCACATGTTACTTAAACCTATAGTGTTTGATCTAATCGGAACTAAATAGAAATCTAGTCTAAAAAGCTTAATTAAATAAAGCTTAAAGCTTTGTTGTAGGCTTCACGTGCTTCTCTAAACCGTTATGTGCCATAGAAGGTACGTACATAAAATATATTTGGTAGCCTATAAAGGTCTGAGGTTACACCTGCGATATACATTACTTTTAAAGTAATTCCGACCCATTTCATATTAAATAGCGCAGGCTGCTAAACATAAAAAATATCTGATATCCTTCCCCCTCCCCACATTTAAATAAATAAATAAACAAGAAACAAAAAAAAATTGTGGAAAATCTGAAAATACTATAAAACGTTCTCTCACCTTATTTATTTTATTATAAAATTTATTTTTTGTTTTTAATAATTTTTTTTTTATTTATTTATTTTTATTCACCAAAAAATAAAAAAATCGTTAGAGATGAAAAAGGAAAACATCGTGAAAATTTAAGGAAAAAAATCGTTCGTACAAACGAAAAAATAACCAACTGTTACCATAAACAAGTTTTAGTTATAATATTACCACATACTTAAATATATAAATACGAGACGAGAGCATAGTATAGCTGAGTAAACACATATACGAAAATAAGAAGATGAAGATGGAAACGACGAGGAAAATGTGCTTTTAAGTTAAAAGTTAAAGAAAATGTAATAAAAAATTCTATTTTATTGGTTTAATAATAATAAATTTGTGGGATTTCTCTAGCTTGCTCTCTATATGATACATTCGGTTTATTGTGTATGTGCTGTGTGTAGGTAGGTTTGGGGTGGCGAAACTTTTTTTAATTGGGTTAATGTTGATGATATCATAATGTGCACGATATATTTATGACTTAAACTATATACGATAGTTCTGTTGGCTTATATTTTATAACAATGTCCTCAAACCTATAATAGAGAAAGATGTTTTATTCCACCACACCAATTAGGGGTTAGAAAAAATTACTGACTTGAATTTTCGAGTCGAGTTTTCGTCCATCGAGAGCACGTATATGAAGTTATCCCAGCATTCCATCCGAGAAAATAACCAGCTGATTGCAATAAAAAAAACTGATCGAATAATAACTAAAGTATCAAAAAACTGTAAGATTCAAAAATGCATTCATAATGGAAGATTGTAGACCTAGATAATAAAAATTGGTCCCGTAGTAGGTATTTTAAGACCAAGTAAGCGCATCGTTCCGTGGCAAGTTCCAGAAAATGAACTCCCGACTAAAGGATTTTTTTATATATTTAATTATTCTTTCATAATTTATATTCTTGTTTGGAGGGTTGTAGCCCTTTACAATTTTATTATATTTTTAGTCAATCCTGATTGGATCTAGTAGATTTTTTGTTTTCTTCCTTCGCAGCCATCTTATTGGGTTTGAATCATCCCACATACGACGTATTTCAGCATTTTGATCTAAATGTACGTTGCATGTATTTTCTTGCGTGTTTGCTAATTTCAATTCAAATTCAGATCTCTATGTTGTCATTTCTTATGTATCACAGTGCATAAACTATTCCACGTAGGACTTTGCTGTGGAATGGCTGGATGATATTGACATTGATTTTCTTCGGAGGTCGGAAATTTTTACCCTAGCTATTTTTTCCAAGCTAGAACCAATAAAAATTTCCAAATCACAATATCAACCATCAGTTTTCACTGATTGTAAATAAAATTAAAACGGAGGAACCTTCATTGGATACAATCGAGGTATTGATAGAAACATACCGAAATCGTGCTCTGGACGTATTCATAAGAGGACTCAATGGCGAGTTAAGCAGAATGCTGATGATCCAACGCAAACAAAATCTTCCTGAGGCATACTCACCATGCTTAGAGTTCCAAAACCTGATTTAACGTAACATAGTAATCCATAAAAAGTGCTTAAATAATTCAGTTGTAGCCCCGATTAATCAATTAGCCTCATATCCAGCGAATCTACAAAGGAAAGCGGTCAATATCACGGTGTCAAAAAGAAACATGGCCTACAACATCCAGCACCAGAACAATAGATTGCCGCCTCCACGACCAGCGGGACCAAAACCACCAACACCTATGTCAATCGATCCATCCACCCAGACAAGGCAAGTCAATTATATCAACCGGCCTTCGTATCAACAAGAGTATCGGACAAATAACCCAAACAATCAGGAAAAATTACCAACCCGCATACAAACGCGAACACTCTGATCAAAACATACCAAAACAGAACCAAAGGATCTACCACTTAGAACCGGAAGTAGAAGAAGAACTATATAATCCGATGGTTTCCGAAGAGATTTCAGACTTGGTCATAAGCGATCAAGAGGAAGAAGAAGAAATTGAAAACACCGAATACAAAACTGGAGACAAAAAATTACCCAAAACCCTCATCGACATCGGGGCAAATAAAAATTTCATCAGATCGGAACTAGCAAAAAACCCAATTCGACCAACAATCAATTCAATATTAAATCAGCTGGTGGAATCATACCGATTACAGAAAAAAATTTTGGACCATTCTTTAAAAGTGTCGGAATCTACAAAAAATTGGAATTTTTCGTATAACCGGGACTTCAATCATTCGACGGAATAATTGTATATGATACCCTAAAAGAACTAGGGGCCATAATCGACAGGAAAAATAACACGTTAATTCTAGGATCAAACATAAAGATACCACCAAAGGAAAAGCCGTCATCACAAGTCAATAATCTGGAAATCCGAGACAATCATCTCTCGCAAAAGACAAAAGAAATGAAATCATCGAAACGGATGTAAGAGCAGAGTTTAAAGCAACAACAGAGGAACCCATCTATTCCAAATCTTACCCGTATCCGGTAAGTATGAGAGGTGAAGCGGAAACCCAAATCGAACAGCTGCTAAGTGACGGTATTATAAGACCTTCCAAGAGCCTCTACAATGCTCCAATCTGGGTAGTGGAGAAAAAATTGGACGCTTCCGGTATACGTAACAAGCGTATGGTCATTGATTTTAAAAGACGCAATGCCGTAACAGTCACTATTTGCAACAAAATGTTTTTCATTAAGAAGTAAAGGATCAATAATTAGAGATTTATCAAACTCGTGAACAAAATTGTGAGTGACTGTATGTAAGATTTTATAATTAGATTTAGAAGTCCCTTAGTCTAAGGCAATCAGAGAACTTTAACTGTCTCTGTGTATAGCAAGAAAACGCCAAGGTAGCTGCGTCCTTGTCGTGGGGGCGAGTATTCCATCGGCAGTAGCAAAGTGCTACCAGGGTCTAAATGCCATGTGGTATAGATTGGCTAAAACAAACAATGAGTACAACAAATACGAAATGTAATAATACCCCAAGTGGTACCGTAGCAAATATGTTGCCAAATCCACACTCTTCGAATCAAGGCTACATAATTTTGAGATAAATACACTAGCAGCTAATTCTGGGCCTGGGATACATTCTTAGTTTTATCGGGCGGGTCCAAAATTTAAACTAAAATCAATGAAATTCCTAACCCAGAGTTCCATTTTCGAGAACTTGCCACAGAATGCCACAGAGTTTCTAATTAGCCCTAAAATTAGCTACAAGTCAATATATCTCAAAATCATGAAGCTTTTATCTGAGACATTTTTAATTTTGGCGAAATATATTTCGTTTTATCGAGCGGGACGAAATTTTAAATAAAATTCAATAGAACCCTTAGCCCAGATTTCATTTTCGGAAAATGTTAACAGAACCATTTTTTTAATTGGGCGTATAATTTTCCATTACTATATGCATTTCAGAAGCTTACAGTTTTTTGATGGGTGGGCCAACTTCACACAAGAGCCAATTTGTTTTTTGAAATGCTATTGTTGCCTGAAAAAAATTTAATTTTCTGGGATATAATGTTGGGATAAATAACTGAATATACGTATATCGAGACCTGCCTAAGCAATTTTACGTAATTCTTAAATCCTACATTGCAGATCGCCAATTTTGGGTCAAATTTGAAAGCGGTAATCGTGCATCCTTTATACAAGAGATTTTTCGAATATTCGTTCATTTAATCGTAACAGATGGAAAATAATATCGCAAAAATGAGGCCAAATCAAAAAGGAAAAAGAGATAAATTCAAATTTGTACGAACATGTACTGGCTCCTGGATAGAATTGAACAAACTAAACACCCATAACCCCTATAACTATTCAAAGGATGGAGATTTTTAGTTAGCTTATAATCTTATTAATCAGAAAATACAGATAGTATTTCGTTGAAGTTTTCCTAGAACATGGAAAAACTTAATGGAAATCTGCTTGCAACGTAAATTTAGTGAATTGCAAATTGAGCATGACATCCTTAGCCCCTATTATTTTGCAAGGAAGCATTTGTAAATTTATTTACATCATATTATATAAATTGATTTACTCGTTTATACGAAGTTTTACGCATACATTTGATACAAAACAGGTGGAACCAAAATCTTTAGGAAAATTTAGGAAATTCGTCACTATCATATTAAAATGCATTTTGAGCTGCAGAGAACTCGGTTAATTCTTAATCAATAATTGTGAAACTCGCAACTCAAGGCTAAATTTTAATCTAATATGTATAGGTCCGATTTTCGTAGTACCATCTCCACAATGCTTAGCTCCATGCCAGCTTATAGTCGTTTCAAAATTTCTCATTTAGTTTCAGCATAGCATAAGCTATCAGTAAAGTAACCGTACTTTTTGGTTACCTGTGTGAGTTTTTAAGATATCAGCGAAAATCTGAAACTTAATTTGTATTGCAGTGCATTTTTATTTTGAATTGGAAACTTATAAATCTAATAAGAAAATTTAAGAAGATCATCGTTTTTAAGTATTTAAGTTTTGAATTTTTGCGACTATGTGGTCAAAATCAAAATATTACTTAGATAATTCTTAACGACAATCTTCCTCAATTTTCTTATTAGATTCATAAATTTCCAATTCAAAATACAATCTCAACTAACACAATACAAACACAATTATTTTTATATTTACTTGTAAAGTAGTGGACGAGAAGCGCCTGTCTGTGACTTATTTCCGATCTTTGTTCAAAATATATGTTAGAATTGCAATATAGACCTGCGACGCAAATTTCATAATAATTGGTTCGGAATTAGTCGCGAGTTATCTCGAACACAAAATCCATTTTAATCGTGTGGATTGAACAGATAACAGAACTTTATCTAAAATTTATGTTTCATTCCAAAGTTTAGTCCAGCAAAAACACAACCCATAATTGTTTCCTAACCTCACTTTAGAATCCTTAATCAATATTACTAACCAAATTTCATCATAATTCGTTAAGAAATGGTGGAGAAATATGGAATATTGTAAAATTTCAAAATTTCATGTACCGAGTTTCTTGGAGGTCAATCAACTTGTCAATTTACGGATCACCTATAAGATTTTATTCTGCTGGAGTGTTTTGTTTTGTAAAATAGAGGTAAAAATGAGTAAAATATTTCAATTGGTTAAAAATAACAACAGAAATTACTTTGGTGATAGTGCAACCACTCATGGCAGGTCCTACTTTCCGCTGCCTCATACAGCATGCTTTGCAAATTCCTGCTATGTATAAGAAAAATATCAAAAGTACTTCGAGCGATAAAATATTTTCCAACGAACCAATCCGATCTGTGGGGTGCATGTCTAGAAAATCAATTCAAGAATCACAGTGCCACAGGATTCGGCTTTTATTGAAGTAGTTAAATTGGAACGAGACACTGATGATCGATTTTCCCGAAAGTCATCGTCTACAAAAGTAAATAACATACCCAAAAATCTCCGGGTAAAAGATGAGTTTGAACCAGCCTAATGCAAACGAAGTGCAGGGATTGCCACATGCATAATTTATTTAAAATTATAAATTTTTTATTATTTTTAGTTCAGCAAATTGCAGTGCAAAATAACAACAATCTAATCTAAAGGTTGGGTAACAATAAATATTCAACTTATCAAATATACCTATTTGCAGACTTTACAGTTTTTTTTTTATTTTTTCTACAGAAAACGTGTGATAATAATCTAAGCACGGATGTGGTACAATCAAGGAGAAGGTTAATATACGATCCAAAATCACAAAATTTAATACAAAGCGCACTTTAGATTTGGTGGCCGAGATTAGTCAATTTTACCAACTTTCTTCTAGAATAACACAGTCTAGACTAGCTAATTTCATTTTATTTTATTTTGGTTTTAACACACTATTGATTAACTCGACAAATGCTAAAAGTTACTAACAGACGTGCCTCTGATGTTTCTCTATATGATTACGGAAGTTGTGGACACTTTCTCACCATAAGTTGATCTCAATCGTATAATAAAAATGTGTTTTGAAAATTGTTACGCTCATGGAGATGCCATTTACTGTGAATGAAGCACTTGTCATCGTCACCACTGATCTATGTACAGAAAATTTAAAATAAATATCACGTGTTTCTAAAAACTTTACAACAAAAATTGTACAAATTCTGTAAATAAAATTAAAAACAAAATCAACAGAACATGTTCCAAATCAACACCCTTTAACATTTTCTACGTACGTAACTGCGTACACAATTTCAAAGCACACAAGTTGCTTAAGTAAACAATTATTTGGTTTCGTGTAAGACTGACAGGGGGGTTGTTGCATAAATTCTACATTTCTTTATATTAGGCTATACATGAGAATGTGTACAGTAGACTTTTACGTATACGAACCCATCCCAGTTTATCAGAAATTTATCGTCAAAGTTAAAGTTTTTTGTGCAGAAAAGTTACAGACGAAACTAATCTTTCTTTATGACCACATTGGAATTTCCAGATGAATAGAAAACTTTTTTTTTTTGTATAATGTAGGATTGGTATACGGTATTTGAAAATTATTTGTTGTTATAAATACAGTTTGCAGGAATTTCCGTATGTTTGATTTTGCTATTTGCTGGAAAATTGAAATATATTTGAAACTTAACAGGAAGATATTTTTCATTGAGTTAATGGAGATGAAAAACTATAGACACAATAACGAAACTACTTTTTTTTCTATATACGAGTATGTTTCGAAGTTTGATAAAATGCTATAAAAGTACCGAGGAGATACAAACCTATTACCGAGAGTTTTCTGTATTTGAAAAATGAAGAAAAAACAGTTCAAAAGTAAATATATAAACTACATTTATCACCTTGATGAGATGAGGATAATAAACAGGATATGTGATATAGTTTCTTTTGTGTGGACGACAAAAAATAAATAAAATTCGAAAATCTTGATTAGTTTATGACTAAAAAATATTCTAGAATGTAAAACGGAACTCTGGAATGAATTGGAATTTTTCTCTTTTATATTACAGCGGATGTTGATAGGGGATTAGATAACAAAAAATACATTTGATTGTTTAGAAGCTTTACGGCTTTATGGTTTTACTTTATAAAATTATAAAGTTGTATGATTTTGAGTAAAAACAATTCCATTATAGATTTACGCTCCAGTAAAAATTGTACAGCAAAATAGTTCATAAACGAAAATGTTTGTCATACAAAAATACCGCCATAAAGTAGCAATATAAAGCTATTATAAAAAGTCTCGACGTTTTCTCTTCAACTTTAAGTTTAACTTTAACTTTAACTTTAACTTTAACTTTAACTTAAACCTAAACTTAAACTTAAACTTAAACTTAAACTTAAACTTAAACTTAAACTTAAACTTAAACTTAAACTTAAACTTAAACTTAAACTTAAACTTAAACTTAAACTTAAACTTAAACTTAAACTTAAACTTAAACTTAAACTTAAACTTAAACTTAAACTTAAACTTAAACTTAAACTTAAACTTTAACTTTAACTCTAACTCTAACTCTAACTCTAACTCTAACTCTAACTCTAACTCTAACTCTAACTCTAACTCTAACTCTAACTCTAACTCTAACTCTAACTCTAACTCTAACTCTAACTCTAACTCTAACTCTAACTCTAACTCTAACTCTAACTCTAACTCTAACTCTAACTCTAACTCTAACTCTAACTCTAACTCTAACTCTAACTCTAACTCTAACTCTAACTCTAACTCTAACTCTAACTCTAACTCTAACTCTAACTCTAACTCTAACTCTAACTCTAACTCTAACTCTAACTCTAACTCTAACTCTAACTCTAACTCTAACTCTAACTCTAACTCTAACTCTAACTCTAACTCTAACTCTAACTCTAACTCTAACTCTAACTCTAACTCTAACTCTAACTCTAACTCTAACTCTAACTCTAACTCTAACTCTAACTCTAACTCTAACTCTAACTCTAACTCTAACTCTAACTCTAACTCTAACTCTAACTCTAACTCTAACTCTAACTCTAACTCTAACTCTAACTCTAACTCTAACTCTAACTCTAACTCTAACTCTAACTCTAACTCTAACTCTAACTCTAACTCTAACTCTAACTCTAACTCTAACTCTAACTCTAACTCTAACTCTAACTCTAACTCTAACTCTAACTCTAACTCTAACTCTAACTCTAACTCTAACTCTAACTCTAACTCTAACTCTAACTCTAACTCTAACTCTAACTCTAACTCTAACTCTAACTCTAACTCTAACTCTAACTCTAACTCTAACTCTAACTCTAACTCTAACTCTAACTCTAACTCTAACTCTAACTCTAACTCTAACTCTAACTCTAACTCTAACTCTAACTCTAACTCTAACTCTAACTCTAACTCTAACTCTAACTCTAACTCTAACTCTAACTCTAACTCTAACTCTAACTCTAACTCTAACTCTAACTCTAACTCTAACTCTAACTCTAACTCTAACTCTAACTCTAACTCTAACTCTAACTCTAACTCTAACTCTAACTCTAACTCTAACTCTAACTCTAACTCTAACTCTAACTCTAACTCTAACTCTAACTCTAACTCTAACTCTAACTCTAACTCTAACTCTAACTCTAACTCTAACTCTAACTCTAACTCTAACTCTAACTCTAACTCTAACTCTAACTCTAACTCTAACTCTAACTCTAACTCTAACTCTAACTCTAACTCTAACTCTAACTCTAACTCTAACTCTAACTCTAACTCTAACTCTAACTCTAACTCTAACTCTAACTCTAACTCTAACTCTAACTCTAACTCTAACTCTAACTCTAACTCTAACTCTAACTCTAACTCTAACTCTAACTCTAACTCTAACTCTAACTCTAACTCTAACTCTAACTCTAACTCTAACTCTAACTCTAACTCTAACTCTAACTCTAACTCTAACTCTAACTCTAACTCTAACTCTAACTCTAACTCTAACTCTAACTCTAACTCTAACTCTAACTCTAACTCTAACTCTAACTCTAACTCTAACTCTAACTCTAACTCTAACTCTAACTCTAACTCTAACTCTAACTCTAACTCTAACTCTAACTCTAACTCTAACTCTAACTCTAACTCTAACTCTAACTCTAACTCTAACTCTAA
The DNA here is from genome assembly GCA_963691935.1 of Nephrotoma guestfalica. Taxonomy (NCBI): domain Eukaryota; kingdom Metazoa; phylum Arthropoda; class Insecta; order Diptera; family Tipulidae; genus Nephrotoma; species Nephrotoma guestfalica. Next base: position 246,314,794 of record OY829915.1, read on the forward strand.
CTCTAACTCTAACTCTAACTCTAACTCTAACTCTAACTCTAACTCTAACTCTAACTCTAACTCTAACTCTAACTCTAACTCTAACTCTAACTCTAACTCTAACTCTAACTCTAACTCTAACTCTAACTCTAACTCTAACTCTAACTCTAACTCTAACTCTAACTCTAACTCTAACTCTAACTCTAACTCTAACTCTAACTCTAACTCTAACTCTAACTCTAACTCTAACTCTAACTCTAACTCTAACTCTAACTCTAACTCTAACTCTAACTCTAACTCTAACTCTAACTCTAACTCTAACTCTAACTCTAACTCTAACTCTAACTCTAACTTTAACTTTAACTTTAACTTTAACTTTAACTTTAACTTTAACTTTAACTTTAACTTTAACTTTAACTTTAACTTTAACTTTAACTTTAACTTTAACTTTAACTTTAACTTTAACTTTAACTTTAACTTTAACTTTAACTTTAACTTTAACTTTAACTTTAACTTTAACTTTAACTTTAACTTTAACTTTAACTTTAACTTTAACTTTAACTTTAACTTTAACTTTAACTTTAACTTTAACTTTAACTTTAACTTTAACTTTAACTTTAACTTTAACTTTAACTTTAACTTTAACTTTAACTTTAACTTTAACTTTAACTTTAACTTTAACTTTAACTTTAACTTTAACTTTAACTTTAACTTTAACTTTAACTTTAACTTTAACTTTAACTTTAACTTTAACTTTAACTTTAACTTTAACTTTAACTTTAACTTTAACTTTAACTTTAACTTTAACTTTAACTTTAACTTTAACTTTAACTTTAACTTTAACTTTAACTTTAACTTTAACTTTAACTTTAACTTTAACTTTAACTTTAACTTTAACTTTAACTTTAACTTTAACTTTAACTTTAACTTTAACTTTAACTTTAACTTTAACTTTAACTTTAACTTTAACTTTAACTTTAACTTTAACTTTAACTTTAACTTTAACTTTAACTTTAACTTTAACTTTAACTTTAACTTTAACTTTAACTTTAACTTTAACTTTAACTTTAACTTTAACTTTAACTTTAACTTTAACTTTAACTTTAACTTTAACTTTAACTTTAACTTTAACTTTAACTTTAACTTTAACTTTAACTTTAACTTTAACTGTAACTTTAACTGTAACTTTAACTGTAACTGTAACTGTAACTGTAACTGTAACTGTAACTGTAACTTTAACTGTAACTTTAACTTTAACTTTAACTTTAACTTTAACTTTAACTTTAACTTTAACTTTAACTTTAACTTTAACTTTAACTTTAACTTTAACTTTAACTTTAACTTTAACTTTAACTTTAACTTTAACTTTAACTTTAACTTTAACTTTAACTTTAACTTTAACTTTAACTTTAACTTTAACTTTAACTTTAACTTTAACTTTAACTTTAACTTTAACTTTAACTTTAACTTTAACTTTAACTTTAACTTTAACTTTAACTTTAACTTTAACTTTAACTTTAACTTTAACTTTAACTTTAACTTTAACTTTAACTTTAACTTTAACTTTAACTTTAACTTTAACTTTAACTTTAACTTTAACTTTAACTTTAACTTTAACTTTAACTTTAACTTTAACTTTAACTTTAACTTTAACTTTAACTTTAACTTTAACTTTAACTTTAACTTTAACTTTAACTTTAACTTTAACTTTAACTTTAACTTTAACTTTAACTTTAACTTTAACTTTAACTTTAACTTTAACTTTAACTTTAACTTTAACTTTAACTTTAACTTTAACTTTAACTTTAACTTTAACTTTAACTTTAACTTTAACTTTAACTTTAACTTTAACTTTAACTTTAACTTTAACTTTAACTTTAACTTTAACTTTAACTGTAACTTTAACTGTAACTTTAACTGTAACTTTAACTGTAACTGTAACTGTAACTGTAACTGTAACTGTAACTGTAACTTTAACTGTAACTTTAACTTTAACTTTAACTTTAACTTTAACTTTAACTTTAACTTTAACTTTAACTTTAACTTTAACTTTAACTTTAACTTTAACTTTAACTTTAACTTTAACTTTAACTTTAACTTTAACTTTAACTTTAACTTTAACTTTAACTTTAACTTTAACTTTAACTTTAACTTTAACTTTAACTTTAACTTTAACTTTAACTTTAACTTTAACTTTAACTTTAACTTTAACTTTAACTTTAACTTTAACTTTAACTTTAACTTTAACTTTAACTTTAACTTTAACTTTAACTTTAACTTTAACTTTAACTTTAACTTTAACTTTAACTTTAACTTTAACTTTAACTTTAACTTTAACTTTAACTTTAACTTTAACTTTAACTTTAACTTTAACTTTAACTTTAACTTTAACTTTAACTTTAACTTTAACTTTAACTTTAACTTTAACTTTAACTTTAACTTTAACTTTAACTTTAACTTTAACTTTAACTTTAACTTTAACTTTAACTTTAACTTTAACTTTAACTTTAACTTTAACTTTAACTTTAACTTTAACTTTAACTTTAACTTTAACTTTAACTTTAACTTTAACTTTAACTTTAACTTTAACTTTAACTTTAACTTTAACTTTAACTTTAACTTTAACTTTAACTTTAACTTTAACTTTAACTTTAACTTTAACTTTAACTTTAACTTTAACTTTAACTTTAACTTTAACTTTAACTTTAACTTTAACTTTAACTTTAACTTTAACTTTAACTTTAACTTTAACTTTAACTTTAACTTTAACTTTAACTTTAACTTTAACTTTAACTTTAACTTTAACTTTAACTTTAACTTTAACTTTAACTTTAACTTTAACTTTAACTTTAACTTTAACTTTAACTTTAACTTTAACTTTAACTTTAACTTTAACTTTAACTTTAACTTTAACTTTAACTTTAACTTTAACTTTAACTTTAACTTTAACTTTAACTTTAACTTTAACTTTAACTTTAACTTTAACTTTAACTTTAACTTTAACTTTAACTTTAACTTTAACTTTAACTTTAACTTTAACTTTAACTTTAACTTTAACTTTAACTCTAACTTTAACTATAACTTTAACTCTAACTTTAACTATAACTTTAACTTTAACTTTAACTTTAACTTTAACTTTAACTTTAACTTTAACTATAACTATAACTATAACTATAACTATAACTTTAACTATAACTATTACTATAACTATAACTATAACTATAACTATAACTATAACTATAACTATAACTATAACTATAACTATAACTATAACTATAACTATAACTATAACTATAACTATAACTATAACTATAACTATAACTATAACTATAACTTTAAAAATAGATGAAATTGTCCCACATGTCTCAATCAATAATCAAATTAAATATTTTTCGGTCCTATATGTCAAATCATTATATGAGAAATTAAGTTTTTGTATGAACAAATTTAATCTTAAATTAATTGGAAAAGCAAATTGTGACACAACACTTTTTCAAATCTTAAAGATCGTACTGTGCTAGGTAGAAAGTTGAATGTTGTATATCAGGTTCAATGTGCTTGTAATAAAATATACATTAGACAAAGAAAGCAATTGTTATCTACAATATTCTGCCAAAATTAAAGAGACCCTCAAAACATAGCTAAAGGTAAACTTGACGTATTTTGGATACCGATAAAATATTAGAGAGAGAAACAACTCCTTCAATTAGACGAGTGTTATTTATTTATAAATACAAATAATTTTGTGAGATTCAATTCTTATTTTGAGTACAAGCTCATTTATTATAAGTCGCGCATCTCATATAAATCTGAAGAAAGTTAAATTGACCTATCCCCGCACCGTGCCTGATTATGTTCGGCTATCCACAATTTTCCGATGTAACATGTATCTAAATTATCCAAGACTGATCCGTTTTGTGTTTTTTTTTTTCAAATGTTCCTACTTACTTTAACCTTAATGTATCAATACGCCTTTTCTAAATTCAAATCAATACTTCAATTCATTTCGATTCGTTTTTTCTGTGAATAATTTTTATATAGAGTTTTTAATTTTATATCTATTTTTAGCACTTCTGTAAACATTATGACTTTACAATTATTATAAGTTTTTTTCGTAAACTATTTTTTAATTGATTTTTCCAGTAAATTTATATTATATTCATAGTTGGTTTTGCCCTGAAGATAATTGTAAATAAACAATTGAAACGTTGACACTGTAACAGTGGATTTTATTGCAGGCTTGATTTCCAGATGAAACATCGAAATATAATTAATTAAATTCTTTAAAATAATTAAATTTTTATTTGTTAGGTTTGGAAATCATTATTAAAAAATACAAAAATATTGCACCCGAATATATGGATTAATTTGCATTGAATCAAGTTTAAGACGAAATGTAGGAAGATTTTGTGTAAAATCTAACGCGAGAATAATGTAAAAATGTTTCAATTTCACTACAAGAATTTTTTTAATTAACCAGTGTAAATTTTTGGTAATAATAGTACCATGCATTCCACAATGATCCCAAATTCATCAGGATTATCAACCAGCTAAGAATAACAAGCATAAAATAATTATTAAATTAACCTTGACATGCCCTTCGCGCATATCAATTTAAATCGAAATTCACAAAATTTTAAAGGTTTCATCGATGACCAAGGCAAATCGTTTTTCAACAATAAAAATTTCATTACAAACATGTTGACAATAAATAAACATCAGAATCGGATTATCATCATTATATTTTAAATAAAAATTTCATTAAAGCATAACCTAAATCACCCAAGTGCTTATGTACCAATAAAACAAACTTCCGTGTATTTTTCCCCTTGCAGCTTTTCTCTGCATTCAAAGTTAGTACACAAATGGTGATTAAAATGTGGGTTAGATAATGATGAATTATATAATCCAACGAAAACATAAATAAACATAAAAAATCTCAATTTGGAAAAATATTGTTGTCAGTACCTATGTACAATATATACCGACGTAAGGCAAAACAGTTTCGTTAAGTTCGCATTTATTCCAACCCTGTACTCCGAATTTTTCCCTTTTCGGTTATACATAGACATTAACAGCGCACAACTCCTCGTTTCGCGTTTCCCCATAACCAATTCGGATACTCGAACAATAAACGATATATTTATACCTTTACCGAGCGCATGCGCTTAACATTGAAAATGTGTATAGATAAAAATTATTATTATGTCAGTATATTTTCGTAATGTTGTCGAATTTAAATAAGCTCGATTTGACAGTGTCGACATATAGAGCGGTGATTTAATTGTTCATCTTAATTTTGACATCTTGAGGCTTTATATTTAAATTCCACTATATACGATATACCAGACATATTAAATTACTCCCACGTTTATATATTCCTTCTACAATGTAGAAAGTAGCTTTTAATATTTATCTTGACGTTTATAATAATGTTTGTAGTTTTTAATGCTTTCTTGTGTACTCGTATATAAAGCAATGAAGTTTGTCGAGTTGATTGTATACAGAATACTGCTCAAATATACAAAATCTTGAAATTTATTAAAATGTCACGTATTATAAAAAATATCATAGAAATATTTTGAAACGTTTATATTTTTTTTTGTATAAAAGTTGTTGTATATGCTCGGTAAATATTCGCACAATGAAGATTGAGCTTTAATATAGAACTACATAGTGGTGGAAATTTTGCAAACAAAATTTTTTTGACTGGATTATGCATATACATATTTATGTCGATTTATGTTTAAAACGAATATTTTAACAATTATTATCATCCTTCGCATTAAAGCTCACACAAGTTATCATCATTAATACCAATAACGTATACCGATATTTTAATTAATGCATATTCCAATTTCTCTTATTAATTTTATAGGAGTATTTGCACAGCTGTGCATTCTGAAAAAACTCAGCAATTAATGAACAATCAGCAAAGAACAATTATTTCCAACAACATTTATTTTGAAAAGCTCAAGTTCCTCATTTGATTTACAACCGTAATACGAAAATGCATTAATTAAAAATAATTGAAGTAGTATTTAAATGAAGTAGTAGTGTAAAATAATTTATACCGTACTAATATCAGCATTGATTAAATTTTATTGTTTTAATTAATCCCTCCTAAATGATCGCGTAGGTCTATCTGTAGTTCAATCTAAAAACTATAGCGATAGACACTAGAAGTTTTTTGGTTGGCAAATATTTATATAAATATCTAAAAGCCTCTAGGATTATTCGAAATGTGACCGGCACTCAGTTTTGCACACCAACAGAGGATATTAGTTGTAAATTCGTATTTGCATCCTGCCTCTAGTATAATTCAATTCGCCTTTTATTTTAATTTTCATAGTAAACCTGTTTGTGTAGATCTGTGATAAGCCGGTGGTAAATTCGCTTGTGGATGATCGAAATGTTGAAATAACTTTCAGATGTTGTTGATAAAATGGCAGCAATGCAAGGAACACGGCAGAAATTGATGATGAAAAGTTGAGTAAATTGAAACAAAGACCAAAACACTGTCGATGATTCCAGATTAACAACGGGTTTATTATTAAATGTATAATTCTATAACACACTGTATTATTCTTAGTTTGCCAATAAAATAATGTTGATTGCTCAGAAGTTCTCAAAAAAGTGGACGAGTTTTTTATTTTATGTCTAATTAGGAAAATGTCACATTCTTGTACACTAAATCAGTTCACTAATTAGTTGAGATATTTAAATTTCCCAATATAAATACAAATATAAAGTACTAACGAGATTAACTTTACTATGCGCAACTGATTTTAGTACAATTTTTGGTTTACGTAGAGTACTCAAAATGATTTTCTTGTTGACAAAAGTGTTTGTCAACAAGAAAATCATTTTGAGTACTCTACGTAAACCAAAAATTGTACTAAAATCATTGGTTGGATTGATTGGATTTGTAGTTTATATAAAGATAAGTATAAAAAATGTTATTATTTCTTATTTGAATACAATAATTAATTAGATAAACTTTAATTTCAAATTTATAACAACTATTCTGGTACAAAAATATTGATCAGCTAAAGTATATAATGAAACTGGTAAGTATGACAACAGATTTAAATTTTCTTACTTTTGATTTTAGGTTGAAACTGGAAAACAGCTGATGAGATCAGTTACAATCACGATCTATGTGTTGATTTTTTTTTTTTTCAAATAAAGTTTGTGCCAAAATTCAAGGTATTTTGTGTTTTATTCTCACCAACATTCTCCCGCACCTTAAGGAATTTTATTACTTAAGATTAACAGGTAATTTTATTAATTTGTTAACCGGACGCTTTAATTCAGATTTTGATGTTCTTAGTGTAACTACACGTATATTACTTTTCCAAGTATCCATTGGCTTGGATATAAGTTGTCCTCCCTTATTATGATAACATCATTGATTTCAAGTTGGTCGGTTTTTGATT